>VZRI01012195.1:241796-569756 GCA_013397515.1 Upupa epops | reverse complement strand
CTCTCCTCTCTCTCCCCTCAGAAGGGACCTCAAAAGGTCATCCAGTCCAATCCCCCTTCCACAGCAGGATCACCCAGACTGAACGATCTGGATTACAGCAAGTGGGCTTGAGAAGAGGTGACGGGGTAGAGCGGGGCACATGCCAATGAGAGGCTATCACAGTGCCAGAAGGCACAATGACCTGGAAAGAATCAAGGGGAGAAAACCAAGCGGAGGGAATCATCCATCCTACAGCTCACAGGTCACAGCAACTGGCTTTTCGGTTCTGTGTAGGGGAGACTTCAAAACAAGTGACTCTTGGAACTCCAGGAACCTCTTCGGGTGAGATACCCTCCGCCTGCGCTGCAGTCAAGCTTAAGTCCTCTAAATCTTCTCCTCTGACAGAGTCTAGAAAGCTTCTCTGTTTGTGGATTTAAATCGGCTGATGTTCAGCCGGCAGCTCCACGTTTGCCTAGCACTGTGGTTATGAAACAAATGCAAACGATTTGAGGGCTTCACTCGGGTGGCACCTGCCCCTGGCATCGTGTGACAGCCCAGAAGGCAGGGAAGACACTCAGCTGCTGTCCCCAGCATGGAAAATCCACCTGTCTCATCAAAAGAGAGCTCACCCTTCCTCTCTGGGGTGGATAACACCCTTAACCATGGGGCTATTGAACCCGGGGTTTGGTGCCATAAACACTTGGCAGGACCGTTAATTTAAGGAGGTGCTCTGGATCCCTTTGAATTGCTTTTTAAGGGCGGTTTCCATGTGTGACCTGAAGGAGGAAACATCAAGGCACAGGTCAGGACTGCCCTGCCTGCTCCCTGTGATCCTTTGGGAACTCTGGAGGGGCAGCCCTTCTCTCAAGCGTTAGTTGTGCACAAAGAGGGGGACCTGCTGCTGGCTCCACGTTGAACAGAGTGACTGTGGTCCCCCTTGCTGACAGCCTGCAGCAGGAGGATGAGGTGCAGGCAGGCTCTAAAAGGTGCTGTAATGGTTCCAGAGTTTAGGGCAGGTCTATTCCCAAGTTGTTCACAGGGGGCAAAGGGGATTGACACGAACTCTTTACTCACGGGATCTATCCTCAAACTGAACATCACAGAATCTTAAAATCATAGACCCTACTGGGTTGGGAGTGACCCCTGAAGTCACCTAGTCCAACCTTCCTACAGCACACGGGGATCTAGGAATTCACTGACAGCTTAAACAAGGTGCTCTGTCAGTCACCTGGGGGTCAGCAGGTGATGATTACTGCAGGTTTGCTCTCTCTACCAGTCAGAGGAAAGAGATTCAGGTCAGGAGGTTGGAGCCAGGCTCCATAAGTGACCCCGGGACATCGGGGAGATGACTGAGGAGCAGTGCCTCTGCCACAGGGTGAGTGCAGGCTCCGTGCGCTCATCTGTCCTTCCATCGCCTGTCGGTTACGTAAGCCACGGGTAGGGCTGCACTTGAGAGCTGACGGGGGTTCAGCTTTTAGGTCTCTTCTCGGCTGCTCAGCATGTAAATCTTTAAACCAGGGTGACACCCGCCAGCTCGGTGCCAATGGCAGACGGGTGCTGTGCGTGTGCAGAGCGCCATCCTCCTGGAGCGTAAGGAGCTTATGTGGTTCCGAGGGGCTTTCGTGACGACTGGATGAAGTTTTGGTGTCAGGCACCTTATGTAAAACTGGATTGGCTTCTGAATCCTCCCTGGTGCGATTTCCCTGCAGGGCTGAACACGCTGGCAGCAAAAGGGTTGAGCAAAGGAAAAGCTGGGAGGAAGCTCTGGCTCCTTCCTCTCACCTTCTAAACTTCTGGACCCCTCGCAAGCACCAGGGATGAGGAGAAGTGGTGTTGGTCGGCAGCTCTCTTTGCCTTGGAGCATGCTAATGTTGTCAGCTGAACACCCTACTGGAACACGCACAACCCGGGGGGGAAACTCTCTCCTCTGCTGAACACCCAGCTGCACCAGCGCAGCGCTGGTTTGTTTTCAAAACCGGTTAGAAATCCTTCACTGCAGACAAAGCCAGATGGATGTGCAGCCTGCTCTCTTCTCAGTTCCCTGCTGCATTCCCCACCAGTGGCTCTCACCGTGCCCCAGTGGTTTAGAGGGGGTGTCTGTCATTCTAACTGCCTGGTGAGGCACGGAGCCTGGCACACGGAACAGAGTGATGGAGTTGTTTCAAGCACTCCTGTCCTCACCTTTGGTGAAGGAGGGCTGTTTTAGATTGCACTCTCAGCTCCCCCTACACAGGGTGTGGACTGCCTAGACCCACCTCTGCAGGTTGTGTTGTGTCCAGGGGCTAAGAGGGTTATAAAGGCAGTAGGGCTGCTGCCCCGGTGCTGCCGATCTGTGCTCTCTGTCGTCTCACTCATAAAGAAAGAACAGAGTCTTTCATCTGCGTGCTCATCCCCAGGCTCTGTAACCTCTCGTGGTCCCTGTGCTGGGAGCACTAGCAGTCACAGGCACACCAGTGCTCAGTGAACAGGGGAGGACCATGAAGCAATGCCCCGAGTGGACTAACTCCCCAAGGCAGAGCTATGTGAGCTCAAGGCATGTGGGTATTCGCTTTCCTCTCTAAAAGCACTTGGGAAGTAGAGGGACACTATAAATCTCTGTCACGGAGAGCGGGCAGGGAGCTGAAAGCAACCTGAAACCACAGTGCTTTAAACCCTGTCAGCCATGACCTGAAACAAACCAAGCTACTCCGCTTCACCCCAGCACTTCATGACTTGGTTCAGTCATGTCCCAGGCCAAGGGCCACATCCTCCCTCACTGCTGCCTTCTCCAGAGGAGAAGCAGCCACTGCCCAGCTGTGTGAGGTCTCCAGATTGCACCATCAAGTGCTCTGCTGCACCCGCTTGGATGCAGGGAGGCAGACCCTTCTCTGGAGACAGCCTGGATGCGTTCCCCTGTGACCTACTGCAGGTGATCCTGCAGTGGCAGGGGGATTGGACTGGATGCTCTTTTGAGGTCCCTTCCAACCCCTAACCTCCTGTGACTAGGGCTCTGTGCAGAGCTGTGGGGCCGTGCTGTGCTACTAACCAGGTAGGAAGCTGAAGACACAGGGATTCCTGTAATGATGGCAATAATAATTAAGCCCTGTTATTTTAGTACCGACTCTCCTGCAAGGAGAGTTGTTAATTAGGCTGCAGAGCTCTCCTGTCTCCAGACCTTTACTCGCATCCCCAGGCGACAAATCTCATTGTCATTGCTGACCCTGAACTTTTTCTTCCACCACCTCTGGTGCTTCATCGCCCATCTCCACCTTCATGCTGCAGCAGGACTCCAGGAAGCAAAGGCAGGTTTCTCCAGGACAAAGCAGTCTGAGGGCCTCCTTCGCCCAGACACTAATGTGAGCAGCCCGCGAAGGCTTACGGGCTGTCAGCGCTGCACGGGCACTGCAGGCTGTGGCAGACTGGCAGGGCCACAGTGCATACAGGCTGCTACTCTGCCCTAAGCACCCTCATGCTTCCAGGTCTCTGTCTTTACGTCTCTAGAACAGACACTCAGTACTCAGTACTGATCTGTGGCGTTACGTACAGTGCACGGCCAACTCAGTCTGTAAGGCGTTTAGAGGATGAAAGCTGAGCTGTGGACTTGCCCAGCTCGGCAGCTCCTTCCCTTCCATATTCCCTCTTATCCCTGGGTTAATCAGGGAGATGCGCTTCGGCTGCAGGGACTCCCGGGTCCCTTGAGATGCAGGAGGTGTGAAGTGTCTGTTCCTTAAAGGGAAGAGCCCCACCAGGAGTGATGCAGACGGCTTGATATAAACACGCATGACAGTAGCTGGGAGCCGCATGCAGCAGCGCAAGTAAACAGAGTAACAGGATGCCTTTTCCAAACAAGCCTGTCATGTCTGTGCTCGTTATCAGCTTTCCTGATAACGATTTCCCCATCAGCTAACTACAGACTTAATGAGGGCATCAATACACTCCTGCCCCCACGCCCCCTGCCTTCCCCCCAGCTGGGCACCGGGTTATTACTGGAGGACAGAACAAACCTGGAAACGGGGAAGAAAAAGGAAGGTGAACCGAGGCCGCCCGGGGTTTTGAGTACATGCTTTGGTTAGGAAAGTGTTCATGTGGAGACATCACTTGGACTCCTGAGCGCTTGGCTGCTGCTTAGGAGGCCAGAGCACATGGGGTCCTTCTGGCTTTATCCATCAATCCGTAATGGGTAATTTCAAGAGCATTCCCGTGCTCTTCTACTTTGGCTCTTCTTCTCTTTGCCCGTGTAGAAATCTGGCAGAGAAATACAAACTGCTTCTGTAAGGGCGATGACGCGACAAGGCATGACCTAGCCAAGTTGGTCCATGAACACGAAAGCAAAAGTAGCCTTTCCTTTCCCACCAGGCTCTTGGGTGGCTGACGAGGAGCATCCTCTAGCTAAAGTTTCTCCACTGGAGGGAACAAGAGCTCCTGTGGGAATGTCCTGGTGATGGATGAGGTGTACGGCTATGCTTCTTATCGGGCGAGGCATCTGTGGAGGACACATGCACACACAGGGTAGGGTCTGCCCCAACAACCCTGTTTGTCATGGGAAATACAATCAAGGACTCAAGGGTCATCCTACACCGCAGCGAAGCACCCCAGATATCTTTCAAGAGGGTATAAGAACGCAGCTCAGTTTTATTACTGCACGAACCATCCCTAGTAAGTATTTATTTTAAGGAAGCAGGGAAATCCTTCGTGCAGAAGAGTGCTGGTATTTACCAGGATTTCACGGGGAAAATCAAATCCAAGTGGCAGTAGCTCTGCCCTGCCTCATGTTTGGACGAAGACTGGTGTTTAGGGTGTTGTGTCTGAGCTCTCTTGGCCTCCTAAGGAGAGCTGTGCTCTGGAGCATTCTGATTGTCCCTGAAATGAAATGACCGAAAGCATAACCGTGTGGCAGGAAGGTTGGACCCCCGCTGGGATTCGGGACACCGTGTCCTGCTCAGACCGAATTCAAACCCAGCTGGCTGTCACAAGGGTCCCGTACAGCCAGGTGCTGAAAGGTCCCACTGCTGCCTGGTGGGAAGCAGAATCGCTCACACACCACGGGATCTGACAGGAATAGTCGCTCGCTCATTATTTTCTCCTCTCTCCCTCTCTCCTAGAGGATTCTTATCCGTGGTGCAGCCCCCCTGACTGGGGACGCGAGGGGGACGCGAGCCCAGCGGCCTCTGTAACTGATGGCAGTTCTTCTGCAGAACCATTTTCTACAGGAAATCTGGTGTCAGCCCGTGCAGTCCTGCTCTTCCTTGCAATAGAGGCTCCAAACGTTTGCCTTTCTTAATTAAGAAAGCGTGAAGAATTTCCTCTAATTAGTTTCTAACGGCAAACAACATCTTGACCTCATTTATCAGCAAATGCAGAGCTGAACTGTATCGCTTCACAAGGAAATTCCACACACGTGTGATTAATGTGTGGCACCTCTCACAACCCTGTCTGGCTCCCTTGGAGAGTATTTCATGTAGTTAGCATTGTCTCTGCAACCTCCGACGACACGAACGTCAAGAGCTCATAGCACAGAGTGCTCCGTCCTATCAAGGGAGAAAAAACAAGTGAGAACCAGAGCTGGGAGGTATTTTTGTAGTAGTTACCAAAAACACAGAGTCCAACCAAAGACTGTAGGAAAGATGTCCACTCCATTTCTCTCCGTTCATCTTCAACCTGAAGTGGGGGAAAGGGAATGTGGGAATGCAGAGGGATGAGTGTTTGCATCCAGACCTCACAGCAAGAGTGCTCTGAGGAGAACATGCCCAAGTCCCCTCAGCTGGCACCCTCGGATGCCCTATTGCACCAACAGTACCGAGCGGGTTGGCCTGACCAAGCCCGTGTGGTTTGTGCCCTCCCATTTATCACTAACCTCTACCCGCACAGAGGACGGGGTCAGCTTCTCCCGAGCACAAAACCTCTCTTGATGGAACAACTCGGTTACCGTAAGGTCCAGATACATACCCCTTTGTCTTCCACATCACACACCATTCTGCAGGGGGGTGATATCACTCCAGAGCCTTCACCTTTGTGCTCCCTGCCATTCTTGAAGTCGTGCCATGCGTGCGGGTCGGACAACACTCCCATTGAAGGGCTGGAATTTTGCTGGAGTCTAACATTAAAACAGCTCTTGTTCTGCCTCAAGACAAAAGGACAAGGAAGATTCCCACTGTTTTTTGTGAAACTTGGGGCCACACTATAATGGTCAGGAACGAGCCGTGTCCTTCTCTGAACAGCAGAGAGACTGTCCAGTCTCCGGCTCCCTTCTGAAGGGCAGTTTTCTCTCTGAGAGAGCCAGGGCGGTTCCAGTGGGTAAACCCCTGAGGAACAAGGAATGATGAGGCTGGGGTAACTATCATGGGAGCAGACAGTTGTCCAGGTACAAGTCCAGGCCACAGGATGCTACTGCATCACTGCAACTTGCTGCTAATCGGGCTGAAAGAGTGTAAGTTGTGGCTCTGGGGTCATTAAGTTGTTCCAAAGCTCAAAGTGGATGGTGAGTGACTGCAGCACTTGCTAAAAGCTTCAGTGCACCATTCATAGAACCATAGAATCCTTAGGGATGGGAAGGGACCCTGAAAGATCATCCAGTCCAATCCCCCTGCCACAGCAGGGTCACCCAGACCCAGTGGCACAGGAACACAGCCAGGCGGGGCTGGAACGTCTGTAGACTCCACAACCCCCCTGGGCAGCCTGGTCCAGTGCTCCGGGACCCTCCCTGGGAAGAAGGTCCTGCTGAGATTGAGAGGGAACCTCCTCTGTTCCAGCTGGCACCTAGTGCCCCTTGTCNGGGAAACTGGGGTAATTGCTCCCACCTCTGTCCCTGGACATCTGCTGGAACAAAGGCTTTTGAACGGGGCACAAGCTGGCACACAGCAAGTTCCAGTTAGAGACAAGGGAAAGCTGCTCTGCAGTGCAAGTGCCAAAGCCCTGGCACAGGCTGCCCAGGGGGGCTGTGGAGTCTCCTGCCGTGGAGAAGTTCAAACCCTGTCTGGGTGCAGCAGTGTGCAGTGTGCTTCAGGCACTCTTGCTTGGGCAGGATGATCCGTTTGTCTTGATCTCCTGAGATCCCTTCCGACTCTGCTGATTCTGTGTGGTTTCAGTTTTCCCAGAGCGCTACGGCTCTGAGCTGCAGAGTGGCTTCAACAGATGGCCAGGAGCTGCTGCTGAACAGGCAGGAGAAAACACTTACGGAGAAGGAGAGTTGTGTGAAGGAAGGTTGGAATTGCCTGCCAGTATTTCCAGAGGACGCTTGATTTTAATGCAGCTGATGCAGCAGCGCAGTGTCTTACCCTTTCTGATGGCACTTGGAGCTGCAGGCAGAAGGGGGGTCAGAATCTCCTGGCCAAATCACATTTCAGTAGCATTTGCAGAAAGTGCCCTGACCCTGACTCCTGGTTCTGCTGAGAAGCCTCAGTGTGATGGTGAAGTTGAGAGACCAACCCACACCGATCGCAATTCCATCTGTGGGTTTACCGGGATCCCACTGAAGCCTCTGCTCTGAAGGATCTCTGAAGGATGGCTGTTCTCCTGTACGTGTGTAATAGAGCATTCTAAAGTGGTGCCTCCTAACCCGCGGCGGGTTGCTGTACTCTGGGTCACTCTTAGGTAACAGAGCACTGAGGACTGACGTAACGAAAGGGCCCTTCTTCCTGCTGACCTGCTCTGACCTCAGCACTCAGTAAATGCTGCGTCCTTCGGGGTACTTCTCTTGAGGGTAAAATGGGCCCTGCAGGTGGGGTTCTATTTACAGCGGGAGCACGCGCGCCTGCCTCTCTGGAAGGACATCCCAGCATGGCATCTCTTGTCGCACACTCCGTCGGTTCTCTAAGACCACATTTGGGTGGTGGCCTCAGGACGTTCCCACAGCCCCGTCCCTTTAGACCCAGCCCAGCCGTCTGTGCTGGCCTTTATACTCGTCCCCCCTTTATTTCACAGACGGTTGAACACGCATAAAAGCAGCTGCAGCGGAAGATCCGCCCTGGTGTTGCCTTCTCTTTGGGCAGCGTCCACCCCTGTTCCTCGGGGAGGGGGGGGTGTGTGCACTACTTTTAGACACTTTTCCCTCTCAGGAGTTTCTGTGTGGTCTCACTTTACTCCTGGGAAGGGAAGGGTGGCAGGTTTGCCCACTGTGCTCACCGTCTTTGAGGTCAAAACACAGCCTCAAACTTGCTCTCTTAAGGGGATGAGTGCCAGTGCCCAGGCAGAGGAGTACTGCTTCCAAAATGCCCCGTTCCTTTCTGCCCACATAGACCCCCTTCCGCCTTCACTTGGCTCAGGGCAGTCTGATCCTCCTGTCCCGGGCTGTGATCTGCAAACAGGGGCAGGGTTCCCACCTCAGGAGCCTGTGCTGTGGGCGATGTGCGGAGACAGTTTGGGCAGAGGGTGCCGAGGGGCCCTGCAGTGCCAGGGGAATTCCGGCTGGGGGGTCAAGTGAAAGCCCAGAGCTCCAAGGCCTTTTCTAGAGGAAAGCTTTGGGCAGGGCTGTCACCCGGCAGAGGCAGATGGTCGTCCTGACTAAGCAGCATGCTTCCCTGCTGGACGTACAGTGCAGCCAAGGCAGACACTCCAACCCCTTCTCTTTGTGCTTTGTGCCTGGAAAGCGCTGCTTTCCCGAGACCACTGTCACAGGCTGCTAGTCTGTGACAAAGCTCGGGCTCAGGCTCCCACGAAGCTGAAGAAGGGGAAATCACAAAAGAGCCCTTTTTGATTCCTTTTGGGTTTTTCCCTCACTTGGGCTGCAACAGCGGCTGCACAGAGCCGGGACAGCTCGCAGCGGACGAGGGAGGCTTGTCAGAGGCAGAGCCCCTGCCTGGGACGTGCAGCTGAGCATCTCTCATCTGAGGTGCTGCTGATGCCTCTGCCTTTGCCATGTGTGCCCCAGTCACCTTCGCTTTCTGTGCTCCGGTTCTTCCTCTGAGACACCCGATGCTGACAAGCACGGAGCACCGACCGCGCTCGGACAGCCCCTTCAAGCAGAAGCAGCCTTTTTGCTCTCTTGTTTGAAACAGAGATGAGACCTCTGCTGGGGCCAGTGCTGAGGGGATACCAGCTCTCTGCACAGGCCTTTCCTTGTAAGCAGGAGGATAAAGGTGCTTTATTGCTTCAAGGAAGGAGAAAGAAGGGAAACAGGCTGCTTCTCTCCTGAAGGCAAAGGGGGAGAGAGGTTCGTTCCATTCCAGTCAGTGCAGCTGTCTGGGGAAAACAGGAGTTTTGAGCTGGAGTCTCAAAGTTCCTCCGCTCTGAGGGCTGTTTCATGCAAACATCAAGGCCACATGGACATGGAGTGTAGCTCTGACACCCTGGATCAGGGTTTGATCTTTATTCAGTTAGCAGAGTACCAATCTAATCAGCCTCAAAGGCAGCACTGCGGGTCAGTTGCTGACACCCTGGTGTGAGACGGCAGCTCAGGGAACCAGCCGACTGCACCACCTGCCCAACAGGGAGCAGCGTTTGAAAGTCTGCATCTCTCTATCACCCAAGTTGTGACAACCAGGCTAAGTTTAGGAGCCTTAAAGTCATTGGGTGCCAACTCGCTCTTCATTGGGCTCCATTCTGTGCCCAGGAGGGGGTGACCATGATGCACGCATCACCTTAACCTCAGCAAAGTGGGGTGGTTTGGGTTAAGCTCTGTTGTTACCTTCACTTCGTGGAGAACCTGACTCCTCTTTGATTGCCAGTGTGGTAGAGTCAGCTGAAGTCAGTGCTGGAGTGCCTGCATTAATCTCATGAAATTAACTTCAGCACTGCTTTGGCCCCGTGTGCTTCCGTTTTGCAGTGATCAATGGCTCTGAGGAGCAGAGTCTTTTCCTTCGCCCGGGGCTCATTTCACAAGAAGGGCTGCCATCATTTGTGAGGATCAGCAGCCTGGCGAGCGTCTTTACTCATCAGGCTGGCAGTGGGAAACGCCAGGTGTCTGCATCACGGAAGGCACCAGCGAGAAGCTGGTCAGCATCGCTGCGGTGGTGAAACGAGTGGATCTATGGACTCGGAAAACAGGAAAAAGCAACAGATCTGGGTCAAGTGCTCTGCAGTCCGAAGGCTGAGGCACTCCCTGAGGAGAAGGGTTGATGAGCAAAAAGCAGATGCCACAGCTATCTGCCGCGTTGTTCTCCTGAGTGAAGGCTTTCAGCATGGCTTTTGACTGCAGCCGCTTAGCTGGGAAGCTGGAACAGAGCATTTGCTCGGATTCTCTGCACACAGCCCTGTTTCTGATTCCATTCTCCTGAGATCAATGCATTTATGAAATCTGCTCTTCACTAGTCCCCATTCCGGTCAAATCATGTCTTCATGAGTAACGTCTAATCTCCAACTCCACGCAGGATTATCTCCAAAGTTATAGCAGGGTGCTCTTCTTGTATCAGGCCCTACATCAAGGTCTTATCTCGTCGAGTCTTTAGAATCTCCAAGTAGAGAATTCTGCCTTCATTGCTCTTGGAGCAGAGCACTGTGTCTTCACAAAAACATTTCTGACTGGTGCTAAAAAGCTGCAGTGGAAAGACAGGCTGGGCTAAGCGATAGGCACAGGGGGCTGCTCTCGCTTGGAAAGGCTTAGAACCCTGCACAGGGAGGCATAAGGTCTGTCCTTTGCCCGTGCTCCAGAACAGCAGCCTGCACTGGCTGCTCCGCTTTCCCTCTGTGCTGGCATCTCAACGTTTGCAGGCTGTTCTTCAGACAGATTGGAAGAAGACTCCCTGTGTCACTACTTCACGGTGCTTGCTTCGTGTTTACCTTTCTGCAGGGGTGCAGAGATGATTTCTAGGTGCTCTCATGAGTGATTTCAGCTCTTCGCCCATCAGGGTTTAATGTTACGCGTATCCCCTCGTGTTCTGTGACTCTGTTTTCCAGTTCTCATGTTTACATCGAATGAAATAGGGGTTTGGTCTCCGATTATCAATAGCTTAGTGTTTTCCAGAGTATGGCTGCATTTTGACAGCAGAGCAGTCCTGACTTGTAAATCAATAGAGCTGCAGGGCTGATTGCAGCACTTTGTTCTGTTTTCAGTGACTGTGTTCAGCACTTTCAGCTCGCCAGTGACTGCAGTGACCCCAGCTTCTGGTCAATGAAGGTACTTCCAGGAAAACGGGGGATTGCTGCAGCGATCCCTACCACTCCCCATGCCTCCTCATGACTCCAGACAGATGTTTCCCTACAATCGCTCTGCCTCTTTAGGCTCCATGCGGTACCACTATGCTGACAAGAGCATCCTGGCCACTCTCATCTGACGTGAGCCAGCAAGAGTACCAAACCCCCTACGCCCTCGTTAAGTGACAGGAGTCAGGATCTGCCTGAGACAAATGAAGGGATGTTCTCTTGGCAACAGCTTCTCTCCTAAGTGGAAAACCACTACTACTTCTTTTCTTATTCATTGCAGAACGGAGAAGACACGTAACAGAGGAGATCATAACGGAGGGGATCGTAACAGAGGGGATTGTAACAGAGGAGATCATGACAGAGGACATCATAACAGAGGGGATGGTAACAGAGCAGATGAACTTTTCTTTTAGCATCCATGGAGGTCCTGTGGAAGCCACTGCAATCAGTAGTAATGAAGATTCACTTCTAGCCGAGTGTGGACAATGACCTTCCAAATTCTGATTGCGACATTTAGCAGCATCATTTAAGAGAGCAAGCGGGGATTTGGGGAGTCAGTGAGCTGGGATGTAGACGTTGATAGCTCCAAGCATACACAGAGCGGTGAAGGAGCTCTTGTTACAGGCAGACAACCCGAGTTAAGGCTCTGCACAGGTAGCTATCACCCAACTAGATCTTTCCCTTCCCTTCCTTGAAAAAATTTTCCTTGTATGAAGTAAAAACTAAAGGAGTCAAACCAAGAACTCTCATCTGATAACCTTTCCATAGCTCTCCCCCAGCCAGCATCCACCCTCCCTACCCAGAGAAGGGAGCATGGCCGAAGCGTGTCAGGTAGAGCAGGTCCCCGGTCCCTGGCGGTTACTCCGCTCCTTCCTGTGACTCGTCTGTTTGTCCAGGGATAAGAAAACCCCTCCTTATCTGGCACCTTTGCTTCTTTTGCAGTGGAATCTGTAGTCGGGCTCTGCAACAGGGGATTTATCTGTCAGTCTTCCATGGAGTGCTTCTTTTCTGCTCTGAAGTGTTCTTCCTTCCCACACCCTGCCATCCCTCTGCTTGGTGCGTGTCTCATGGTCTCCCGAGACTGTCATTTCCTGCCTTTTTTGGGAACAGGAAAGATAAAGCTCTCTGCAAGTATAAATCACGAGCAGAGCAGCGCTGGGAAATGAGCTCCATTTTCAGCTTTTTGCCTCTGTTTCATGTGCAACTTTCAGAGACAGGTTATCCGTGAGACATCCTCAGGACACACAGTCAACACCCAGCGACTCATCGTACGCTGCAGAACGCAGTTCTGGAAGCAAACGAGAATCTCAGCCTCTTGCTCCTTTCCCTCCCAGCTAAGCCTACCAGACCTGTCTCCACGCCTGTCCCTGTGGAGACGTGGCTGCCCAGGCATCAGCGGCATGAGAAGAATGTTATCAATACCACAGCAGACCTTTATATCTGCAGGGGTGTCTCCACACGAGTCTGTTCTGGCCATCGTTACGCACAGGCTCAGACGCAGAATGCCTCACCAGTGCTGCATTTGATTGTCGCCTTTGAACGAAGAGGTATTTGTTTGCTTTGCAGAGACAATGCCAGGTAACCACCTCTCCATCCCCCGGCCCTATCAGACGGGTTATCAGAACTATTCAGGTATGGCTGAATAATCAAGGGGAAGAATGCTGAAGGGCTGAACACAAGCTGCTGTGGAAATCATCTGTGGTAGATGGGATAAGTCAAGGCCTTCTTAATGTCTTTGTAATTGCAAAGAGAAGTAAAGCTGTGTTGAGCAAGGTACTCAGTTGTGCTGCAGTTGCCTGATGTCCTCCTGCAATGGTAGCAGTTCTGGTGGAGCAGACGAGAGGTTCTGCTTCAGCTGAAGCAAATGTTTGAAATATGGATGTGTGTGTCTGGTCTTTCAGCATCTGTAAGGACAGTGAGGCCAGCAGGGCTCGCAGGGACTCACCAGCGCACGCTATCCCCCATTCAAGCGCCTCCCCCCTAAAGATATTCCTGTTTACTTTGGGTGTGTGTCCACAAAAGAACACTTGGTTTTATCTACTTGGTTCCTTGCGTGAGCTCTGGTGTCTCGTCCGTCTTTGGACGCCCACCTTGTCATGGCTGGTTTCAGGTGACTCCCGTTGCATTTGTAATCTCAGCAGTCCCTCTTACAATGTGGTATTTGGGGGGCAGGACCTTCATTGTCACACTTGATTCATGTAGGGGGGCACTGACACTGAGGAGCTGAGTTATTGTTGTCCCTTGTCCTTCCTCTGCCCTCGTGCTGGCTGGAACCAGGCAAAAAGTCTTGACACACTCCAAGAGGAGTGACAACGAATAAAGCCCAAGGGTATCGACGAATGGGCTTGGTCTAGTGGAGCTGTTTCGAGTGACAACGTCTGGTACCCTGTGATTGTCAGAGGGAACAGTCACACCTGCCCGGTTCTGTCCCAGAGCCACGTCCCCAAGGTGAATATTACATCATTCATTAACCTCTCTGCCTAGTGCTAGTGCACTCAGCACAGCCTGGCAGCTCCAGCTCACTGGAACTGACACTATGAGAGTGCAGGGGATGCATCCAGAACCTCTGCTGCACAGCCCGGCCACCCCGGACAAAGGCAGCAGACTCTGCCTGGCAGCAGTTCTAAACATGGGGAAGCAAAGGCAGGAGCACCCAGTGAGGTAGCAGCCTCCATGCCCAAAGGACACCCATCTCGCCGTGCAGGAATACACCTTCCTTTTCCTGTGTGAATCTCCCTTAGGAGCTACTCAGCACCCCTCCCCAGGTGAGGACCTGGGCCGTGTGTGAGCCTAAATCCTGAGCCTCCAATTCTTGTAGCTCCACCGACATCACAGGGGGATGAGCTGTTTTGCTGCTTCTCCTGAGGTAGCCTGGTTCCCTGATGTTTTATTAACTGATTGCTATTCCTGGCTGGGGTTTTAGGCGCTCGCAGCGTAGTAAATGGTAATAGACTGCTGCCTGGGTGGATGTACCGGCATGCCTTTGCGGGGGGGTGTGAGAGACTGAACGGCGGGGTGACCCCAATGCCATCCTCCCAAGCCTTTTTGCTTTTCCCAAAAAAAGGGGCTTTTTGGGAGGGGGTTTGCCTGAGGAGGGAGGGCATCAGGAATGCTGAGGAAGAGAGCTTTCAGGTCTTTATGGAGCTGGTGGATGGGATGCACCGCTCCCATGACTGTGTGACAACCATCACTTGGAGTACGGATGCTAACTGGTGTAATGGGTCCCAAAATACGGCCGCGCGCCCGCTGAGGGTGTTTGGTTCTAAAATAGATGTGCATGCATAATGCACACGCAGACACATGCTGCCTGCGCCTGCATCCATAATCAAGAATCTAAAATTGTAATTTGTTTTTGAAGGAGACAAAGCAGCAGCACCCCCAGCGCACGGTAACCGCTGAGCAGGAGCCCAGCCGCCAGGAAGGTTTTGTGAGGGATCACAGTCCCACACGGACAGCTGCAGCCACAAAGCACCCCAGTGACCTAGATTTAGCTGTAGATTACTGTCTGCTCGGCCTGTGCCTCCCATGGCTGCACCGCAAGCCTGATTCTGTTGCACAAGCTAACTTGCTGGCTGCTCTGACCCATTTCACCATAGCAACCCGGGCTGCTGTACCAGAGGCTGGGAAAAGCTCACAGGCGACTTTGTCAGGATTCCAGGATTAAGTGCACTCTCTGCTCTTTTTTCTTTTCCCTTCTCCCCACCTCTCCCTCCCCCCCAGCCGGATGTGCTTAGCAGACCTGACTAAGGAGGGCTGACACCTTCCAGCGGCACGGGAAGCCAGGAAGAGGTTCAACCGAGCTATTGCTTCTTGTGCTCCTCAAGCATCGCTCACGCCGAGGAGTGCTGCGGGCTCATTCGTCCTGTCCTGGCAAAAGCAGTGGGATGCTCCCCTTGCTCCAAATGTCTGACTCCTGACTGCCCCCTCTCCAGTCCCTCCCGCACTATCCCTCCCAGGTTATTTTGCTCTTTCATTGAGCCCTTTGGTGCTTTCTGATGACACCAGTGAGAGCCGCCAGGTGCTGAGGAACAACCAGGCTCCCACTCTGCTGTGTTAGCACTGCCCATGGGTTCGTGTGCTTGCTTGAGTTAGAGAGGAGGAGGCAGTTTGAAAGCAGCTCTTTTCAGGCACTAGCTCAGACTTTTGGAGGTGTGATTCTGATCAGGAGAGATGCCCCAAAGATTTTGGAAACTCAGATACTGGTGAGTTGGCAATATTTTGCCTTTCTTTTAATGTTGCTGGGGAAACCCTGCGTTTGCTGAACTCAGAGATGTGCATGCAGATCATAGAATCCTTAGGGATCAGAAGGGACCTCGAGAGATCATCCAGTCCAATCCCCCTGCCTCAGCAGGATCACCCAGACCAAGTCACACAGGAACACAGCCAGGCGGGTCTGGAACATCTGCAGAGAAGGAGACTCCACAACCCCCCTGGGCAGCCTGTGCCAGTGCTCCGGGACCCTCCCTGGGGAGAAGGTCCTGCTGAGATTGAGAGGGAACCTCCTCTGTTCCAGCTGGCACCCAGTGCCCCTTGTCCTGTCACCAGATGACCTTGAGCAGAGCCTGGCTCCATCCTCCTGACACCCACCCCTCACATATCTATAGACATGAATGAGGTGCCCCCCAGCCTCCTCTTCTCCAAGCTCAAGAGACCCAGCTCCGTCAGCCCTTCCTCATCTGGAAGGTGTAGATGTGAGCCTCTGAAAATACACGAAATCCAAAGGAGGTCAAAAGGAGACAACTGTTAGAAAACCAGCTTCCCCTCCGTGTGTCACGCATTCTGGCTTTCGAGCACCGGAGCATTTTTACTAGCCGGCCAAAGCAATTTTGCTCAGCACCTCCTGAGCCCAGCAGTGACTGTTCCTGCCCTCACGGATGCTGAGAACCCACTTCCATGCTCACAAGCATCAGGGGTTCATTTCATTTTGCAAAATGTTGTGGGCATCTATTGGGCAGCCACCCCGCTGCCCTCCCCTGGTGGTGTGAAAGGCTGGAGTGTGCTGGTGCAGTGCTGCTCTAGGTGAGCCTCTCGGTTCAGGCTCTTCTCTCCTATAGCTGTTGGATCACTTATTTTAGCTGCCAGAAAGTGTTAAGTGGGCTCATGTTTTGCGAATCAGTGCGGTGTTGTGCAAGGCTCAAGTTCCGTGCCTCTCCCAGCCGGCTAGTAAAACAAGGTATGAAAGTGGTGCTACGTAAGACTCAAACACCAGCGCGAGGTCCAGGAGGGTTCTGGTGGAACTGGGAAGTGCATTTCTCGACATTCCAGCTGCGGAAGGTCTGCATCTGCAAGAATGCAGCCGTTTGGGCTGTTTGCATTTGAGCTCTCACACGAGGGGAAGCTAATGGCCAGTGCCTTGAACTCCCTGGCCAGAAGCTGGTAGCCAGACTGAGAAAAACTGTATTTGTGGGGCCTGAGATCACAGAGTCCTGGAACCAGCGGGGATCCTACCATGTAAGCTTGCTGTACCTTTCTCCTCTCCCGTCTCCTTTGCCAGAACTGTGAGTGATCCTGCCAGGACAGCCTAGCACTCACCTCTGAAGAAGGTAAATCTCTCTTCTTCATTAGTGGAGAAGTGTTGAAACTCCCTGCCCAGCCTGAGCCTTCACTGAGTCAAAGGAGCGAAGCCACCCTCCAGCAGGGCTTCCACAGGAAAGAGGAGACCCAGCGTGGACAGTAATCACTGTGTTCATGTACTGTAATTAATGCTCATTTTGCCTTTGTCCTCCAGGCTGACTTAACCTACATAGCAAGCGTGGAATCAACGAGAAAGGCAACCGTAGTGCACGAGGCATGAAACCCGCAGAGACAGAGTGACCTTTTCTCCATACTTTGGAAACTAAAGCAAATAGGTTTATCCTGATGAATCCGACTTCCGAAAGATTCAAACTAGTTGTGTGTTCATGGGGAGGTGGTCTCTCGTGCTTCCACTGCCATATGCCCTTCAGATATTTCATGGGCTACGTGGGGTTCCTTAACCGGTCTCGTGAACAGGCCCATGGTTCTTTTTCCTGGGGCTCTAATGTTCTCCTTAGTCGTAGGGCCTGTTGGATCCCTTCCAACCTGAAGACTCATCAGGCGTGCAGCTCGCCAGATGTGGGTTTCAATGGGAAAGCAGGTGTGCAGTCTCAGTTTGATTTCAGTAGTCCTCGGCACTGAAGACTTTGCAATTGTGTGGGACCTTGAAAGCAGCTCCAAACTTGGACCTCTGCAGGGGCAAGTTTTGTCTTGTCTGTAATTTCTGAGGTAACAGGGTGAGGTAACTCTGGACAAGAGGATAACACACTCTTGCAGGCCATAGCCGATGGCTTCCTTGGAAAGGCCTCAGCGATGAGGAGCTATGGGTCGTGTGAGGTAAGTGTTGTCTCTCACTAATAATTCTCTCTTACACCAACCAGACTGCCAGCATCCACCCGTGGCGTTGCCACACTCAGTCTGTGACTGAGAAGTCCTCTCCTGGCACAGAGCTCCTCCAAAGTCAGTGGCCCTCTGAGGGCTACTCCGAGGGTTGAATCCACACTGACGGTGACATCCCTCTGCGATTGAACAGCTGCCCAGCAGCGTGGCTCTGCCAGGAAGGGATAACTCTCTGAACAGTGTTGATGTGGAGGCCCCTTCCAAGGCACTGCATTCTCTGACTCCAGGATGCCAGTGCAAAGGAGGGTCAGCTTCGTTGTTAAAGTGGCTGCATGACCCCCCCGCCCCCGATTCTGTACCACAGGGTACCAGCCCAGTAACAAATGCAGCCTCTGCCTGGACCGAATTTACAGTCCTGTAAAGGCGAGAGGTTTGTGCACCGAGGAGTGTGTGTCCTCATGCTTTCCCAGTCCCTCAGCTCTTGTTTTGAAGGCAGCCTGTTAATTGGACTTGGAAGTCTTCAACAGAAAGTCAACTGCTTGCTAGGACAGGGCGGTCGGCACTTCAAGTTGGGCAAGGGAAGTACGTGCCTGGTCCTTGGCTCCCGAGGCCATGGAAACTACTTGGGCAGATGAACAGCTGCAACTGCTGTGGCAGTCAGCAGGAAGGTCCCGAGAGGAGCTTACACAGTTAACAGCCGAAGTCATGGGTGAGGAGAAGCTAGAGGGGGTTAAAAGCAACTTCTCCCTCTTTGACCATTTCACTTCCAGAGTTTTTTTCCCTTTTACTTGAAAGCTGAAAAGTGTTCACGGCTTCAGCAACAGGCTTTTGTGTTGGGCTTTTTTTGTGTGAGAGGCTTTTCATATGATAATGGCTAGAAACTATGGCAACGGCTGAAAACGAGGGGTTAGAAACAAAAGCTGCAGCAGCAGAGGATCCGCACACATTCACTGTGTCTGCAGGAACAACGGCAAGGGCTCGCTCTTCAGCAAGGTATCTGGTGGCATCCTGTCCAAGGAAGGGGGCTGGTGTAGCTGGGGCAGTTCACTCCGGCTGTATCAGTGCCAGCTTTTCATTGCTCCGCTTTTCACTGCAAGGGGTGGGTTTTCCACACAAAACCACATCTAGAGTAGAGGTGCAGGTAATGAGTGGCTAAGAGTGGTCTGGGAGGGGGTGAACAGAAACGGGAGGCAGAGAAGAAGGGATTGAACTTCCTCATGACTGGTCAAGGCTTCGCATGTAAATAGTGCCAGGCTGCTAAGGAGCTGGTGGCCTGTGGAATCAACACTCAGGTGCAGGGTACATGTCTGTCCTTCTCTGTAGGTCTACAGAAGCGTCTGTCATCCGAGCACATGAAGGTAAGGAATGCCAGCCCCGCTGTTTGCAGCATGGCAGATACCTGCTGTGACACCGTGCTCTTCACACACGGACGGATGGAAGCAGCAGACTCTGTGATGTCACGTAAAACGAGGATGCACGATCCCCACCTCTGTGTGCTCTGAAGAACCACTATGTCTGCATCACTTAGTTTAGAAACCATCACCAGCAGCGACGCGTGGATCTGATGATCGCAGGTGGTCTGGCTGTTCCTGTTCCTAAGGATTTGCTTCTTCTAGGACTGTTCAACACATTCTTTTACAGATACAGACTTCATAATAATGATTCCTGTCACTTCATGCTAGGGAAGAAACGGTTGGTGCCCGTGACAGTGTAGCCTGTGTTGGAAGTTACACTCTGACTTCACTACCAGGGGTCTCCAAAAGACTGCTGTGCTGACAGCAGTCCTACAAAACAACGGACCTGCTCCTGCTTCCTCCTCCAGTGAGCTAGGATGATGACAGCTGTGAGATGCACGGTGATAGGCCACTTGCGGGGAAGCAGCAGCCTAGCTGCTTTTCCTAAGTCATTTGTTTGACAAAACACAGGTTAACTACCGGTTTTATAAACAAACAAACAAACCCAGTGACTGAGGTGCAGGCTCCTAAAGGAAAGCCAGCTAGGGTTGGGTCCAGATTCACTCATGAATGCTTTTGAAAACTTCAGTCCCATAGAAACCAGGTGAAAAGAGAGAAGGAAGAGTTGAAAGGGAAGGCTGAAATTGCACAGTACAGTACTGTGACAAAACGCTTCCAACAGGGAAGGATGATTCTCACTGCAGGCTTATTTTTTAGGTTTAACCGGTTATTTAAGTGTTTATTCTTCCCATACTGGTGTGTTCTTAAGTTTCCACAGGAGTCCTTTGCATGGATGCCAACACACTGTCTCACTCTTGTGTATGTGACTGTCTCTTTGTTCTGGATACCGGTTCATTTCAGCCTGGTAGCTCTTCATGTAAAGGTGATCGCACAGAGCTCTTAAAGCACAGAGCTCAGATGTTCTCACAGCCCAGGCTTCCTCACATAGAACCCTAGAATCCTTAGGGATTGGAAGGGACCTCGATAGATCATCCAGTCCAGTCCCCCTGCCACAGGGGCAGCAAAGTTCTGGAAGCAAGCATGCACACAGGCTTTAGGAAGTTTCCAGAGGGATGTTTCATTACGGTTTTGCACAGAAGGTACCACACTCAGACCATTAGGGTTCCCCACGTTTCTCTGCCCAATTGTTTCTGATAACTTTGAACTTAAGGAAATTCCTTTTAACTATTCCTCTCCCTGCACTGGGCTTCTTCCCAGTTCTCTCCCTCTCCCTGGCCCCTCCCCTCTAGTCCCTCTGCAGCCCTTTATTCATGACTGGGCAGAAAATTCCTCTTTAAAGCCCACCCTTTCACCCCCCTTATCCAGTTCCTGACTGGCTTTACTATTCTAGAGATTCAAACCCTTTCCTTCTTCCCCTAGGACCTGGAGCTCAGTTCTACCTCCCCTACTTCAGACTCAAACTCAAACTGAAATGCCCCCGCTGGTCATCTACCTTTCCCCTCTCCACTGAGTGCACGGTCACGGGGCATTAGCAGCCCACCCCTCACAGGTGTCACTCTTTCCTTTGCACCTCCTCACTCCCTGGTGAAGGGTGCTTTCCTACCAAGCTGAGGAATAATGGGGTAACCACAACCCCCCCTCCCCACACAAACTGAGCTATCACTGTCCCTCGGTTCCACGCCGTTCAAACCAGGGTGTAAAACACATGTTCCAGTACAGCTGGCAGGAGGGCTTGACTCCTCCTTGAGGTGGAAGTTGAGGTATTTAATGTAATTGAAAAAGAAGCCTTTCTGTGCTAAGGGGAACAGACAATGCGTAGGAAGGGGAGAGTGACTGGAAAACCCATCCTGTGGGGAAATAACAAAGCCAGCAAGCATTTCTGTTCAGCAGAGTGATAAAAGAGTAAGGAAAAGGAGAAGTAAAGCTCTCCTAGTCCTGTTAGCTTATATTAGTCTCTGCTTGCTTCAGAGAGTCTTCAGGGAGACAGCCACCGGGCATTCTGCCTTGTGGGGGGAGATTAGACACTAGGACCAAAAATCCAGATCCTCGTTAAGACAGCAGCAGTACTGCTCACAAGGGTGGCAGCCCACAAGACTTTGGTCAAACCTGCAGGCCAAGTGCCAATGACCCACAGGGATCATGATGATCCACAGGGATCATGTTGATCCACAGGGATGGTGCTCACGATGGCGATCGCTGCTGAAATAATATCAGGGTGACACAGGAAAGCGGTTGTCTGGTGCAGTACAGTGCAACGAGTAGAAACAGAACCATGGAAGGAATCCAACCAGGACCCCCCAGCTCTCAAACTGAATGAAAGCACCCTCTACCCCTCTAAAAACAGCAACCCCGCACCCCCAGGACCCAGCGAAAGCTAGAGTGAGCCAGCTACTGGTGGGTGATCTAGCACGATTGCTAAAGGTTGACAACACTTGGGCTTTGAACCCTTCTCCTCGAGTTACCTGAGACCCTGTGTGTCACTGTGCCTTGGATACCAGGACAAAGAGGCAGAAGGTCACAATAACGCATTGTAACCGGGCAATGGAGCCAGAAATACTACACTGTTCCTTTTTTCACTGAAAGCTCCCGAGCTGAGACGTGCCTATTGACCTAGAAACTCTGGTTTGGGAGACGCAAAGCCCCTGCATTGCATAACTGCATTTTCTGGCCGCTGGACATAAAAGCCATTCACTCTCATTTCTGTTCTCTGTGTGAAATGCAGGTGGGCTGGGCTGCCATCCCAAACACCCAGCAGTGCAAGCCACTGCTCTGGGAGGGCTGGATTAGCCTTGATTTTCACTGCATGCGCTCAGGGTCAAGTTGAGTGAAGCCCTGGGCAAGCGGGGCTTGTGGGAAGTGTGGTTGGAACTAGGTGATCTGCAAGATCCTTCCCACCCAGCCCATTCCATTGTTCTATGACTTTCCCAACACTGAGGTGCAATACAGGCTGAAAGCCATGAGCTAAGGTCCATTCTGTGCACGTAACTCCCCTGCACATAGTGCTCTGTGAAGCAGTAGCTCATTCTGAAGGGGTGGGGGGTGCAGGGGGAGAGAATAAAAGAGAGAAGTGAAGGAGGTTTCAGTCCCAGTGAAGATCCGACACTAGGACCAAAAATTCACAGGGCTCGACATTCTCTTCACGTGGTACTTGATGTAATACAGCTGTGGGCACGTGCTCAGGTTTAGGAATGAAAACCCTCCTCTTCAGGTAGGAATTTTCAGCCCCTCGAGGTTCCAGCCTGTTTGTAAATGCTCTGCTGGCTCAGGACCACCTTTTGACCCAGGGGGTAGCAGGGTAGTGTCTCCAAAAATGCCAGCTGCAGCCAGCCCTGGAGTCTGTGCTGGTGTCTCCAAAGCGGCTCCACTAAGAGTTTGTGCAGGGAAGGGGAAAGGGATGTGGGAGACACCGCGTTCCCAGCTTGCCAATACGAAGTCAGTGCAATGCTTTCCCCTTCTGTTTTTAAAAAATGTGTATTGAGTAGATGCCCAGCCTCCCCAGAGCCCGGAGCTGCAGCAGCACATTGAGCTGGGCTTTCTGAACGGCAACCCCAGTGAAAACGAGAACTGGCACTTGCCTTTGTTTAAAGTGGATGGAATGATTCATCGGGAAAAAAATGTGGCAACAAGTGGGACCTTTCTGAGACATCTGCGGCCTGTAAACAACGAGATAAGGTAGCCACAAAGCAGAGACAGAGCTTTTCTCAGCCTTGAAAGCTGGGAAAAGTCCATTTATTGGACTGGGTATGGGTCCTGCTCCCTTCCCTGTTCCTCGCATCCCCTCTGTTTTCCAAAGAACAGGAGTTTGTGCAACGTTTAGAGTTCAGTCTGAGAAGAGGACGAGTTAGTGCTCTCTACAACTGGTACTGTCTCAAAAAGAAAACAGCACCAAAAGCAACAACGTTCTGGCTTTAACTCGATTTTGAACAGAGGTTCTCTGTTTCTCACATATAGCTCTCACATACTCGTATTTAATAGAAGATCAGAGGGAGAATCAGGAGTGTTTCAAGGAAGGATCTATTTTGTTCTGGTGATGCCAGTGATTTTGCCCTCTCCTAAAGTCCATACTGGATCTTGGATCCAAACGTTCTTGTCCTCATCTCTGTTATTGCTAACAGATTAAGGAGTCTTGTGTATAAGCAGTGGGTGTGTGATGTGCAGAGTTTACTCCTACCGCATGCACATCTTACCAGCTAAGTATAATCTGGGGCATTCTCTAGCATGCACAACTGACATGTCACCTCATGGTGACAGAGAAACACCCGTTCTCCTCACTGCTTACGAGCAAATGATACCCTCTCTCTGTGGAACGGCAAGCAGCAGGAAAAGGTGGCACTTTAATACCTCATGTTTGTCAGACTTGGAGAGCAGAAATATTATTGTCCTCTCCCCACTATTCAGGAGTCATTCAGCCACTTCAGAGGAGTATGAAAACCCCGGGGAGTGCGCTCTGCTCTTCTTTGTAATGAGTGATTTGCAATGCCCTTCAATACCCACTGCCCTCTCTGTCTGCCTGGCCATGCGTGCACCCACTCCGGTTCATTTCTCCATGCCTCTTAGCTGCTGCAGTTTGTGTCACTTCCAAAACCGTGGAAGACACAAAAGGACAGACGTGTTCTATGTGGAAGATGTTTCCAGGAAAGCCTTCTGCTGGGATTTCAAGTACAGATCTAAGAACCTCCCAGAGCCCATCAGACATTCACAGGATTTGGGTCAGACTCAACTACAGCCAAACGATTCTTGCTCCTGGGAGTGAGCGTTTTCATTTGGCCTCCTTCCCCAGCTAACAGGCAGCTTCGTGAGCAACGGCTGCATTATCTAGCTCTGGATTTCCACCCTGATGATGTTGAAATGGTATGAGGCACTCAAGCCTTGTAAATCACAGTGTTAACCAGCCCAAGTCACTGATTAGCCCCAAACCGGTGCAGGATCTAAGGGAAGCTGTCTGTCTGACTGCAGAGCAACTGATAAAGGCTAAATGGGTAGAGAAGCTGTGGTCAGTTAGTTTCGCACTGATCTTGATGGGCATGATGCTGTCAGACACTCTAATCCAGAGGCTTCTCTTTAGGCTGCTGTGAGAGTAGTCAAGCAATTTTTTAACGTCATTTGAGGAGACCTGGAGGAGTGGGTAAAGCGGGATGAAAAGCATTGTTGAGACAGTTTTGGGGACAAATACTCACTTCCTGCCATCAGCCGTGCTCTTGGTAACACGGAGACATAAATACCTTTGCCTTTGGGTAAGTGCCATCAGGGAAGTCGAATATGGGGAAGGAAATACTCACTTTCTGGAACACACATCCTTGTCTGCGGCGTGATCTGCCAGCAGGAGCCACAGCTCTCAGCAAGGAAATCTGGAGATTAACAGAAGCATTCTACATGCACAAAGAAGGGCCACGGGAATTTATCTATCCTGGTTTGAGAGGTCCTCGTTTGGAACACACTCCGCATTGTCACGGGGCTGCGTGGCACACAGGAGCATGAGGAGTACCTCACAGGGATACGGGGTTTCCTTGATGTGGCTCCACACTCCCTAGAGCTAAACAGCTGAAGAGCAAACCACAAACAGCAAAAGCACCCCAAAGCCAAAAGGAGGAAGGACAGTAATAATAACAATAACAATAACAATAATAGTTGCATGTCTGCATTATGCAGAAGCCCAGGACACGTCACTAGAAACTCTTGCCATAAGTTTCTGGTATGATGTCCCAGATCCAAGCAGTAGGGCTGAAATGCTCCGCAACAGGCCGTTTCCCTGTCCTGGGGTTTGTTCCACTAGGTACTCTAAGTGTCTGTGATGGATAGGCACCAACCGCAGGGATGAGTCAAAGGGAGGAAATGAATTCATCATTAATTAAGATGAACTCACTGGAGACATTTTAGCAATCGAGCTGGGTTCAAATCCGCCACTGGTGCCAAAGAGGAAATGGGAAGGAGTCGGCGTGGGAATACAGCCCGTATTTCACTGGCTCTAGGACCTTGTTACGGAAGGGCTAAGCGTACTTCTGCGCTGAGCATTCCTGATGAGGTCAGCTGGGAATGACACAAGGCTATAACCCCCTCATCGTGAGTGAAGGGTAAAATCCAGGCAGAATTAATCTCTGGAGATGTCTACCTGTGTTTTGAAGCTCACTTCCTACCCTTACCGCAGCCAAGAGAGAGGCTGCAACGTGCCAGGAGGTTCAGTGTAGCCCCTAGCATTAAGCCGCGCCATCCAAGGCGCACTTCTCTTGGTATGTCCTGCAGTGTTTGCATTGCATCCCTGACGCACTGCAGCCTGCGAGTCTCCTCAGGATCACAGTTATTCCAAGACCATGGTCCTCCCCGGCCTCCACCCACAGGGAGACCTTGCAGTTTTGCTATGTGCTCTACCCCAAGCTGCAGCAGACAAGCTCTTCCCTCACCCAGAGGCATCTCAGCTGTGCTCCTGCTCCAGGCCTGGGCACAGGACACTGAGATGGGCTAGAGCAGCCAGGTTTTTCTTTTTCTTTGTGTCCTTTTCCCAGTGTCCATCCCCTCCAAATACTGGAGCTGGGCTGTAAATGCTTGGCTTTCAGGAGGGCTGAGTTCCTCCACCTTGCCCCTTACACCTAGCACACAGAAAGAGTAAACCATTCAGCCTTCCCCTTGACCTATGGCTAGATTTTCCAGCCAAGCCCGCTGGGTGAACTCTCAGACGGCAGTGACACTGACTGTCACACTGTCACCAGTTACTCAGAACACTTCTTAAAATACTCCTTTCTTGTTGCTTCCTGCTGCGTGGGCTCACAACAGCGTGGGTTCGTGTGTGCAGGGACATGCCTGCCCTTGGAGCTAACCCAGACAGTTCTGCGTTTCAGACTTCTCTTAGTCAGACACTGCACTGGACTGCCCAGGGTGCTGCTGGAGTCCCCAGCCCTGGAGGCCTTTAAGAAAAGACTGGATGTGGCACTTAGTGCCCTGGTCTGGCTGATTGTGCTGCTGTCAGGTCATGGGTTGGGCTGGATGAGCTCACAGGTCTTTTCCAGCCTCAGTGAGGCAGTGAATGTGTCCACTGCCTCTGGTCCCCAAGCCTATCAGCTGAGGCAGGAGCCTCTGAAGTGCCCAGAAGCAATTCCCAGGTCATGGTGTTGCCATGCCCAGCGTTAGAAAGTCAAGAAGGATCTGGGAGAAACTAGAAAGAGATAGCAGTGCTTTTGTTTTCTACTTCTCAATAGCATGTAGCCCACCAAACAGTGTAACTTAAACACTGAAGGGCATTGTTTGACACGGGGACTTTTCTAGATCTCTGAAAAGCAGCCCTCACAGTAGGAATTTCGGGGCTCTGTCAGCCTCTCTGTTCCTGGGTGGTCATAGGAAAGGAGCTGTGGCTCAGGACCTGAGCAGGTCTGTGTGCTGGTCACCATCTGCTCGGAAGAATGCATAAAAGCACTTTGTTGTGACTTTTCAGCTGCTTGAACAACTCGGGTCCACAGAAGGCAGCGGGATTTGTTTCCACAGCAAAGCTTGCAGAGAAAAAGAAGCGGAGTTGAAATCAGTGTAAATTTGTTTTAAAAATGTCTACATAATAATACACTTAAATTTCCTTTTCCTCATTAGAAAAAAGTCGTATCCACTGCTAATTATTAGAAAAAGGTCTTTTAATAATGATTATGGCGAGGAAAGCGTTTCCTTTCATGGGTATTTTCTGACTTTTCAGATGCAGAGAAGGTGCACTGTGAGCTGTGTGAAAGCTGAAGTGAAAACCCAGATGACACTGGGTGCTTACAGCTATGGCCAGGCGAAAACCACAGGCACCCTTTGCTGCTCCCACACATGGGGGCAAACAGTGTGATCCCCACAGTACACAGAGAGAGCCTGAGAGGAGTTTTACTCCAGCAATTCCTGACCTCGTTTGTGTTCTGCTTCCACGTGTAACTGAAGTTGCTCAGACAGGAGGGAGCTCTTCACAGAAAATGCTGTCACCACTGAGGACTGGTGTAGAGGGGCAGCAGTTAGAGATGCCTCGTACGCAGAGATGTTCCAGAAGTATGGTTTGTAGAGATTTCTAAGTGAAAACCTCGAGGACTGTGGAGAAAGCAAAGTTCTCATTTGTTTTTTCATGTCATGGCTGACTCGTGTAAGGATTGCAGCAGACAAATCATTTGGCTCCTCCTGTATAGAAGGCTATCCCAGATTTCAGTGTCACACGCACGGTGATAGAGTCAGTTTCACAGGGGCCTGCAGCAGCCCTGTTAGATGACGTGAAAGAGAAAGCGAGGTCATGCAGCTCACGTAATTTTCCTGCAGCTGCCTACACCCAGATACCTCCGTAACAGACAGCCAGGCTACTTCCTTCACAAACAGCCAGGAAATAAACTCTACTCTCTATTTCCCAGTGATGTAAATGCATGCAGCCAACTGCAGCAGGGCCCTTAATCAAAAGCTGCCAAGCAACCTACCCCAAAGCAAACACGCCGCTTGTCCTTCAGGAGACACTCCCACCATGTTTGTCCTTCAAAAGATTAAGAATGGGGTGCCCAACAGGTAGTTGGAGAGAGACATTAGCGCTGTCAATACTTCATAGCAGGATCTTTATTTGATCTTCCATGATGAGGAAACTGCCTGGAAGGGATTGCCCGGAAAAGGGGTTGGGGCCCTGTCCCTGGAGGGGTTTAAGGCTGGGCTGGATGAGGCTCTGGCCAGCCTGCTCCAGGGTGGGGTGTCCCTGCCCATGGCAGGGAGGGTGGAACTGGGTGATCCCTTCCAACCCTGACTGATTCTATAACTTCTTCCCAGGGAGGGTAATGGGGCACTAGAGGGGGCTGTCTGGGGGGCATTGTGGTCTTCTTTTCTGGAGACGTTTGAAACCCACCTGGACTTGGTCTGGGTGATCCTGCTGTGGCAGGGGGATTGGACTAGATGATCATTAGAGGTCCCTTCTGATCCGTAATGATTCTGTGATTGTATGAATGCACTGAACACTGTTGCTTGTGTAAAGACACCTATTGCACTTTGTGTGGCTGCCCAGAATCCCAGCTCCTAGGGCAGTTCAGTTCTCCTGGCACTTTGGCAGATGCTCTGGGGGGTCCTTACACTAGCAGGCAGCTTGTGCCACCTCTTGTCCTGAAGAACCAGTTGGAAGAGATGGTCTAGGGACAGACAGGGTGGTTGCACAGCTGCTTTGCTCTGAGCTAGAGAGCTGGCACACTATGGCAGTTGGGTAGGGTAAGAAGAGAAGTGGTAATGACAGCTCCATTGCAGGTGAGGAGGGTTACTGTCTTTCTCATGGGCAAATGCTGCTTCATGAGCAGCAGGGATGTTATGTTAAACAAACCACTAAACACGTGGTTTTCCTTTTTGCCCAAGCATTTTAACAGACCCCGAAAGAATTACAGCCTTTAATAGCAATCTTTGAAACCACCTTGGTTCTCATGAGAGTCTAGAGCTTCCCTCCCACACCCTTTGCTGTCCAAACAGACTTCACAAGTGAACGGTCTTTACATTCCCCGTCAAGCATGTATAGAAAATATGGCCAAGGCGTCGCCCTCTCTCTGTTGACGACAGTGTTTCCTGTTATTGTGAAGGAGGCACAGGCCTGCCTTCAGCCCAGATCTGTGGAGCAGTGGTGTCACAGATGTTTTTTCAGGTGTAGAATTCCTTTTGGCCATTCACACAGGATAGAACCAGCAGCTCCAGCTTGGCTCAGCACGTCTGTTTGCTCAACACCACGCTGAACCAGCTCCTCTTCTTGCAGCAGGGATGAAGCTAGGGAATCTGGAAAGAAGTTTAAAACCCTTCCTGCTGCAATAGGAAACGTCCTGAAAACAAGAGATTTCACTTTTTGCACTCATTGTGGGCCAGCTAAGACAGAGGGAGAAGTACAGGGAACTGTTCAAGGACTGCATGATAGGAAAGGCTCTCCTGCTGAAAAGAATGGGGTTAAAGAAGACTTATCCTGTTGTGATTTCAAGGACCCTTAAAAAGCCAGCATTAGAGAGCCACCCACGCGAGAGAGCAGTGTAGCAGCTGCGTAACAACACCAACGTGGCTGATGGCTGCAAACACAGTGTGGCATTATGCAAAGGTCACTGCCAGAGGCTGTCCTGCTGCGCTGGAGCTTATGCAGGTGCTGTGGGTGTTTCTGTAATGATAGTGCATCAATGATGGCAGGGAATTATTAGAGCCAGCCCTTCCCTCTATCAACCTGGAGAGAACTCTGCATTCCATAAACTTATTTAACCCCAGCTAAGTGCTTTTACAGTGCAATAGCTACTTCACTGGGTAGAAAACTCATCCCACTGTTACTCTGAGGTACTGTCAGAAACGTGTTTTTCTTTTCCTTTCCAATGGAAATTGTCCTTACTCTGTAAGCACTTTGTTTGTGTTAGATGGATAAGGATTCTCCTCTAGAAATGACTGCTGTGACGAAAGACAGACCTGCCTACTATCACTTTCCGAGTAGAAAGTGGCAAAGAAAACTGCTCTGCTGTGAGAGTGAAAGCCATCACTGAAGTGTCTGCAGCTGGAAGGAAAGCTGCAGGGCCTGGGACCTGCCATTGCAACGAGAGCAGTCTGAGAGCTCAGATGATCCATTTCTTCATCCTTACACTTGATTGTTTCTTCACAATTGCTCTGCTGGCTCTCGGAGACGCTTCTGTAAGTGACAAAACAGTCCGATGCAGTTGTTGAGGGCTGCACATGGGAAAATAAGCGATCATTCAGCGTGCTTCTAAAATGTCATCGGCTCTTCTGTGCTATTCAACACGCTTGCATCATTGCTGGCTGAATTCACATGGACAGAGGTCTAAAATCAGCGAGAAAGCTCAGAAAAACATGAAGGAGAGCTGAAGAGAACCATGGCCTTTTCTGAACCTCACCGATTCTACCTCCTGTTTTGAAATTTCAACGCACCCCAGGCAGCACCGTAGCTGTGGGGAAGGCAGAGTGCTGACAGCACAGCCAGACCTTTGTCTTTTGCTGGTAACCTTGGCTTTGTCCCTAGAGAAAAGAGCGTCTCTAAAGGAAGGGATTTGTGGGTTCCCTGTGTGAGTAACCAGAAGTCACAGCGTGTTACTCACATGCAGCCGTCCCGAGCTTGCGCATGCACACGCATCTGCACAAACATTTGTGGGCATGTGTGTGCGTATTTCGGGGTCTTTACCCCCAATAGGAGACTCTTGTCCACTCCACAAGAGAAAAGGCTCAGACTGAGCTGCTGGCAGAACCAAAGGCTTTAGTTGTGTACCTCATCTCTCGTGCAAGCACGTCACGAAATCCTTCAAAGCCAGTTTATCTGCACATTCCTGAGCCGTGCAGCTCAACCGCTCAGCCGCACAGGAAGCATCTGTAGAGGTTGCAGGGCAGGGGTGAAGATGGAAACAATGGCCACGTTTCAGGAGGATGATTGAGTGCTGAAGCACTGGGAAGTTCATGCGGTGGCATATGCACTTTTTTAGGCACTCAAAGAGGCTCTGCCCACTGAGAAGACGAGTCCTGAAAGAAATCTGAGGAGAATTATCGGGAATGGCTATTTCAGATGGCAGAAGGAATCAAAATAGGAAGCCAGTTCCTTAGACCCGGGTTGTCTCCTCTAAACTATGAAAAATATTTCCTTTCTTTCTTGAATCCTTTGTACCCAAGAGCTCTTTATCCTGCTCTGGCAATAGGAGCCCAGAAGAAATGCTCCAGGGAGGGTGAACTGGAGTGTGCACTCTGCTCACAACCCCTTCCTCACTCAGGCTGAGGTGGACACAACTTGCAAACTTTCTGGCTGTTGTGGATTCCTCCTGCTTTATCTCCCCCAGCTCCAAGTGCTCCGTACCTGTGTAACACCACGCTCCAGCGTTATTCCATTTTAGCAGAGTGTAAATGAGTCTGTACAAGAAATTTCACAGCATGCAGTGCCAAATCAGACAGACCGAGCTGTGACACCCTTAACAGAATTACAACAGAGTCTCCCAGCAAAGGCCACTTACTCTGGCAAATGATCACATGCTAAGCACAAGGGTTTGAGGCCTTCACTTTGTTTTCTCCTTGGTTTCATTGCCAGGGCAACAATGCAAGTAATTAGCCACTCAGTCCCATCTAAACGCAGGTATTAGGGCAGAAAGAACAAGGGTAATAAATCTTTCCATATCACCTGTCTGATTTTAACCTTCTTCTCACCCTCACATTTCTAATATCTTCAAATATTTATACAGTAACAGAGAAATTAGGGATGCATAGACTCTTTTGCAGTCATCTGTTTCAGCCACCACCTGATGATGTCTCCTCACAAAGAAATGGTTAAGGTCTCACAAAAGGGTCACTCTGGTTTCCACAAGAAGATGTGTGAAGACCAGAGCATGACCAACAAGATGCCTAGAGAAAAGTATAAATACGTGTCTCAGATTCCTTTATCACTCAGACCCTTGCATGGGTTTTCTTGTTGTAGAGCTGAATGCTTTTTCTTTGACCAAGACTTCTGTAGCCATGGTTTTACCCCATCTGCAGCAGGTTAGCTCTCTTGTGGAGCCAGCCCTTCTGCATCAATTGTAGGGCTAAGAGCTCCTTGTTGTGGTGCTCAAGCTAACAAGGGACAATCAGGCAGGCTCCTTGTTTTTTTCAGGTGACTCCTCATTAATCACTGGTTAAGAAATTCCTTCCAGGCTGCAGTCTGAAGACAGTTGTAGTCTAGTATCTGTAGTAACTTCCTTTGCTTTCTCAGTTTCAACAATTCGCTTGGGTTTTGCACTGCCTAGGTTTTAAAGTATCAGCAGGACTATTGTTATCTCAGAAAGCACCGGAACCATAATTACATCCTGTGAAATTGTTTATATCTGTGCATCCCAAGAGAGAGATGGAATCATAAAGGCAATGGGCAGAGCATGATGGTCTGTGACTGTAACAACTGTGATGGCCTGGGGTGCAAAACAATCAAGAAGTTGTGCTCTTGATTAGGAGTTCTTTGTCTTTTCAGAAGAAATTCATACTGGTGATTCTGTGCTTCCATTCTTTAGTTGATGCAATTCAAGGTAGCTTGGCAAACCTGTAACACCCTTCGGCTACTGGAAGCCACTATAAGGTCCTCCCAGAGCCTTCTCTTCTCCAGACTGAACAGCCCCTGCTGTTCTTCAGAGTGTTTGAACTGTCTTGTGGCCTTCCAGGGTTGGTAAGATGCTGAGACAGTCTCTGTCCCAAAACTTTTCCTCAGCTGTTGTGACTGCAGTTCACTTCTGAGAAGGGGAGCATTTGAACACCTGTGTACCTCTACATTTCCCATCTCAGCACATTCCTTGTGCTGACACTGCTTCCTCTTCAGCCCCATTCTCTCCCCATTACCCTTATTAAGTCTATAAAAAGTTGGACTTTGCTGTCCCATCCATCTGCTGTGACCATTACACGTGATTCTTGCACAGTCCCATGTGTTTCAGACTGCTTCACCCATTTCACACCCCCTTGATGAGGGCTGCTTCTGTTGCTAAAGCAGAGCCTCTGCTCTGCCTTGACATGCTCCTTGATCACTGAACCACCTCTCATGCCTTCTGCACTTGTACTCCCAGTTCATCCATTATACATAGGGATGGCTTTCACCTTAACCTTTGTATTCTCTGTGCCTTCAAAGGTCTGAAGAAGCTACTTTGATTAAAAATATAGATTGTGGCTCATTGAAGGAAGAGAGAAAGAGCCGTAAGACTGTCTGCAGGGCTCCAATCCCAGAGAAAGGTTACTGGTTAGAAGTGGAAAAGACAGGGGCTCAGAAAGGGTCACCAGCTACACTGTTCCTGCTCCATCTGATGTCAACAACAAAAATAAGATATCAAAGATTACTAAGTCACAGAGATCTCCTAGCTTTTGACCTTAAGGTATAGCCTGTGACCACACACTACTGGCCTACTTTGATTGCCCATCTACTCCTTCGCTTGCTGCAGTGATCCTTGATGCTATTTGTGTAAAGGGTTAGCAGATGTTAGCGGCCAGCTGGGATGGATGTGCAGGACTGGGAGCACCGTGGGACCCGCTGAGGAAGAGAACTGCCTAAGTTTGTTACCTTCAAAGAAGATTCTTTTTGCCTTCAATTTGGTGAGTTCAGGAGAACGCGTGCTAGAAAACCCCACCCTGGTTGGCTAAGACATGATCCACAGACTGCAGCAGACTAAAACCACACAACTGTGAAACCACAAAGCTTTGCATACCTGTTGGTCATTTATCCCTTTGATGGATCTCCCTCTGACTGCAGAGCTTGCTTATCTGATCCTGTAGTATCCTGTTAGTAATGAATGATAAACATACTGCTGTGTGCTGCTGTTGCTCATGAGGCCCTCAGCCCTTCCTGTGGGGAGGGGGACACACATGGGAAAGGGAGAGCCTGAGAAGCAGGCATGGGAAGACTTCACAGCTCTCCCAAAGCACCAGTGCGACTGCTCAGACAGAGCCTTGCCTTTAACCGGCACACCAACCTCCACGCAGCCCAAAGACGCAGATGTCTCTCGGTCAACGTAACTTGTTGAATGAGCCAGGGCCTGTAATGCAGCTCACCGCATCGTGCAGACTTCATCCAGACCAGGCGTGGACGTGTAGCCCTAGCACTGAAAAGTGAACTGGAGAATGCATGTCCACGCTGGTGGCACACTCTCTGGCTGCTTTATGCTGGCTGCAGAAGAACACAGCTTTTCTGACCCAGCACAAACCCAGAGTAACACAGACAGACAACACCTGAGGCGACACAAGGTCTGCTAAGACAAAATGGTCTACTTAGGGCTGTCTGAACCAATGTGAAGTGGCAGAGTGAGTTTTTGCCAGCCCAGCGCTCTGCAGCGTCGCAGTGTTGTACTTGATGACAGTGCTGCAGATGTCTTAAGAACTGCTTTCAGGGCTGATTCACAGGGACAGAGTGCCACAGCACTCACCAACACAGAAGGCAGGTACTGAGAACGGCCCCCATTAAAACGATTAAAGTTCAGCCTACAGAGGGGCCCGGTGCTCACGTCTCTTCCCTTTCTCCGGGTAGATGAAACAGCCTCGTGAACCAGACTGTCCTTTTACATCTGTGTTAATGAAGTTTCCAGTGGGCTGTGGGTGCTTTCTTAGGGCCACTGCAAGAAACACACTGTCAGTTTTCTCAAGGGTAATTGATAACTGCAGAGAGGCTGACAGATCACACAGCATGACTGTGCTCAGGCTCCCCTTCTATGCCTTGGGAAGGTTCTGTTGACATAGTCCTCTTTTCCCTGCACCTCTCCTTTTTTGAGGGGTGTCAGTCAAGCTATAGTCAAGAATATTGCTGTCCACTCTTTTTCTGTACTGTGTTAACTGGACTTTTCAGATAAGTAGCTCGCAAGCCATCTGTTAGCCCAAGCTGCCAACCCACCCCACTCAGTGGTATCGGGAAGCTGACTGCACAATTTACTTGCTTTGATTCCTCATCAAATTGCGGCGCTGGGCAACCCTGGGGCCGCTCAGCCCATTTGTGTCCAGTGAGAGGGAGTGCTGGTGTGATTTTGCTGATTCAGCCACAGGGACTGTGTAAGTCTTCCCATTTGGCACCTTCTTGCCCGTTCACCAATGTCTTTGGGAGCAGGGTGTGGGACCAGGAGCAGCCAAGCTCCTCTTGCGCAGTGGTTTGTGGGTGTTTGGACATACATGATGTGGCGATGGCAAAACAGCAGGACTTTGGCTCAGCAAAAGGCAGGCCCTGAGCGATACTGCTCTCTGGAGTTCTGAAGCTCCTAGCACAGCATTCAGAAAGGCAACGTGACGGGCACCTTGCTGGAGAAAAAGCAACTCTGAGAGTGCAAACCAAGACTCTTCAAAAACCAGCTGCTCGCACAGGAATCAAACAGTGCTGGGAAACTGAGGCTGCTCACCCCAACAGGGGACAACAGAGAGAAGAGAACCTTCTTTCTCGTGCTCCAAGCACCTCAATTTCATGAGAGCGCTGCAGTGGTGAGTTTGATTCTTTTATTCTTCAAAGAGCAGCTACTACAAGCCCTGGAAGTGGGTTAACACGTGATAATCAAGTGACTTTAAATATTAATCATCCTATTTAAAGGTTTCATCGGCGAAAGCAGAGATCCCTGGCAAGGAAGAAAATGACATTATAAACACTCTTCCATAAAAGTGAGACCTACTCAAGTGCTGTCTTTGAAGTCAGGGAGAGCCGATCCAGCGTCTCAGTACATTCCCAGGGTGCTATGGGGAAGCTGAATTCTTTCCCTAATTATTTGAGAAGCCTCTTCTAAGGCACACGGCACCCAGGCTTGAAACACGTTTTCCCTGCCATGTGTCCGTGTGTGCAGGTGATCACCATATGGGCTTTTGCCTGAGCTTCGCTCATCTTGAAAAGGCTGGGAGAGGACTCCATGTTCCCGTTAACTGTTTCCTGTCAAGCAGACAGAACTTGTTCACCTTACGGAAATGAAAATCACAGCGGTGTGCGGAGGCAAACAGGCCCACGTTCTGTTTCCTCAGCGCCTGGGGTATTTTGGTTGCTGTGATCCACATCTGGATTGAAAGGACAGATTAGGTATCACAACTATTAGCTTCAGCTTTGCTCAGGGAAATAGAGACGGGCTTTGAATAGGAAATATTTACCCAGTGTGAGGGCTGAGCTGAGCCCGAGGGCAGTGATCAGCGTAGAGATTTGTCCTACAGTAGCATATTGATATGAACGCTGAAATGGGCCAGATGTGCCTGGCTGACACCGGGTCAGGCAAGGCTGCTGTTCTGAGAAGCCTCCTGGAAACCGGTGGAAATCACAGAAAGCTTTTGTGAAATCGCTCTCACAGTTTCGTGTGCCGGTGGTTAAGGGGAAAAAGGGGAGCACTGCTGTAGATTGGATTGCATGGATGTGACTTGGTGCCGTGTCCCTCCCTGTCAGAGCCCTAGCTGCAAACTTTCCCAGACGAAGCTAACGCCAGTAAAAGGCATTGTTTGGTTAATATAGGAAAGCTGTCAATTCTGCCTTTTCGTTCTCTCCAGGTCTTTTTTTTGTGGAGCACAAGATCATGGGTCCAGTCCTAACGACGTTGCTCAAGGCCAAATCCAGCTGTTCCTGGGCCAAAAGACATTTAATCAGATGAATGCTGAATTTTGTTCTCTGTCTTTATTCAATTGTTTTTTGAGTTTAATACTCACTGACTTCAACAAGGGGTTTGTTTGGTAAGAGCTGAATTAAACTAAGTAGAAACATCAGGACCCAGCGAAGATACTGACTTCTCCCACGTCCTCAGAGCTCAGCACACTGGAGTTCATTAACTTATGAAGTACACTGTAAAAGGTTGAAGTGTTATGAAATAACAGCAGATGGGAAGTCACACAATGCATCAGCTTACTGCTTTCAATTTCTATCGTGCAGAGTAAGACTTGGTTTCTTTGATTAACTTTGGGACTGCAATGCTGACGATACAAAGGGTTGGCAGGGAATTGGTAAAACTCAGTCCTTTGCCTTGAGCTGGGCAGGTGGTGGAGGGACATGATGCTGGAGGTGATTCTCAGATCTGTGCTTCTTTGTTGATGCAGTTTGTAATGAAATGCTGAAGTATGAGGGAGGAGATCAGGAAAAGTTTAGAGAGAGTTATGTTTTAAATTCAATAGGGAGTGAAATGGAAAGGAAATTCTATTGCTAAGAATAGCAACGCATTTCTGGCCTGCGATGGGCTTAGCATAGGGATAGCTGTGCTAAAAGTCTGGGAAGCAGTCTGAGTGTCAGAGTGCTCTGAAGTTTAAAGTAGGGCAGTTTCAGGAAGATTATCCTCTAGTCCACATTCACATGAACCCAACTAACGAGATGGCAGCTGACAACAATGATATCTGCTCCTGACTCTACCAAGCTACTTGTAGATGTGGAGAATCCACAAGGAGAGCACTTACAGCAGCATTTTACATCAAGAAACAGCTCCTCACAGTTGGAAATGCTCCATGGGCCTGCAGAAATGTTCCCCCATATTATGTCCTTGTTGTAACCCAGTTCTGATTAAGGAGAATGTGAAGCCTTGTTCTCCTAAGGAGAGCTCTGATAGATGATACGGGAAGCCTTGGCCAATTTATCTGCTGGTTCACGTGTCGTTTAGTTCAGCTAGCTGTGAATACAGTATTTACTGCTGCTTTGAATGCAAAAGATAATCTGAATAACTTGTGCTCTAGCTGGGAACCTCTCAGAGATGTGGTCTCTTTCAAAACACACATCGTTAAGGCCACATGATATGTAGGAGATTCTGGCTCTCTTCCACGAACGGCTTCTCGCTGTTAGAGGTGGTTTTTGCTCCTTGTGCTTTTCTTATTGTGCTTTTCCCTAATTTTCTGTCTGTTTTGTTTAGGCTTTCATGAGAAAAATGAAATGGTCCTAAGCAGATTCCCTCCTAAGCAAAGTATGCCTCCAAGGTTGTGAGGCAGCACCAGCAGCTCTGTAAGAAGTCACAGCCTACAGAAATGTTATTTCTCGCAGTTAGCCAGCCCTGGCTCTAAGCTGTGCAAACAAACCTCTGAATGCTCGTCGCTTTCAGGGAAGGCTTTGGGTGTGTGCTGGCCCATAAATCAGGAGCGTTTAGAACAATGTGCACGCAGAATGCCTGATGAAAGTAAATACAAGAGGGGATATTTTCCTCTTTTCCCTCCCGTGATCAGGATCCCTGCCCAAGAAGCCAAAGGTATTACAGGGATGCAAAGCTCAAGCACTAGAGAATCAGGAGTGCCCGGTCCAAACCTCACTGAATCAGTGGCATGTTTCTCCTCACCCACAGTGCGTTTTGGATGAGGTCCCACTCTGATTTTGGCAGTCCACTTCAGCTCAACACAGGCAAGACCTGAACTGGAGAAAAGGCAGGTTAACAGTAAAGAAAAAGCATCGAATCTACGAGAACCCTGCCAGGTTTGTTTATAAATAATGTGAGGCCCTTCCCAAACACTTCTGCAACATTGGCAGTGCCTAAACATCCTGAAGGGCTTAAAGACTCCGGTGTAGTGTTGATGTGAGAGGTGCTAAAGCAACGTGACAGATACTAATGTCCTGCCACCAGTGCAAGGTAATATGTCCACAGGTATTTCAGACCAGGCAGTTTATACTTGATCCTACTCTGCTGCTGATGGCAGTGCCGAAACGCCTGGAGACCTCAATGGTGAGAGGAGCCAGGCAGTGGTGACGAGGGAAATTCATCTGCTCTGGAGGGAGCAGAGCTAACTTGGAACAGCCCCACTACCTGATGCTGACTGACATCATCCACCCCTGTGTTCCTGACGGCTGACATTGGTATGCAGTAATAAAAGTACTGCCCGCAGAGGGAACCTAAACTGTGGAGCACAGCTGGAGGTGAAATCTCTGTATGAGAATACCAGCAACGAACAAAAGTTGTTCCTGCCAGGAAACACTTGGAAGGGAAAACAAATAAATGGCAAACTTCTCCGGCTGTTCTTTTTAATGAAGCTGATTACTTTGGATAAAAAGTGAAAACCAGTATGGACATCTAAGCAGCTGTGGTTTTATTGTTTGGAAACAACAACAATACAAGAAGAGATAAAGAACAAGGCTGGGTCGGGTGCTCTAGTCACCCATTCGAGGTTTTCTTTCTCCTTCCAGAGCACACAAGTACTAACACTCATAGCATTATTTGGTAGAATCGTAGAATCATGGAATCATTACAGTTAGAAGAGAACTCCAGGGTCATGAAGTCCATCCATGCCCACCAAACCATTTTTCATGTGCCACATCTGCACACTGTTTGAACACCTACAGGGATGCTGACTCCATCACTCCCCTGGGCAGCCTGCTCCAATACCTGGAATACATGGGATTGTTGTGACCAAAGTCTAGGGCGGGGCATTTAGCTTTGTTCAGCCTCATCAAACTGACCTTGGCCCATGAGTCCAAGCTCTCTAGGTGCCTCTGGAGAGCTCTCCTACCCCCAGGCAGCATGGCATACCCACCCAATTTGGTGTCATCTGCAAACTTGCTGAGGATGCACTCAACTCTGTCACAGAAGTAGAACTGTTTCGGTCTGTTATCAGCAATGAATCATTGAATAGACTGCTATTGAGGAAAACTGCTCCCCTGAACATCTGGCTCAAACTTAGCCTTTGCCTTCAAGTCAGGGATAGTGTTTTTCACAGGAGAGTTTGATGCAGCCTTGGGACTGGGGAGAAGAGATTTTGTCCCTAAGCCTTCTTTTTATATTGAAGGGGCTGCCCAGGGAGGTTGTGGAACCTCCTTCTTTGGAGACTTTCAAAACCCTCCTGAACACATTCCTGTGGGACCTGTGCTAGGTGCTTGAGGGGTTTACACTAAATGATCTCTAGAGGTCCACTCCAACCCCCCCATGCTGCCATTCTGTGGGTACATGCTTGTGTGTCTGTTCTCCAGTCCCTATAACTGCCTACCCGCACTGCAGAAGTTCATGCCCTCCTGGGCTCCTTTTTAGAGTGATTCAACTGCATTTCTTCTAAAGCAGCTCCCAGGTACAGTTCTGAGGAAGCTCACACCACGGGCTTCTCCAAATAAGCACCACAGCTGAGTCGGCACAGGCGGGCACTACCAGAGTTTTCCAGAAGACCCTGAACCCAGTCATCGTCAGGGCATGCAGAGCATCCCCTAGGCTTGACGGTAGAACGCTACAATGCTGCTGTGCTCCAACCCAGTCCTCACCTTTGTTCAGAGCCTTTGAACTGAGCACAATGCCCAGACAGTAACTGTGCCTTTCAGCTCGACTATAGCCCATAGCGCCTGGGAGAGACCCAAGGCCAAAAGCTGGAGAATGTGGATACAGTCAACAGTCCCCACCTCTTGGTGCAAAAGCACTTAGCAGGGTAAACATTTCCTACCCAAAGTGCATGTCAGGCATGACTGCAATGAGTGAGTGTATGCAAGATAACAATTAACATTGTCAGGGCTCCCTGATTATAGCAACTGGCGCAAGCAGCTAGAAGAGCATCAGACTGTAGGGTTCAGCAGACCTCAGTCTCTTGGCCATTCCATATGGTAACTCCTCATTTACTGAGGAAAAGGTGCCAGGCCACTGCTAGCTGAAGTGGGAACACTAAACACAACATGCTATCACCACTTTGAAAACTGCATCTCTCAGACTCTTTGTATTTTATGTCTCCAGACTCTGAGAGTGGCATAGAATAATGAAAGCAGGGAAGGAGATTTGATTTGGTTTCTACATAGGCACGAGAAAGGTCTTTTGCAATTATGTTTGAAGTTCAAGGGACCATAAATCCTGGCCATCAAGCCTCCCCGGAGCTCTGTGCTATTGTACTATGTGTATACTGCTGGGCTGGTGACTTTCCAAGACGGATTTCAGTGTGATAGAGCCTTTAGGAAAGGCTAGGGAAGCACAGACTTCCTGGTCCAAAAGGACATTTTCAACCGCTGTGGAGAAACTGTGTGAGAGGGTTTGTCAGGTCATTGATAACCACAAGGAAGCCTACTCTCCCGAACTATTAGAGTGAGACCTCTCGAGTTGCTGAGGAAGGGATTCCACAAAGCAATCACCTCAGTCTTTTAATGTAAAGGTGGATTTTCATAAGCAACTTCTAGGAGCCCCTGAGGATCTCTGACACCACATCAAAGGTGCGCTTCCACTGCACTTGCATACCACTAAGGTTTCTCTTTCTGTGACGAATGACAGGCCACCAAGGTCACACCTGAAGCTGAAAAGATAGCGAAACGGAAGAAGAAAGCTAAAGTCTAGGCATGGGGAGTGTTCACCACCCAGGCAAAACCCCTAAATGCTGATGAATTCTTCTCCTGGATTTGTGCATGGCGTTTCACAACTCACCCTGCGGCTCGATCTGCATAATGAGAAGCTGAAGTTTTAGGCCTAAATACTGCAGTCTCTTTCAGAACGGAAAAACCAAGCCAGCAACTTGTCAGAACTGTATCTTACATCTTCAGATGTTGTTTACGTGCTACATATCTACAAGCCAGAAAACACAACTCACAAAGCCGGACTTGTCCCCATGACCCACTGACTTCTTGACATCTTGAGGTCATGCATCCAAAGCATGCACAAGCAGGAAACACAAGGCTTCTTCCAACCACATCCTGGTGTGTCTGTAGTGTAAATTAGAGCTGTGAGAGCTCTGGGAACACGCATCTGGCAGGCATGCTATGCTTCTTTTCCTTTTTCTTATAAATTGGGCTAAAGGGTTTGGGCTTAGTCTGAGTCTAATTAGAATTTATGACTTAAATGTAAAGGAGAAAAGAGAGAGCACCCATAAATGATTGGTGGTAGAGGGCGAAAACCGTATATCAAGAAGGCACCCAGCAGGAACCTCTTGCACCTCAGGAGCGATGTAAAGGATAAGATAAGGGACATTCATGAGAACTGCAGCGCTGTGATGTAAGAGTGACAAATAAGCTGATCACCTCCATCATTCAGGACGCTGCTTGCAGAATGAGACACATGGGATTTCTTTTCTTGACAGGACTACAGGCATCTCCATTTCCAGTCCTATAAGAACCCAGTTTCTCTTCTACTCATCTAAGAATTTACTTGTCAAACAACAGAATTAATTTTCTGCCAGTCATATCCCTGTCATGCAGGGAGTTACTCAGACACCCCTGCTGAGAGACTCTTACTGAAGTGTCTCAGATTGCTCTTAAAAATAATAATCCTTTATTAGGTTTATATGAATAAGAAGCAAACAAGAGAAATGAGACCAAAGGGAAACAGGAGAGCATGTAACTGTATTCTGTAAACATCAGACTTCAGGACAGTCAGCTAAGACTCCAAGAAAGTAAATAAACCTTTGTGATTCTTATCCCAGGTCCAGCTTAAAAGTGGATCTGAAGTTTCAGGGTGCTCATTTAAAGGTGAAGCCACCAAACATTGTGCCACAAGGCAGGGTGTCAAATGTACATTACAAAGGACAGTGCAATGTTTGAAAGGAAATGGCTTAGTGCCATTCCTGGTAAGTGAGAGAGAAGCATCAGGCAGGACCGTGTCTCATGCGCTGGCATTGCTCATTCATGACAACATTCCATTTTTTATAGGTACTTACAGAATTTGCTGAGTGCACAATGCACCCCTTTGCCTCCCTCCCACAGACCCCAGTCCCTGAGGAATAAAAGGTAGATACTTTCTGAATGGCACCAAGGAGGCACTGCTGATCAGTTAGGAGACCAATGTGGAAAAGAGTTGCCTTAATTGCACAAAGCAGGTAAGGCATGAACACACAGAGGCAAAAAGTTGCACTATTCCCCCAAAACAGCTTGGGAAGAAGGACCTCTGTAACAGCAGCTTAGTTTTGTATACAAATCCAAGTAGGCTGTGAGTCCAGATTGACAACTAAAAGGCAAACTCGGTATGTTTGTAGGTTCTAAGCCCTGAGCAACAAAGAAAGCAACTTGAAGACCTCAGCAAGATAGATATCACATTTATGGTTTGTGGATGCATAATTAAGGTGGTCAGCAGCATAAGACTAATGCTGAGACTAACATTCAACGCAGCCTGGAACCCCCAGGTGACCACAGCAAAACACCCAGCTGCACAGAACGAGGTGAAGCACAGAGAACATACACTCGGTATTAAAGAAGGCAGCTGATCTCATGGGATCAGAAAAATAACGATGCTAAACGTTAGTTGAGAAGATCCCACATCACAGCCAGTCTATTCAAAGAGCACTTCCTCTGGCCACGTGGCAGTTCTCTGGAATGCCACGTATCTCTGTCTGACTGCACAGAACCAGGGGCTGCTGTGCATAATAAACCGATGCCGACATTCCGAGCTCACTGTCTGATTCGATGCAATCCACAAAGCATCCATCAGCTGCACATCAGCAGTGCTGTAACTATTACAAGATGCTGCTTTAGGGCTCTTAGCTGTGTTGTATTTTTCAGAAGACTGATGAGAGGGCTCTGACTGACATTGTTCAGAGCACAGTGCCAGCCCTCATGTTCAAATCCCATAGTGACTCTGTCCACGTGAAATCCCTTGTCGTGTTCCCCGTTACTGCACTTCTCCTGGGCAGGCCTTGGGTGCTCTAGTCAAAAGGAATAAAAAGCCATACCTTTAAATCAGAGGGGTCTGGCAGATCTGCAATCAGTGTGGTGCAGAGGGTTTATGCAACGGATGAGCAGGTGACTGTAAATATGAGCTGAGTCAGAAGGCCTCTGTGCAAACCCCCCAGAGCAAGACATGCAGCGTGTCAGTGGCAGCAGAGAAAAACCCTTTCCCTGGTTACATCTGGAGATCACACAAGCCTAACTTGAAAGTCTCCTATCTGCAAGTTATGGAATTCAAGAAACTTGGAGGCAATAAAGATCTCACACAAATGGGAAGATATTTAAAGACTTCTGAGTAAGGTTTTTGTTTTTCCTTGACAGATGCATTTAAACAACCTTAGTCAAGGCACAAAGGCTTTGCCAGAACAAAGTTTATCACTGTAAGGAAGTTTCCCTCCTGACAAATGAATCATGAGAAAGGCTTTGTTTGTTAGGTGAGTTGTTTGATCCTCAGAGGGCACAAAGGGTGTCTATCAAACTAATATTCCAACCTTCCAGTGGGCACTGGTTTTGTTTTGTCATTGTGCTAAAAGAAAAGAATCCGGAAGCTAATTTTTCTTAGCTCAGTTACACAGTAAAATCAGCCGGGATCAGTAGTCTGCTTGTCACAGAAGGCAGTGCTCTCAGGTGCATTTTCTTCCTACTCTCTGGAAGCAGCTGAGTGTGAGACTTTTAAATGGCACTGAAGAGACATAAACATCCAGCACAGGGCTGCCAGATGCCAGGAAAAGAGAACTGCGGACAGACTGACTGTAACACCTAAACCAATATTTCCCTCAGCAAAACTGTCAAACATGGAAGCACGATGCAGTTAACATTGCAGAGAAGCTTGTAGTGGTTTACAAGAGATTTACTATAGGTGAGGGAAAGCACTCCTCTGAATTTGCTGGCAGTCTTGGGAGTCGGGTCACATACCTTCTCGGAAGGCAGTGTGGAAGTATCTTGGCAGTGACTGTGTTTCCTGCAACATACCACCACCCTCACCACAAGACACAGCAAATATCAAGGAAAATTACTGTCAGAGAGGCTCAGATCAGCAATTCCTGGGGGTGGGACCCTTACAGAAATGAGTCCTTTAACAATTTGCATCATTACTGCCTGTCCAGCTTTGCTGTCCAGTCGGTTCTTCCATTACAACGTGGCATTATTGTTGGCTTGGGCAGAAACTCTGCTGCTAGCAGCTGCACAGCTATGGGTAGGGGTACATTTGTATCTCCCATAGCATGCCACAAGCTGCCTAGCCCTTCAGCTGTTAAAACAGCTATGAACCTAATTGTTGCAATGAGACTCAAGCTATGGACCATTAAGTACCATGATCCTTCAACTGATGGCCTCCTCAGCATCTCTACAGCCCCTGCCAAAAAGAAGTCGTCTACTCAGTGAAATTTCTGCAGCTGTGAGATGCAAGATCAGGTCTGTCTCTCCCACCCATCACTGCTGATGGCACAGAGACACCTCTCCTAAGGAATAACGTCCTTCCTAACTGGCATAAGAACACCTCAGCCGCAGTACACCACAGGCCTTTGAGCTTTGCACTTGAACAGGAAAAGATAACTGTCCACCTGAACCCCAGCAGAGAGATGTGAGGAGCAGTAAAGTGTCCCAGCAAACCCATCACACATCAGTGACTGTCCCTGGCACCACAATGATGGGAGAAGTGGGTTCCTGAGCTGTATCCCTGTATTCAGCTCTGGGATTGAGTCTCAGTTGAGCTATTCCTGAGGGGTCAGTTTCAATCTGCATTAAAAACAAAGGACTTCAGTTTTTTCAGGAAGATCCTACCCTTAGTGAGTATGGATGTGACCCTTTTATGGAGAAAAATGTTCTGGCAATAGCAGGATGCTGAAATAAGGTGTCAAGGTGATTCAACTGACTCGGTTCTCTGGAAAAACACCCTGAAAACACCAGCAAAAATGAGGGGAAAATCTGAAAGCAGACGAGATTACGGCCATTTGAAATGAAAATGAAATGACTCATAAATGCATTTAGAGTTTGAAGCAGAAGATGCCTGATAGTTGAAAGAGCCTCCTTCAGTCTAAAGCTTTTAAAAGTCTTTTTTAATCTGGTGAATATTTTCCCTGAGTGGATATTCTTTGGGGCCAAAAGAAACCCTTACAAATTCAGATCCGTAAGCAAACCCCCATTATTCATCCCTTTTCCCTATTCACAAGTCTGACATGGCATGGTGAGCACATATCGCTGCCAGGTGGGACAATCCTGTGGCAGTACATATTATCTCTTGACTGCTCCTCACTCTCTAGTATCCCCTCTTCCCCCATAACCCTTTTGCTCTTTCCTGGCCACCTCCCAAAATAATTCTCTTCTGTTTTCTTTTTTGCTGACAGTTTCCATTTAAAAGACCTTGGTTTCTGCCCCTTTGTATTCACTGCAGAATATAAATCAGGAGATCTCAGATTAGCTTACTTCCTTGTTGTTTTTAACAGGGATGATGTCAGCACATCAGCCTGGGGAATGAAGTCTGTCGGTTACACTGTGAGCTCTTTGATAGCCAAATCAAGAGAGGCCCAATGTTCAAAGAGCGTGGAAGCCTGATGTAAACAGCTGTAATTTATATTGCTCTGATTTGTGGTGGGAAAGGGAATTTGCATGCTGGATGTGCACGCGTTTTGTGATCGGGCTTTGGGTTAGCCCAAAGGAAGAAGTAAAACTTGGTTAAAGTGTCACAGCTCTCGTTGAGGTCTGCAGACAGCAGACTCCCATGTGTTTCGCAACTCATTTTTCCATAGGTGTCTTTGGCAATGCTCTCAGACCTGTCCCTTACAAAACTGATGAGGAAAAAGGTGCCCTGCCTGTTCTAATAAAACTAATGGTCAACTTATCCAGGTTTTACAAGGCTCACGAGCGCTCCGGAGGATTTAATGCTGCCCTTACGGCACACTGGGGCTGTTTCCACACACAGCAGAGGGCTTGCTTGCATTCAGGTTCCTGCACAAATGGCAAGATGGCTTGGATGTATTTGAAATGTGTGTTCATGCTGTGCAGCTCATCTGACGCAGCACGCAGGCGGGCTTAACGTGAGCCCCAACAGCCATCGCAGTTAATGGCAAGGCTAACCTTTATCATCTGACAGGGCCAATTTGCTGCTCAGAGTCAAACTCATGTTCCATTAGGAGAAGTCACATCAAGTGATAATCCCAGCGGTCTGTGGATTTGTTGAGAAAGCATGTTTTCACCACATTTCTCAGCCCATTCCGATCAGTTTCTCTTATAATTAAATCCTCTCACAGGAAGCAGCATTTCCCCACATAAGAAATACAATTTCTTTCAGTGCAGGGACAACTGCAGCCACTCGAGACACATTTGAAATGAGCGAACTTTAGCTTACTTGCACCATTTGAGGGTCATACCCAAAACAGGCAGCTTCTTTTTGTCAGGCTTTCTCTACGGTAGGGAGGGCTGTTTTTTCTAGGGCTCAGGACAGGCAGCCAAAGTGCCTGAGATGTCTCTGTGCACTGGGGAGCTCTTCTCTACTGGCCAGCCCCAATGACAGATGGAACAACTGTGAGCATCCTTCTTCAGAAAAACTCCCGTGGCCTCACTCTGCCTCTTGGCAGAAGAGCATTTGGAGTAACGGATCAGTTTAAGAAAGCGGGTATTTTCCTCTCTGGCTGTAGGCAGAGGTAATGCTGAGGCCCCCAACAACACGGTGAATAGGTAGCAGTCTATTACCTTTACAGAGACGCACATGGTTACTCGTATCAAGCCCTGAAAAGAAACTTCCAAGCATCAGTTTTCCTCCCCAGCTGCACACATCTTGCCAAAATGCTTCGGGAATTTTACCTCTGAGCACACAGCAGGCAGGGCACAGGGGACGACATCCCGACTTCATGTGAGGACTGTCTAACAGCTTCTTAACAGGCAACCCGGAATGCTGCCACAGAAACAGTCACCCGAAGAAAGAGAAATGAAGTCCTCTCCATGCTCTGAATGGTAAAGTGTGGCTGCGTAAAAGCACAGCAGGAAGCGACACAAAGACAATTCCATTTTGCTCTCACCCAGCCTCCTCAGCTGAACAATACAGCTGAGAATTTGGGGTGTGAGGGGATGAGGAGTTTCCTAGCTGGGGGATACCAGTGTCTCTAGGCTGCTTGTTTAAAATTGCTTCAGGCTTGTATGAAAAAGGTGAACAGCAGATACTGTCCACAACCTAACACGTCTGGAAATGCCTTCAGCCAGTGCACTGGGCTCCAGCTAAGGATGTGATACACATGGAGCAAGGACAGAGAGTGCAGGCAGGCCACGGCGGGGTAAATGCGCTCTGCCTCTGCTGCAAACCTATTCTGCAGCCTTCCTCTGGGATATGCATGCCAGGAACTGTGTGGTTCGGGACATATAAACAAACACAAGGGCCCTCAGGACCCGCAGTTTATAGGTTAGTCTGTTGAAAACATGCTTGTTGGAGATTAAAGGCGACCTGTACTGCCAGAAAGGCTATCCGGGAGGTTTCTAAATGAAACGTAAATTCCTCTCACTGTAATTACTGTGGTCAATTATGTTAAATCAAGCAAACAGCTTTTTGTAAGCAGTCATTTTTTAGTGAGATTAGAGGTCAGCACCACCGATATGCAGGGATAGGTCATTGCTTCTGATAAAGTCAGAACTTAGCCAGAAATCCATCTGTTCTTGTAGAATTCTGAAGTGAGTATTGTGCACACAAAAGCAGCTGGTTTTTAGTAACACCTGAATTTTCTCAGTCACTAAGATTTCTCCAAATTTCACTCTACCAGGACAAATTATTTAACCTAAGTGAAGAAAAGGAATAGGAAGACAACATGATGCCAGCTCAATAGATCCGAAACATGTTATAAAAATGCATGAGAGCAAACTGCAGTGAGGGTACTTTTCTCTCCTTCTCTTCCACCTCTGATTTCTTTCTTAAATGGAATATAAACAGGGCTGCTGAAACTTGTAATAACTATATTTATTACACATCGTTATATTGACTGAAACTCTCACCAGAATCACATCTTCCTGTCACAAAGGTCTCACAGTGGAACTCAGACAGTAGAAATTAGTTTCACTCCCTGAAATTGCCATTGAAATCACTGAATGAAGCTTTGGCCGTAAGTTAAATGTTGGAAAGTTGTTAAAAATGTTAAATAAGGGCACTATTTTTTCTGATGAACCATGCAATCGAGAGGGCTCTGACTGACATTGTTCAGAGCACAGTGCCAGCTCTGATATTAAAATTCCACAATGACTCTGTCCACATGAAATACTTTGTCGTGTTCCCTGTTACAGCACTTCTCCTGGGCTGAAGCATCTTGGTGTTCACTGTCCACCGGGGAGGACATTAGCGATTCAAACTCCTTCAAATTAGCATTGTCACCAGCTGGTGGATGATCTCCTGACATGCTTGGACTAGTTCAGTTTGTCCACGTGCAGAAGAAAACAACCTCCTAGGCAGTGCATGGAGTATAGCAAACAGGTTGCAGAAATGAGCACTGTGCTTCTGGTTAAAGGCAAGGAGACAGTCTCACTGTGAAAGGGCAGTGAGACTCAGAAGGTGGCTTCCTAAGGAAGAAGTCGGTGTGTGCATCTGATGGTGATGCTGCATTTTGGACATGAAGATGTTAAATCTGCTTTGTATACTCAGAGAGTGCTGTCTGTGGCACGTTGCCATGGCCAAACCAAACAGCAGAGCTATAAAACATCTTTCCATGCCCGAAGAGGAAGTAGAAGACTAGTTTATGAGAAATAAATTGCATAAAACTATAAGGGAAATCCCAAGAGTCTGCAAAGTGTAACACGCTGGGGAGAGCTTGTTTTAGACAGCCTTTGGGTTGCGCTACGCAAGACGAGTGAACATCGCGCGTGGCCTTAAGGAGGCTCATGATGCGTTGTGGTTGTTTTTTCACGGGACTCAAAAACAGGCCTTTGGTGTTGACTCCTGTAGCCTCTGAACTGCATTGCTCCGGCTTTCATGCTTCATTCAGACTTTGTGTTTGGCGTTTGCCAGGGGAAGGTATGATTGCAGTTTGCAGCTGAAACCCCGGGCCCGAGGTGGAATATGTGCTCTGCTTTGAATGGAAGGGTCTGCTTGTTAATATGAGGAACGTGGCAGCAGTTAAAGGACCAAGCAGTGACCTGAGCTACAGTCCAAGGACTTGCCTCCCTGTAACACAAGCTTCACAGCCCAAGAGCCACCATCTGCCATTTGAGCTCGGTGAAAGTTTCTTTCACCCATCTTTTTCTGTTTTTCCCCTAATTTCTGTAGAGGCAGATTTAGTGAAATCAAAACATCTCAAGAATGTGCTTTGCCAAATCTTTCTTTAACAAACGTAAACATTCCCAAAATTCCCTGTGACGGATTCTGACACATTTTCTGAGTTATATGTTGTCGTTTGGGAGCTGGAATGTCTCATTTCAGTAGAGCTTTCAAATTTATTTGTTGCCATTAGAAAAAGAAAATCGCTTCAAACGCAAATCAAGAGGCACTGGTTTCTGTACTTCAAGGGGTTTCACACTAGCTGTTAGTTTTTGTTAATAATTAGCTAAATTACAAAAATGACACCACCACCACTACCCCAAATTATTTAGGCTGTCCTGTGCGTGAGCATCTAATAAACCAAAGGGGTGATGTTTTCATTCCGCTGACCTGCTGGCAGCCAGGTAACAGTGTCACTTGCTCTTCCTCCACATGGGCAGGTATCAAACATAAGCGTGGGCCAGGAGGCGTCCCTTCAGAGCTCTCAGTGTCATGACCGTGGGATGACTGACCTTGAATGCAAAAGCAAGTAACTAAATGGTGACGGAGCTGCGGAAACCTTGAACTGGTGAGGCTGTTACATACAAGTGTGGACTGGTGTGGCAGCGTCTGCTTTTCTGGGATGACTCGGAGATTGGCAAACTTGAGTTTATATTTCCTCTTGCTTTGAGGAAGCACTGCTTCTCTACCCAGATTAAAAACCTTTAACATTGAAAAGGTTGCAGTTATGCTAGGATTCTCCTCCTTGGATAAAATCCGGGCCCCTCCCCAGTGCCTTCAAAGGGGCCATTTGCAGTGGAATGAGTGTCATTTGGTGGTGGAAGCAGGAAGCTATTTGAACTAGAGACACCACTGATGTGAGACAAGGATGAGGGAAGCAGGACCTGAAGACTGGTGCAACAGTCTTTCCACCGATGGGAGCATGTGTGTTCTTTCAGCTGCTGGAATGCAGCAGACAGTTGCAGGACACCAGTCTCGGGAGGGAAGCTCCATTCTCTTTGGCTCTGTGCCCTCCTTCCCGCCCCCTAAGCACTGAGCATGGGCACGAAAACCAGTGTTGGGTGTTTGATAGCAGACAGGGTGCCATCACACTGAAGCTAGGAGTAACCTCAAGTGCTGCTCTCCTAGGAAAATCTGGCTTCACCTCCTGCTCTAGCTCATAACATCTTGAAATAAACCAGAGGCTTGCTTTTTCTCTCTGTAGCTCAACCAGCAGGAAAGAAAATTGCCTTCCCTTCCCACTGTGAAGTGGACCTTTACTCCATAAAGTCAGAAAGAAGTGGTCCTGTCACATTCACTGCTGAGTGCAAAAAAATGCAGCCCACTGGATGCCTTTGCTCAGTCCTCCCTGTGGCCTTTGTGTGCAGATTTTTTGGGTGTGACCTGTTGCACGCTTGCCTGCTTGGATTCCTGCAGGCCTCATCTGGATGCAACGCATACTCGCCTCACTTCAGTTCCTGCGGAGAGTGACGTGCTCGATCTGCTGCCCCGAGATATGCCTTTCTTTCTAAACACTGCAAGTGGTTTAGAGCTGCGAATCAGCATCCCATGGCAATGATGATTTCAGGAGTGGCATGAAACCTGTGGTGGGCTCCAGCTCAGTCTCAAGGTGGTTCTCTTTTCTCTTCTTGCAGCTGCTATTTTTTTCAGCTCTGCTCAAGCACAATGAAGTCTATTTCTGCTGTGCCAATGGATTCTGTTCTTTCCGAAATCCTGGCACTGAAACAGAGCCTCGCTAACAGCATTTAATATGAGGAAGTTTCGCAACGCATTTTACAGCTGGTGTGAAACCTCTTGGTGAATGTCGGGAGGTAACCGCTGTGATAAACTAGTTAGGTATTGTTTGGCATAGCATCTGAACAAGATGCTCTCCTCTCAAAGAAAGACTTTATTTGGTCCAGAAGTCTCTCCAGGCATTCATCCTAATTGCTAAAATGCACTGTTTGCTGAGCACAGTGGGTTTATGGGCATGTTAAAGTGGCAGGGAGACAACCTCTGAGAATTGCATCCTATGTCCAGAGGCCAGCTTCACTGAAAAAAGTAATGAATCACTTCTTTATACTTCCCAAATAAATCTGTCCAGTGTCCTCAGAGCCTGAGAAATATAATAGATGCTGAGCAATGAGGGCAAAAAAGGGTGTTGTGCTCTCTTTTCAGAGAGGTTTGAAGAGCTAACCTGCTCTTGTACATCTTGTTAGCACATTTCACTGTAGCTGGCAGTTTGGCAACAGATGAGAAAATACCTGCCTGTTTTAGCTGGCAGGGCTGCTCTGAGTGTAGGCCTGAGCAGTGATCTAAGCAGCTGGATACCTGGAGTTTATTTGCAGCTGTGCCACTCCTCTGCTAAGCGAATCTCTCTGCTGCCTGCTTCCCTCCCGTACAGTTTCCCTCGTCTAGTCAGCTGGTGAGCACTTGGAGCAAATGCTTGCAGAGATTTTTATCTGTAGAGCACCGAGCAGAGGTGATTCCTATCTCACCTGGGACCCGCAGGTGCTTCAGTCCCCAGGCAGCCGCACCAAGAATAAGGCAGTGAATCAGCGTACCCTCACATAAAGCCATGCACACACAAGCAAAGGGTCAGGCCCACAGTCTCGCTCCACTCTGTTTATGAGAAAAGAATGACGGAAAGAGAAATGGGAATGTTTCCTTTTGTCTCCCTTCTTCCGTTCTCTCAGAGGCTTTTGAAGTATGGAAAAGGCAAATCCCTGACTCTCTGGATATGGCAGGGGAATACTGGGCCCTTTCCTGTCACCTCTCTGTGTGTCCCTGCACTCAGTGGAGTCACAGCAGAGGAAATAATTGTTTTTCCACCCTCTTCAACAGGAGAGGAGTGGAGCAAAATCAGGGACGTTGTAGAAGACAAAGCAGTGATAAACTGCAGGGATTGTTTCAGAGTCTCTCTCATGGCCAACATGCTCATGTGAAGATGTGGTTGAAAATCCTATGACTGCTCCTGGACGTACACAACTAATCAGCTCCTCATGCACTTTAGAGGGGCAAACTGCTACTAGTCCAGAAAAGGCAGACAGAAGAAGCCTCTGCAAGGTATTGGCAGACACTATTCAGGGAATCATGAGGGTTGTTGCTTGTAGTAGCCAGCACATTCATTATTTTATTGACTTGCCTGTCCTCAAAAAGTGTGTGAGTCCTCTGCGTGCACTGTTTTGACAACAGTTCTGGTCTGACCGAAGCCAAGTTACTACTTCACAGAGGTAATAAGGAAAGCCCAATCAGGCCCAGAGCTGGACTTGTGGATGCAATTAGAAGTGATCAGCAGTGCTTTCCTAATCTGCTTTTCCTTGGCTGTCTTTTGCTGGGGACGCTCATGCTATTGGATATCCACGGCGTGGGCAGTGTCAGCAGATGCATGTGTTCATCTCAAGGGCTGTGCTCTGGTAGCAGCACTAAGCCTCCAGTGATGTGTCAGCTATGCTGGCAGGCAGCTCTGTACCTCTGAAACTCGGAGTGAGGGGTGAGCATGAAGAATGGATAGCACCCCACAAAATCAAAATATGTCCTTTGTGCTGAACTCAGTGCTAACGGCTTTCAGAGTTGTTTCCTCTGTTCACCCCAGGACTGGTTTTCTGAGCGGCAGACTTAACTCAGATACGTACATAAGCAATTAGTACTTCAAAAGTGTTGTGTCTCAAATGATTCCAGTAGGATTTGCTGGTTCACTATTCTTAATTAACTGATAAGGGCTTGGAAACCTAATTCTAGGCAATTATTCCAGAAAACTTTGGACAATATCCTGTAACAATATCAATTATTCAGAATTAATAATTAACTATTCAGTGCTAATTAGGAGGTTGCGCAGTAAACGAGATGTGAGACCACACGTGGCGCAAGGATATTTGTAAATGCAGTGTGCTGTCAAGGCTGCATTAACAGAGGCAAAAGAAATACGGACAGCTGATATCCTCTGAAGTTTAGACCACATCCTGGTGCAGGCTAAGTACTCTTCCAATGTAGACAAAATGCACACCGGTCTCCTTTGTGATAAGAACCGAATTATAAAGTATACTTAGAAAGAAAGATGTTTGAATGCAGTAGTCACATTAACTGTATTCACCTCTGATAGAGCGAGGTGGGGATCAGTCTCTTCTCCCTAGTGACTAGTGATAGGATGAGAGAAAACGGCCTCAAGCTGTGTCAGGGGAGGTTTAGTTTGGACATCCAGAAAAGTTTCTTCACTGAAAGAGTGGTCAAAGATTGGAACTGGTTGCCCAGGGAGGTGCTGGAGTGACCATTCCTGGGGGTGCTTAAAAAAAAAGCAGATGTGGCCCTAGGGAACACAGCCCAGCGGGCATGGTGGGACTGGGCTGACACTTGGACTTGATCCTGAAAGTGTCTCCAACTTCAGTGATTCTCTGTTAGCCCTGCATTTTATATGCCTGGTCACTTACAGCCCCTTTTACTAATTCAGAGGATTCACATGTGTTGGCCTTTCCATGAATCTGAAAGAACTCACTTGTTTATTCTTATTGCAACAGGCATCTCCGCAAAATTCTTCACAACATGCCAGAGAGTTTTTCTGCTCTAAATCAGAACTTTGAGCACCTAAAAATAACAACCCTTTTTGTCGTGGGCTAATTAGCGCATCTCATTTTTGCTCAGGCCCTTTATCTGAAGCTTTGGGTAAAATCCAAATGGAAATGAGCTTGGCCAGTGCATTTTAACCTACATTTGTCAGCCTCACAAAGTCACGATGCAATTTAGCCCAGTTGGCAGCTCTGGTGAAAAGACAAGCAGAGCTGGCAGAGCTGAGATGCTTCAAGCCGGGAAGACCATAGAACTTTGACAGGGCTGCAAACACACACTCTCACTGTGTTTCCTGCTCAGTGTGTGATTCCAGTCCCTGCTCTGACTCCCACGCCAGCAACAACATCAGAGACAATCCAGTTATTTGAACAGTACAATAAGCCCGCTTTTTAGGAAAGCAGTCAAGTCCTCCTTAACACGGACATGCTATAAAATGAAGAATGGTTCACTTCCGAAGCAGAAAAAGGATTCACCAGTTGGCCCCGTTATTTACAGCTCAGGGCACCCTCAGCCAAGATGTGCTCTGGCATCTCTGCTGGGAGGCCGTGCCCAGGTGCCTGCCGTGGAGTGACAGCAGTACCTTGTTGAACCGCCTGGTTTGTCAGACATAGGTGCTGTGGTGCAAACACCAGGGCGAGGGTACTGATGGTCTGATGACTTTGGCTGTGCTCCAGGGCAGCCCTGAAGTGGAGACACAGCAGCTCAAGTACCTGTCCCTTTACAAAAGCATACACTGCATTCTGTTCATTTCTGGCAGACTCCTGGTCTCAAGTTCCACTGATGTTGTGCAGCTCACAGACAGCACAGGCCCCGATAAGCTTGATAGGTCCTATCACAATAAAATCAGCAAGAAAAAAATAACTGCAGAGCTAGAGAGGCCAGGATAAGCACCACTAAAGAATCAAGAGATGGAGAGAGGAGGTACCGCTTTGCTAAACAGCTAATAAACTCTTGCAGAGCTTTGAAAACAGCTTATTTGTTCTTGAGAGCTAGAGGTGAATGAAATAAAACCCTAACACTATTAATAAATTCTCTGGTTACTCAAGGGAAGGAAGCAGGATACATGACCAAATCATCTCTTGTGCCCCACTTTGTGCAGACTACTTGTTGAGGCAGTAGCTTCAGCTGTGGGCATAGCTAGCAATATAACCTGGAAATGAAATTACTCCTAGTAAAAACAATCCACAGCCAAAATACTCCAGCCAGAGCTGAAAGATGCAGCATGGCCCTGACTGGGTTAGTGTTATGGTTTAAAATCCTGATGTAACCAGCTTTGAGATGGTTTTTATCATCAGTTTCCAGCAGCAAACCGGACTATGAATTAAACTCAGTGGAGTAAGTCAGAAATCACAGTGGCCACTGTGGCTTTCTCAGTACATTCAGATATGACCTCTGCCTTTTCAGGCGCCATGGATTTGGGTTGGGATGGTGTTTTCTCTCCTTTTCTCAGAGAGTTTGTTGCAGGAGTTTGCTAGATGTGAGAGATCAGAAGGAAAAAGCAACTTCTGGTTTTTGCTTCCCCCAAAGTGTTAATGAAAATTGGTTACGCCAGTTTTGATGTCTCTCATCGCTACTGAAATACTGCACAGAGATCTTGATGGTATCACTGGTGATGAATTTGGTCTTGGATAGGTATCTGAATTTCTTATTCTGCTGCTTTCCAGTCTTACTTGAATAGTAGCTGGTTGCCCAACCCATTGTAAGTGACTTGGAGAAAGCAATCTTGCTGAGTCTGCAGCATTGCTTCAGGGAGGGGAAATTTTATAGTGCAAATGAATTTCAATTGGCCCAGACAAATCCAGTCTGCAGTACCCAAAGGGGAAAAGAAAACCCAAGCAAACAGGGATGTCTAAAAGCCCATGCAGGAACCTTTAACTGTTTATTAACCCAGGCTAATTAGATAGAAACTGGATTTTAGGTCAAGCCCTACAATTTGAAAATGCAGCTTAGTAAAACTGAAAAATAATCTGTCTCACATTGGTTTAGCATTAATCTCATTTGCAAGTGGAGGGACGGAAGACTGAAACTGGCTCAGTATCAGCTTGTTGAGTGATTTTGTTTCATTAAGAAGGCAGTTACTTCCATCTCGACTATCAGTACTTTTGTTACGGAACCCATGGATTTGGGAGGACTGCACATCCAGGTCAAGCAATTTCCCCTGAAGTGAGCAATGAAGCTCCAAAGAAAATCAGAAAAGTCCTGTGCTGTTCTGTGTTATGAAGGTCATATCCTCTGCCACTGAAGCTGGTGGAGCCTTCTGGGATGAACCTGAATTGCTGGGGGAGGTCTGGGACCCCAACTTCATGCTGACGTTGAATCAAAGCAGTCAATGGATCAGGAGATGTTTGCGGCAGTAGGAGGCTCGGTCTTCCTCTGCTGTGAGAGGGAAGATCACTAGGGAGATAGCAAAGAGGATGAAGTAGTTTGTGGGGGGAGATGTGGATTTAGTGCATACCTCAGCAACCTCTTTCAACAGGAAATGAAACTTACCAAGATAAGGCACTGATTGCCTCACTGACACTGCCCTGGGCTGCAGTTATTGCAGCTCAGACTACGTGCAGACTTGAAGAGGACTTAAAAAAAATCCCCTCTACCACACATGAAAATCAATCCTTCTTGTACCGATCCTGCCACAACTTGAATGTAGTGTTCACTGTTTAACCTTAAAATGTTGATAGCATCACAAAAAATCCCAACAACCTCAGGAATTCAGTAATTTCATGCTTTTAACTAGGGATTGGTTGTGGCAAAGACATTCAAATATCTCACACCACCTAAGTCTCCAGAGAAAAAGGTTAATGAGTCTGTTTTGATTTTGGGGGGTTTGATTTGAGGATTAGATTCTTACACTTTTTCTGTCTCTTGTAAGGCACCACTACACTGGCTGCAGGGATCCTTCAGGTACTTTTGGAATTTCGGATCTAAGTAAAACCAGGAAAACCCAAATGACAATCAAAAGGGACATAGTAAATACAGCTTTGAAAGGATGAAAACCACACTGAGCTGGGCTGCCAAAACAGAAGCAAAAATCGACAGAGTAAAACAGTGCTTGAAATGCAGCAGAATGCCACACAGGCATATTAGACAGTATTGACAGTCTGTGTTTTCATGCAGAGAGGTTTAAAAAACAGCACCAGGAAGTGTAGCTGCCTAAGATTCCACCTTCAACCTCTGCAGAGTTAAAGACCAGGTACCAGTTGTAGTATTTCCATTTTAACAACATGAACCCGGGTGTCTGGGCAAATCTTGGTGATGCTGGTGAGACTGAGTGTTGAGAGCTTTTTTGAAGCACTGAAATCTGAGCAAAGTGCCATTGCTCACTGATCAGTTGGTAAACAAATGCCTCTTCGGGGATCCAGATGATTTTTCTAAACTAGATCTCAACACCTGCTTCAGGTAGTTGCAGAAAGCCGTGAGGTCTCCCCTCAGCCTTCTTCTCCAGGCTGAACAGCCCTAGCTTTCTCAGCCTCTCCTCATTCAGCTTGTTCTCCAGACCCCTGATCAGTCCTTCTCTGCCCACTCTCCAGCACCTCAGTGTCCTTCCTATGCTGCAGTGCCCAAAACTGCACCCATTACCTGAGGTGCGGCCTCACCAGGGTAGAGTATAGGGGCAGGATCATATCCTTGGTCCTGCTGGCCAGTATTCTGATGCAGGCCAGGATGCCATTGGCCTTCTTGGCCACCTGGGCACACTGTTGGCTCATGTTCACCTGGCTGTCACTCAACACCCCCAGATCCCTCCCAGCTGGGCAGCTTTCCAGCCACTCCTCCCGAAGCCGGTAGCGCTGCTGGGGGTTGTTGTGGCCAAAGTGCGGGAAGGGACATTTGGCCATATGGAAACTCACACAGCTGGCCTCAACACACCGACCCAGCCTGTCCAGGTTTCTCTGCAGGGCTTCCCTACCCTCAAGCAGATCGATTCTCTCCCCCTCCCGCCCCCCAACTTAGTATTCACAGGGGCATTTATTCTGAAGGAGGCAGATGTGTAAGGACAATGTGTAAGGAAAAGATGTGTAAGGAAAATGCATTCCAAGTGCCATGCATTCTGAAAACATGAGACGCCAGATGCGAGCCAGAGAGCGATAACGGCAGTGTAAACGGAGGTTCAACGTATACAAACAGCACACACAGGAGTAAAGAATTTCATGGTCTAAGAGAAAGGAAGACATAACACCTTTTCTCCTCTTCCACCAAAGCATGAAGTACAGTCCCTAGAGCACCAAAATGTGGCCAATACAGAGCATGACCCATGCAGTGTGGCTCTCTAATTCGAGGTGAAATTCTCTGCCTATAACTTCTGCTTGCTCACGTAGAAACATGTAATAAAATGCCAGATGAAATACAGAATATAAACATTCAAATAGCATTTGTCTGCGACACGCTGAGATATTCAATCTGTTCCTTACTTCCTGGAGCATTTAACACAGCTTTGGAGGAGCTGAAGTATAAAAGTCACCCAGAGTGTATATGTGAAAGACCACAAACAGATGTACCTTGTGTATCCAACAAGAGAAAAATTACCCAGGTACGTGCAGGCATTCTTTTCTTAGTTGTAGGACCTAATGATCAGTTGAAACATTTAGAAATTAAGAAATCACGTATTCCTGGAGTGAAACTCCAGTATTCTGCTCTCCTTTCCTTGACCCAGCTCTTCCACAGATTTCTTTCCTTTCTTTTTGATTCCAACCTTCCAACCTTTCATTACCTCCACTTGAACTTTGTTGCCAGCTCCTGCAATACTGTCACTGTCTCCCAATGGTTTTGGGTGTTTTCTAAGAGTTCATCCCCTGACAAGTAGCTTACCCAAAAAAAAAGGAAGAAAAAGAAGTCTTCTGTATTTCCAAACATAGGTTTCTGAGCTATGATTCCCATAAGAATTGGACTGAAATCCCCTTGAGACTTCTAACTGGAATGCAGTTTAGGAATGTCTCAAATCTGGCCACAACAGAAAGAGGTGAAAGAGCTTTCCATTTATTGTTAAAGCAATAAAACCCTTCTGTTTCCAAGTGGTGCTCAGGAAACTGGGACCCTTATTCATGTTTGCTGAATGCTGTGAAAGCAACACTGTGCTTGACAAGTCAGCTTGTTCTTGTGACTCCCTTTTCCTTGTTGCAGTGAGACAGGACACACTGGGAGCTTACCACGAGATGCCTTCTGCCTGGGTGACTCAGGTCAGCACCCAGCCACCATCTCAGTGGCCTGCTTGTGGCAGTGTAGGGCAGCATTCCTTCCCTGAGGGGCCTCTGCCTCTCACTCCAAATGAAGAATCTGGCTCATCTGTAAAATTTTTGTCAACACAGATCTTTGTGCTGCTTCCAGGATCTCAAAATACCCGGGACTGGCACTGGCATATCTCATGTGTTGTGTCAGCCAGTTCTGTCTATCAAGGGATTGCAAAACAGACATGAAAATTAAACCTGAAACTGCTTCAGTAGGCAACTTGGATAGAAATGACTCTTCTGTTCCCTTTTCCCTGTCTTTGCTTTGAGCAGTTGTTCCAGTTAGTGGTAAGTTCCCATCCCCCAGCCTCCTCACCAGATATCTAAAATTGGGTCTTTTTTCCTCAAAACAAAACAGCCTTTATGCTTGTAAAGCAATGCGTTCCCAGTAATAAACACAAGACTGATCACTCTACTTTCTTCTCATTTAACAATATGACTTATGTCTTCTAACGATTTATTCCTGAAAGAAATGGAGTAGGAACTGTTTCCCTGTAATCTCTTATTTCTTCTAATTCTTTTTTTTTATTTCTATTCTTTAATTTCTTTTCTCCTGGTGAGTATCAAAGGAGGTCGATAGCTTAAGGACATGGTTTAGAGGTGGGCTCAGTAAAGTTCAGTTAATTGTGGGTCTTGATGATCTCAAAGGTCTTTTCCAACAGAAACAATTCTACAATTCCATGAATATTAGACCCTCTGGTGTGCAAATGTGACTTCAACTAGGATTTATCAGCAGTTCATTACAGACAGAATACCAAGCTTCTGCTGTCAGCCTACCTCTGTGAATGAAGAGCAGGTAACATACCCAGAAATCGTCTGGGTTAATAGAGATTAATTGCTTGAGAGCAGAGAGCTCAGGTCTCCTGGGGTCTCATCAAGATGATGGTACTTCTGATTTATACCCATGTAACAGCAGTATTTATAGAAGGAAGTACCTCACATCACAATCAAAATATTTCTTGCTCCCCCTGCCTGACAGCAGTTCTTCTCTGGAATATATATACAGCTTCTTTCCTTCTCAGAGTCTTAGAATCCTTCAGCTTCATTTTATATGAACTCAGAATCATTAAATGTAATTAGCAGCCAGATAGGACAGCTACCACCATATGAAAGGTAGAGATGGTGTTGAATTTCCCCTTTGAAAGAGAAGATGTGATTTTTTTAATATTTTTGTTGGTGGCAAAATAAGACTTTTATAAATGTTGACTTGGATGAGAAAAATGGCCACGGATCAGAGCAGAGGCAGTTCCTAGAGCCATCATCAACAGTGTTAGGTGCAGCCCTCAGATTTTGTAGACTTCTGCCTTCTGGCCCTTGCACCTTCAAACCCTGACATGCCCCCCTTTTTATTTTCACAATGTTTCAGAGTGTTTGTGAAAGGTGGCTGTCCTGGTACCTCTTTCCTCTTGCCAGTAAAGACAACTGCTCAGAAATGCCACTGCACTTCATGTTTCAAGACTTAACCTCAGACAGCCTGAAGTCTGGTATCTTGTGGCTTTTATGTTTAGGAAAAGAAAGTGCTATGGGAAAGCTGTCAAACTTCTTGTGACAGGATGTATATTCTGCCTTTGCTAGTGAGAAACTGCAGCTTCATGGAGAGCGGTTGGACTAGATGATCCCTGAGGTCCCTTCCAACCTGCTAACCTGTGAACCTGTCACTCTTTTCAGAAGTAAGAAGGCTTATCTTGAAGTGAGGAGACACCGGACATTTACAGAAGGTAAAGAAAAAAAGAAGCTAGATCTGGAGAAAAGCAACAAGGTGGCTAAGTGAGATGCGTAAGCAACCTGTGTAGCTTACTGGCAGCCGCAGAGATCAAGACAGGTTTTCTGTGAAATTACTGCTCTTCAGAGAGGCCTGTCTCTTCCCTTTATTACACTGGAAGTGTAAAGAGCATATGAACAGCATGCTGAAGAGGTGAATGCAGGTCAAGATGAGATTCCGTTGTTTGAAGTTATGTAATAGAGACAGGACACTTCAGTTCAGCTGACATTAGATGTCTCTTTTTCAAGGTTACAGTTTTGTTCAGGGAGGAAACATACATCCTTCTAGGGAGAAAACCACTTGACTCTGAGTAGACTTATGAAGCAACTCAGTGGCCTGTGTCCTAATGGACTTATTTCTCCTAGGGTCCTCTGATGGAACTGAAGCAATCAGCTCATACCTGTGTACCTATACCAAAAATACCCACATTCATTTAAATTAATCTCACCTACGAATCTCAACCACCCAGGTTAGCACTGATCAATCTTAGCAGTACCAACCCTTTTCTTGCTGCTGGAGAAGAATTTGAATTAATAACACAGACAAATTAGTCTTCAATGCCATTGGACCTTAGGAAGTTTGCTGAAGCGTTCAATGACACCTAAGGCTGTCACAGTTCTCAGCCAAAAGGATATAACGAAGAAAGGAAGAAATACAGTATCATTTACTTGCTTGCATCAGGAACCACTTGTATTTTTCTCACTAAATGACTCCTCCAACAGTTATATTTATTTGTCTAACAGCATTCAGGAAAAGTCAGTAGTTCACAGCTCTATAGATGCAATAGAAGGGTGATGAAATATGAGCTATGAGATCTTTGTGCATTGACTCGAAAATAATTTGGTATGAGCTTCCTGTAAATAAATGTATCTGTGAAATGAAGGCGGTTCTAGGCATCAAAGGACTAAACAATCTTTTGAAGTAGCCTTCCAAGTGATTATCAGCTGTAAAAAGATGGAGTTTGATAGGTTTATGAACAAGATTACATTTAGCATGAAGCTGGATTTCTGGTGGTCACTTTACGCCTATGTTGGTGCTGAAACCATCGCTAACTCTTAGAACCAGTGTCTCTCAGAAGTACGAGCAGATTAAGACAGTGTTCTAGTCTTCTGAGAACTGACACTAACTAGTATATTACACTTTCAACAGTGAGCTAGGTAGATAAAAGCATCCTTTGCCTGTCATGCAAAGGAGTCACTTGTCTATGAACACCTCTCTGAATCACTGATGTATAGTGATTGATGCAACTTGAGAGAAGTGCTCATTCCAGTTTTTCAGGAATTCACATCTTCCTTTGCCTTATCAGCATCTACCTGTGCATTCTTTTTCATGATGTGTACACATGGTGTGCACTAAAATGCTCACTCATCTAAAATGATGGAAGGAAAAGAGAGGAAGAGGAAATGACAGGTTATTTTTATATTCCCTTTCATCCTGCCTTATGTCTTCTTTTACCAAGTGCAACAACTCCAAGAGTAGAAAATACTGGCCCAAATTAATGAAAATTTGGAATCACTCTTACACAAATGTTTTTGTGAGAAGGTAGGGGTTGTGGGTGCCAATCCTCTGTCATCATGTTCAGTTAATAATGTTAAACACTACTTCTAAGAGACTCGTGTTAGTATTTTCATGTGAAAGGGTCATGACAAGGATTATGTCCTTTGACACAGATCAAGTCTTATCCACAATGAAGAAGAACATATTCTACCCTTGGGTATGCCCTATGTTTAAACTTGTCCCTTGACTTTCCCTAAGTAAATGGAGCATATGAAAATACACTAGAGGTATCTGCTGTGGCAAATGCAGGACCGATAAAACACAACCTCCACTTGGGGGTTCCTAACTATTACGACAATAGTATTGCTAGAAAGGAAAAGGGTGAAAAAGCATGAAGTGTTCTTGCCCACAAATATGCTGGAGAAGATGCAAAACACACAACCTTCCTAATACCCCTATCTCCATCACACCAACTTGTGCTAAGGTTATAACAGTTTCATTTTAACCTCACTGTTTACTGACACCAAGGAAAAATTAGCAAGGATGAAACCAGTATCAGTTTATGTCTGCTTGAGTCCCATACAGTCAGCTTACCCTTCCAGCAGCTATTCTTCAAAGGTTTCAACCATGTTTTTGTTCTGGAGGTTTCCTAAAAAGTGCTTTCTATTACATTTATCCTTTAGTAACTTCTAGGTATAAAGAAGGGATAAGTTTCAGTTTAGACTGTTTTCAGAAATAAGCCATTTCAGCATCCTCATTTGGCAGTTGAATTGAAATTAGGGGAGCTGGGGGTCAGCATTATCCACGAGCAGTTTTTGTTTCTCAGAGAAAATGGGAAAAAAATGGGTGGAAATGTGGCCCCAGCTTGAACAGAGCTTGGTGCTTTCTTTCTGGTCTGCTCAGATTTTCGTACATTGATAAGGACAGTATTTTTAACAGGGAAAGCCTTAATATCCAGTGGAAAATGTATTTTCACTAGCATGGAGATTTTTGCTGCTGCAGCAGCCTGAGGCATTCTTGTTACTGTCTAGTGGTTTGAGCTCTTCCTGGCAGCTTGTCTCCAGCAATGAGACAAGAAGACTTATTTATGTATTACCCTGCACTGAAGTGTCAGCTGATGTGTGCGAGGAATGACTTTCACATATCTGCTTTATAAAGTAGAACCCTTTCATTTTTTAAGTACATGTTTTCTGTAACCGATGTGACAGCTTTAACCACAGTTATTTTCATTTTTGCTTTACAGACATGTGGAAATATGCAGCAAAACCTAGCTCTAATGTGCAGGGTACACATTCATAGAGGAAAGATGATTCAACAGTCCCACGATATAGAAAAGTTTAGAGGTGCTGCTATGAGAGAAGCCTCTAGGGAGTGAGCAGAAATTATCTGCTTTCCTTATCAGAGAAGATTACTTCTAAAAGTTCCTAATCTCAGACAGCAAAACAGTCAAACAATCCACAATGTTTTATTGCTATAAATTCTTTCCTGTTTCCCTGCATGTGCACTATAGGCTGTATGGCACATACCCCGTGCTACTTTGGGATGTATGAGGTTCTCTGCAGGACTGAGGTGTTCTTGGAACAGAAGATCCCCCATTCAGGAAATGGCTGTAAAACAGCTGAATCTCTCTGCAGAGAGTTCTGTGTCGCAGAACGTCTCATTTTTTTCCCATTACCCGGGTATAAGATTGCATGTTCAAGTGCCTCAGGCAGACACAAACCAGATCTTCTCTTGCAGTCAGAGGCACTTTGCTTTCCTGATCTCCACTTTGCAGTCCATCAACTCAGAAGGTATGGGAAGAGAGTTTTTCAGTTCAGACTGAGGCAAAAATGTTACTGAATACCTCATCCTTCTCCTTGTTGGTTGGTACCAGTTCGCCAGTCTTGGCTATCAGAGGGGCAGTAGTTTCTTTAACATTTCTTTCCTACATACTTGTCATGTTTTGCACGGACAGCATGGACAAAGCTAAAACAGTTTGGATAAAGCTCACAAGACTACAGTAAAAGCTGTAAGATTCAGTTTGAAAGGTTTCAGATGCTTGCTTTTGAGACATCTGTACTTGAAAGCGGATCTCAAGCTATGCACTGCCATCACGAGAACAGATAACTTCTGTAAGAAGTTGTTTTTCAGGTGCTCACGGGAAATCAGGTTATAAAAACGTTACAGATAATGGAATGTGCGCCAAGTTCAGAGAACTGGTAACAAATGCTGAGACTACGATTGTGCTGAAGAAGGCATATGACCTGAATACAAGTTTTATTTTTTATTAGGTTTTCAAATGAACGATTTGCATTCTGCTTCCAAACTTCTCCACGTGCAAAATAGCCAACTGTAAAGTCTCTCTAATTTCCTAGCAGGTGACACAGTGCCTACTAAAACCTTCATTACCTTTTTAAATAGATTTCTGCGGTGGTCATTTCCTCTTTATATTTTTCTTTCTTTAAAAAACTTGGTAGGTTCTACTTTTCTGCTCCACTCACAACCTCTTGCATGAGCTCATAGCTTATTCTGTTGCTTTCTCTTCTGAATATTTTATAGCTCTCCATTCCTCTTTCTTTCATACTTTAAACATTTAAAAAATCTGAATTAAGTCTATCAATCTTGCTCGGAGAACAGGAGAAACCATAACCTCACAGCTTTGGTTAAACATCATGTGTTCACAGTCCTGTTCTTAACAGGATGTGCTTGGCTGAATTCAGGATGGAAGAAAGCAAACCCAAAACCTCGCCATTATAAGCTATTCTGAAAAGAAGTAGGAAATAATAGGAAGATGAGTGGGACGAATACAGATAAAATTCGAGGCTATCCACAACCTTATTTGCATTCTTCTCCTTTACTCGAATGTGAAGGGCTTAAAAATTGCTCCGTAGATGTATAAATTATTCTATGGTTTCACTGCATTGTTTTATGGCACAAATGTGCTTTCTAAAAAGATTTGAGAAAAGAGTATACTGTTAGACCTTAATTTGAACAGAACACTTGAGAAATTATTAGGAAGCAGGTAAAGATATCAGAAAGGAGAAGAGAATTACTGGCGCTGGGCTGGGCCAGTGAAAAATGCAATTTCTTTGACTGGCCTGTGGGGTACTATGAAAGAGAAAACAAATTTAGCTAAAACTCTCCCCACGTGCTCATTTATAGCATTTCATCTCCTAGAGATACTGAACTGCATTATACTATCTGCCTTACATCTTCTCTTTCATTTTAGCGAGAATATGAAGCATGTTCTGTCTCACTGCAGGGTTAATGACAGATGGAGCTCTGAAAGTAATTGTATCCTTGAGATGAGATACCCAAACATAAGATGTGGAAAACTGATAGGAGCCCGAAACAAACTTTACCTCAGGTATTTTCATTCCTTCTCTCATGGCCCCAAATGTAGTTAATGCAGCAGGAAAACTGCTATAATTTTGTGGAAGACATTCAACTCTCTACTACTGTGTTCAGTCCTTAATTTTCACTCAACATGAATCCTAAAGCAACTGCACTGCCTCTGGCAACAAGCACTGGTGTGAGACTGCCCCTCACAACTTCGACTCCTACTCTAGAGGCAGGCACCTTCAGGGCACTGCAGATGGGATCCTTCTCTCTTTTAAGTCTGTGAGTATTTCTCAAGGTAGGGAGGCCTTTGTGTTCAGCAGCCGTTTGCAGGGGTTTTCCTCAGACACTTTCAGCAAGACCACTCCCAGCATCTCTAGGCCTTTCAGCCTGGTCAAGAGGAGGTTTCTTTTCAGCATAACCTGTGCATTTTTCTGTGGATGAAACACAACAGGATGTAGAGCTTCCCCTGGAAGACGGGATCTGGGTCACTGAACTATTGCTTGTAAGATTTAGCATTAAACTTTACGGATTTTGATAAAAGATGGGGCACAAGTCGAAACAAGGTCTTTCCAGAGTAAATGCACATGCGTTAGCAGGGTAATGTATAAATGGGAGAGCACAACACATAGTCCCCAGCAGCAGCCAAGGGTAGAGAGTGGGAACAGGCCTTGTGTACCACACACAGTCAGAAAATAGCAGATCACCACCAGTTCCTGGTTTTGAGCACTCCAGTATCTCATATCCCGCAACCAAGCTGATCCCAAGAACCAACGCTTCCCAGCTCACACTCTAGTATGTAATATCAAAGACCTTGATCCATGCTGGCTGGCCCTGCAGTAGGAACAAGCAGGGTTACCTGTACCAGGCTGCAGGAGGAGTCAAGTGCAGGACATTAAGGTGCTGCAGTGTGTCTGAAGGACAACAAAGCTAGTGAAGGGCCTGGAGGACAGGTGTTTTGAGGAGCAGGTGAAGGAACTGGGGCTGTTTAGTCTGGAGAAAAAGAGGCTGCAGGGAGACCCTATTGCTCTTTATAACTACCTGAAGAGAGGTGGGGCTGGGTCTCTTCTCCCAAGTTATTAGCAATAGGATAAGAGGAAATGACCTCAAGTTGCACCAGTGAAGGTTTAGAGTGGACATCAGGGAAATTTTCTTCACTGGCAGAGTGGTCAGGGATTGGAACAGGCTGCCCAGGAAGGGTGTGGAGTCACCATCTCTGGAGGCAATAAAAAAATGAGTAGATGTGGCACTTGGAAACACAGTTTAGTGGGCATGGTGGTTGACGGCTGGACTTGATGATCTAGAAGGTCTCTTACAACCCTAATGATTCCATGGTAGCTCATGATTTTGGCAGCTTGGTGGTTCAATACTCTGCCTCAGGCACTGTTAGTGGCTACAGGGTGCTTCCTCTTTATTTATTTTTTTTCTATTTTTTTGCGTCGAATGCAGCGATATCGGTGACACCGCACTCAAACTGATTATTAATCTACTAATAGTCTGTGTGCAGATTCGTGACTTTTCTCGTTAGCTGTGCACACTTTGTGAGCTAATTACCTAAAAAGAGGAAAAGAAAACAAAATTCTACTGAAAATGCCAAGACTGTAGTTAAACCTACATTATATTGTAATGAATGTAATGTTTTGCAATCACCCTAAATAGTGGAATCCCAGAGATTAAGGAAAAATGAGAGGAAGATGATACAAGCATTTCACTGTGTTTGTTTAATAAAGTCATTGAAAGGAAACACGAGGATTCTCCAGACAAAATAACCTTCTAATCTTTTACATAAACTAAAGATATTTCTAGTCCCCCTTTAATTCATTTAAAGGCTAATGTCTTTTAAATCCTCACTCTAGTTCATTCTTTACTGAATGTGAGTGTTAACAAAGGTGATGGAGTTCTTTGGCAACCAGCTGCTGCCTCTCTGTGTCAGATAGAAGAGGAACTGATAGAAAAGGCTCCAAGGGATACATGGAGGAACTTTTGCTGGTACGAACACCTGATAGAATTTGAAGAGCTTCTTAAAAAGACAGATGGCTATGGGATAAGCTCTGCTCTAGTTGTGTAACAACAACGGAGCAGCCTAATAATAAAATATCATATAGGTGGAGAAAATTAACTGCACTCAAATGGAAATACTGGGGAGCACGCAGTTATCTAACAAGCAACCTCACTGGAGCTAAAGCAGCCAAAGTCAGCAGAGCTCTCCTGAGAAGTGAGGTGAAGGACTCCCCTTGGTGAGGTGGGGCCAAGCAGAAAAGTTCAAGCAGAGGTTATGGCAACTCCTGGACATGCTGGCCCAGATTGCAGCCCATGAGAAATGCACAGTTCAGCATGGGAAAGAGAGATGCAAGAGCTACACAGCACTGCTTTGATCTTCATCTGACCAGATAACACCCACCATCTCCTTCAGGCATATGTTGCTCTGAAAGACTGGCTTTTATACCAGCCTCTGGATGAACTGAAATCAGACAGCGGTGTTACCTAAGAGCTCACAGACATTTCCCCACTCCCTCTCTGCACTTGCCTCCCCCTTTGCTACAGTGGTCCTCTCCTCCTTTGCTCCAAGGAGGTGATAGTGGCAGCAAGGAAAATAAGGACATGATAGACACCTGAGGATGCCTCAACACTGCAGCATGGGTGGTGGGGAGAGCAAAGGCTGGGTGATGTTCTCCCCTCAGTAAGCCACAGCAAAACCAGGACATTGAAATGGAGTCTACTACACGCTTGTTTTCTTTGGCAAGGTAACTGGGGTAGCGTCCATGACAAAATCCTTTAACTCAAAATGTGGGCTTGATTCCTGCTCAGACTGATAGGCCTGAGGGAGAGGATAACATTTCCTCTAACTCACTGGTCCTCTGAGGGTTTTACCTGCCAAGGAACGAGAAACCCCAGTTATTCTTTCACAGGGATCGGCACCATTATGCTATTTTGATATGAAACAGGTTGTAAGTATGCAAGGCTGCCAACATTTACTACAGAAACATTCTTGATGTCTCTCAATGGAGCCTACTTTCCTAAATGACACCCTTACAATTGCTGCAGTGTGAGCAGAAACAATCAAACTCTTCCACGGTTACGCAGTGCAGAATGACACCTCCGTGGTAGAAAATGTCACACTGTAGGCAATTATTAATTCTCATCATTACATGGCCTGTAAAATTCTGGGTGTTACACTGCACAAACGTTGCTGGGAAATTTCAATGCAAAGCTTGAATTTCAAGCAGAGTACCATTTTCTTTGTCTCTGCAGTTGCTGGAACATGGAGGTTGCTAATTCACACTGTTGCGCATCTCTTGACAACAGAGAGGCTCATTCATGTCACTGTCTTGAATTTAAATTTAGATTGCTTATATGTGTTCATATTTTCAGTTTATATTATTACATCCACTCCTGCTCTATTCTTTGCTCATTAGGGACCTCTGAACACCAGCTCGAGGAAGTTCTGTTAAATTAATCGCATGCCCTTTCTAAGAGCTCTTTGAATGACATGTAATTATCGACAATTAACAAAATGCTAATTATACCTTCAAATTATAATCCTACTGAGCAAAATAAAAATCCTTTCTGGAAGAAAAAATTGTTAAAGGCACAACATTATATTAAACCAAATGACAAAAAGTTTGGCAACTTCCAACGGTATAAATCAAACAAACTGCTGAACACATCCTGCAGCTTGCCAGAATGGCTCTCTGCCAATTAGCTTTTCATGGCACACTGCATAAGTGGGGGGGATGGGAAGAAAAGTAGAGGAGGAAGAGGATTTAGCTGATGTGTCACTGCTCAATCAATTAAGAAAGTCAAAAAAGCTGTAACTAGTTAAACCTTGTGTTGCATTTTGTCCTACCCTTACATCAAATTGACAGAGAAGAAAGAATTGCCTGAAAGGTTTGAAACTACAGAGGCTTTATTAAATTCTACATTTGTAAGAGAAACAGTGAGAAAAAGCTTCCCTGTCAACATAACAACTTGGATGCAGGCTCATAATGGTTTACCACGGACCTGATTCACGTTTAGCAGTTTACACAGGTCTGCACTCAGAGATGGAAATCTTTGCAGAAGTAGGAAAAGAAATATTTGCAAAAAAAATTTGCCAAAGTAGAAACTCTACATTTGTGTGCCTCCAATTTCCAAATACATTTCATGTCTCTGAAAAGTAGTGACCCTGAGGAAAGGTAAAACAGAGCTTTTGGGTACTGTGGTGGTTCTCGCAGAGGCCTGGGTGTGCAGCAGTTCTGTGGCAAAAGATGCCGTGTAAGTAGAGGAGAAAGGAATAACTGACACAGAATACTCCCAATAAGGTAGAACCATCAGCGGTGTCCCCTGCAGGTCAGTTGACACTCTTTGCCATTTTGGGAAGTAAGGGCTAGAAAAAGAGGATGGCCTTCTCTTATCTATAGCATTGTTAGCTCTGCTGCACACGTGCAGTGGGAACAAAGTTTCTGGAGTGTGGGTTTGCTTGTTTTGCTTTTGTTTTCCTGTAGACAAATTCCTAGAAGTTTATAAACTGTAGCAGAAATGGTTTGCAGTCCCTCACTGAGGTGTATTAAATGATCTGTTTGGCTAAAGTAGTGCTTGGGATACATGCCATGTGGCTTTGGGAACTGTTTTCAGGTCATGAAGAGTGATCTGCAAACGCCCCGAGTTAACTGTTTGCGAGCAATTTGACAAGATGGAATTCACACACTGCTGATGTGCCAACCTCTGCAAAACTATCATTAATAAGCCAATCTGTTTCCAGTGACTACCTGATCCAGCTGAAGTTTTGGAACTCAGAAATTCTTGGAAATTCTTAACTCCATTTAACAAAGGGGAAATTTGAAGGCAATATTTTAGCTGCTTAAGAAAATCCTGGTTTGTTTTTTTTTGTGTGTGTGTCTTAGAGTGGAAACTACTTAGAAATCACTTCAGAAGACAGGCCCAGGAAAGCAATGAGAAACTGGATGACAGCATTTGTCATATTCCATCTGTACTTAACTTATCGTGACCTATCTTATCTAAACATGGAAGGGAGAGATACTGTATAATGTAGGTCTCATACTACAACCATTTAACAGTCATTAAGTACTTTCCTTCTCTGTGAGAACACAGGGAAAAGCAGATTCATAATTAATCTACATTTAAATATCCAAGAAAAGAAACATCCTGCTCCGTCAGGACTATGTGCAGCACAGTAAGAAACATCCTATTGCCCCATAATTTTCTGTTGGAACATGAAGAGAATGCTGATCTATGGTTGGTAACCAGATTTTTTTCTATACCACTCCACAGAACAACATCTCTGACATTTTTAATCTCTAAGCTCCTCAGATCACCGTATACATCAAGATGATTTTCCAAAGATTACATTTTCCACTTTGAGTCTCGTGTTTTATTTGCTTGTTGTTGGGTTTTCTAGGGTGGTTGTTGTTAGAGTCAGTTATTCTTATGTGGTGTGTATGACTGAATCAGTAATATAAGACACTAGGCTGTTCCTGTTAGACCTGTACTGCCTGAGAAACCGTGTGTGTAGATAACTGACAGAAAGAACCACTCACACCTTTTCAACTCACAGTAAACTTTCTGCTCACTAGAAAAAGGCCAGATAAAAGCAAGTCTGTGATACATCACAGCCAGTGCAGGTGGTTAATCCAACTACCAACTGTAGCAATATCAATTATGCATTTGTGGTCATTTTTAGTTATTAACAACTGCTTGGATCTCTGTCTGTGTAAAGCTTGTGTTATTTTCGTACCCTCAGCATCCTTCTACAGCCAAAACTAGTTTCTTCCTATTTAAGTGCCTCCTGAGGTTACATGCTAGGAACACTGGTTGGCAGCTTATGCAAAACAAGCTGTTTGGCATCCCACTTCTTATTTCTAGCAGACAGCTTTTCCTTCTCTGGTTTGATGTGGAGTTTGGGGAATGCTTGGGTGGAATTTGCTCCAGCTCCTCCCTGAATTCATGCAGAAGGATTAAGTATGTCTTTCTCTTGGCTTATTTCTGTAAACACTGACGCATCTGTTTAACACTTGTGAGTAGTTCCACTGAGACCCACAAGTAAAGTCAAAGTGACAGGATCAGAGTGTGATGTAGAAGAGGAGTGTATACAACAATTTCTTACACACCCTTTAATCTAGGGAGGATTTATGTTTCTAGGTGCTGCTTTATGCTTCTTCTCGGTGGCCTCACAAATTGTTTCTCCTCTCTCAGAATTTTAGGTGCTAAAGGAAATACAGATATTTTTATTTTGACACTGAGAGCTATATAAACTCAGATGTTAAAAAACAACTACTTAAGCTAAGCTTAAGTTCTGTGATTCTACAAGCTCAGTAGCACTGAGTTTTGTTTAGGTAACTGGTAACTCTAAAATAAAAAGACAGAGATGCTAATTTCCTAGTTTTTAAATAAATATTTCACCCTCAGACAAAGGAATGGTACAGTGAAAAAGAGCCAGACTTCTAACTCAGTCATATGGACTTCTGAAGAGACTGCTGTGTAATCTACTGCTAGCCGAACCAGGAAAATGTGTTGGCCACTTAAGGATCAGATATTAATTATCTCCATATGCAAACACCACATGTAACAGTCCTCTGCCTCAGTGCCTTTTCTCTCCCTTTGCAAACAGTATTTAAACTGCTTGTTCATATCCATGTCGACACACAGACCCACACATATTTTTCCGAGTGCACGTACACAGTGTGTGTATGGTGCTACCCAGAGCTATGTGGACTTCTAGTTCAGCAGTGCCATCTCCATCTCACAGCACTCACGGTGATGTCTTCACCACTGTGGACTTTTCTGGCATGATATTTAAATAACAGAATCGAGAGAAAGTATGAAAATAAATTCCTCATTCAATGCCAGGTCAAATAGTAAAACAAAGGAAGAGATGTTATCTCACACATAAAAGAAATTCTGAACCTGCTTGTACCTGAAGAGCTGAATTCAGTGCAAAAATACAGATGAAGTGGGAAACTACTGATACGTTAGGATATTGGTAAGAATAACAAGGAAGATTAAAAGGAAATGGGAAAATACATGAATAGCATGGGTAAGGTTAGCATATATCTTAGCACGGAGTAATATTGTATAGCACCATAGCTACTGGCATCAATTTAAATTATTACTGAAATGTCCAGGGTGATCAAGGAAACTTAATATTCTGGAATACTGAAAATGTGGAAGCAGACTCTTAAATAAACTTTGTAATATACATATGCACTTAGTGTCTCATCTGGTCTACTTAAAAACATTCTTTCATCTCTAACATAAAATACATATATAGTTCCTCCAATTTCTCAAAATGTTATTCAAAGACACCCACTTTGAAGTTTTCCCTAGTCAAGTGAAGACAGCTAATAACTTAGCCACCACAAAGATAAACACGAGGTCAGTACAAAGCCCGTACATTTGTTTTAAAGGACTGTATATGAAACTTGCACCAGAGTCTGTGCCAAAATTAAAGGGCTTTTACTATCAAGCTGAGGGTGCTGAGAATGGCTTTTGGGTCCTGTAATGATTAGGTGATAAGTGTGAAACAGAGATTGATTAAACCTGGTGGTTTCCTTGATTTGAAATCACTGTGCTAACGGGAAGCCCACTTGAACAACCTAACTGTAAATGCAGACTTGTGGAAGTTTGGGGGTTTCCCTAGGTTATTTTCCCTTCTTTAAATTTTAAAGAAAAGTATTTGTCATTTCTCAACTTTTAAGCTTCTGCTTACAACAAGAAGTCCTCCTGTACATAAACTGTGTTCCTTCCCCTTCAGCTTGAAGTTACATCCCTTTCCACTTTGCCTTGAGCAGTTTCCTTTCCTCATAATCTGCTCATCAGAAAACATCCCCCCCTCCAGCCATGCCTTATTGTTCTCAGCATAATTTCTATCCTCTATAAATACACAGAGCTCCACATGATCTTTCTTTGTTGACTATTCCACTGGTGTATTAATTGCAATATATAGGCAGCATTTGAGAATCGTGGACAGGATGAGAAAAAAGCCTGAAAAAGGGAGTAGCATGGAAAAATAGAAGAATCAAAGGATCATGGAGTATTTTGGGTTGGAAAGAACTGCTACAGGCCATCTTGTCCACCCCTCTACAGCAATCAGGGACATGTCTAACTAGAGCAGATTGCTCCTCTCATCAAGCCTGACCTTGAATCTCCAGAGATGGGACCTCTGAGCAACCTGTTCCACCACCCCTCAGATCAAAGAACTGTTTCCCAATGTCCATCCTAAATCTACTTTTTTCTAGCTCAAAAGCATTCCCTCTCATCCTGCTGTCCCATGTCCTTGTGTACAGTTCTTCCCCAGACTTCTTGTAGACCCCTTTCAGGGACTGGAAGGTCACTATAAGGTCAACCCTGAGTCTTCTCTTCCTCAGGCTGAACAGCCACAACTCTCTCAGATGGTAATGAGTGCAGCCCTTAGACTGTAGGAAACCAGCAGACTGTAAAAATAATCAGTCCTGTCTGTGAAATGCTCCTACCACACCCCAGTTACAGAAAATTATTTTTTAAGTCATCGGAAAGAAAAAGAGCTGGGTTCCCCAAGAGCAAATTCTGTTAACATCACCATCCACTTGAGGGCACTGGAGGGGGTGAAGAAATCTTAGGGTGTCTATTAGTGGAACACTGACTGCAAACCACACCTTCCAACCTTCCTGTCGTCAAAGAGAGATGATCACTTAATCATCAAGGTAACTTTCTGTCTATACTTTAATGAACTTATTTCTATTACAGTCAGTCACTCCTCCTAGCTTCACCCTGTCAAGGATTAACATTTAATTGCTTACGTGCTGTTTGCACTGTTAAAATGCCTGTGTTTGTGTTTCCTTAATAAACAGGAAAAACCAATTATTTTGGGAAGTTGCCTTAATCTGTTAAGTCAGTACAAATATAGGGTATTTTTGGGATGTTTGCAGCTTATATCATCTTTGCTATAAGAGAGTTTCCTTCGTTCTTATTTTTAAGTGAGGTTCGTATTATACTACTAAATACTTACAAACTATACTACTGCAAAAGATTTGGCAGGTTGGACAGCATCCTCAGCTATTAAAATGCAGTGTCACTTGCTGCTCAGGATAGGTTTTTTTCCTTAAAACACTCTCACATTCACATTATTTTAAACACATAGAGTGAAACTCTTACTGGAGTTTAGACTTAGTGAGTTCTTGCTGAGTCAAGCATTTCTGCAAAGGAGGCTGATCCTGCAAACACATTCAGTGTTTAAATAGAGCTATGCCAGCAGGTACCTTCATAATTAAATCTCTTCATTCTTTAATCAGTACTCCTGTCAATCTCTGGAAGCTCTTTGATTGTAGCCTTAAATAATAGAAAACAGGTAAGTGTTGAAAGATTTTTTTTTTAAGTAAAAGAGAGTATATTTTTAAATAACCTGAATAAAATTTTAGAGTAAAGCTGGTTTTTAGTCAAGTGCCACAAAGCTTGTGGAATGTGAGGTGGGTAAGCCTGCAATGTGTTTTTCTTTGCTTTAGGAGAGACGCACTTGGGAAAACAGGAGCAATAGGTGAGTATGATACAAACATGCTGCCAGCCTCCCAGAGACAGTCCCCCATGAAACACCAAGGAAGAAAACCAAGACACATGTTTTGTCCTGTATACATACACCCCTCATTCTGTCTGAATGACAGCAGTCCTGATTATTTCATTTTCTTTTCTGTTCTTGGCCGGGGAATGTGCTCTAGCCTCAGTGCTTCCATGATACCACTGGTCAAAGATTTATGTACGCGCAGAGAGCAGGAATGCTAGAATTACTTCTTCTGGAGACCTTAGGGATAGATAACTGGACAGGACACTTGCATTCCAAGCCAAACACACCCAAGCACAAGTCATTAGATGTAATTTGAATTCCAAAAGACAAAACAGCCTGTTCAGCAATAAGTGGGGCAGAGAAAGAAAATGTCTGGTATAATCTCATACCGTTATTGAATACAACCCCTCTCCCTGTACTTAAACGTTGTTGATATTGTGACACGAATTGACAAAAGCCAGAAAATCATGCTGACAGGTCATCCTTTGCTCCTGGCTTTGTGAAGAGAAGGGGAAATAACTATCACTGCTTGAACTGAAGACATTATCGTCAGTTTGCATCACAAACTTAAAGTCACTTAAGCAGAAGCTTCATTAGAATTTCACTTGAGGGAAAGAGGACATGCTGAAGCAAATATGCTCATATGTCTATGAGGTCAAAATCATTTTTAGAAGTGTTTTTGCAGTCAAAACAATGCTTAAGTGATTTTAAAGGAATACTCATTGTTTGTGAGTTTATGTTTGGGGTGTTTTATTAAAGAAATACTGTTATTTTTTAACTGTAGCAAATGCACTTCTACCACACAAATCTTACTTATCCAGTTTGCTTCGTATGACTGCTTACAGTCTATCAGGTAAATGCACATTCTGGTACAAGGTCAAAGCTTTCTACGAGTGCATTATTTATTAATTTATAGCCGTTCCTGTTTGGATACCCATTGTTTCTTGTGAACAATTTAATGTTGAGCAATAATGTTGAAGAAACTAGTTCTTATTTTAAATCAAAAAGGAGTTGAAATTTTCAAGCACTTGTAGCCCTTAGAACAAGAGGTTCAAAGCCTACAGAGGCATCACAAAAATGTCCCCAGCAATTCAGTGCATGTGTGTGTGGTTGTGTGCCTGTGTGAAAACAAGTAGGGGAACGAAGTAATTTCCCCGGGCCAGAAATATTGAGGTAACCAGCTGTGATTCCCCTACTTGCCTAGACACTTCTGTGTGATCGAACAGTACTGGGGTGTTGGTTTGTTGTGTTGGTGGTGCTTGTCAGCTTCGTTTTCTGGTATGACTATTTGAACTTTCAGATGCAGAACCAAAATGAAACAAATGAAAGTAGGGAGCTTGGGGAGGAGTGGGTCACTCTGAAAACAATGGCTCCTCATGGTAGATGAGGCTAGAGAAGGGTGCTGCTCATCTTTGATATCACCGTAGCTTAGTTTGGACCAGCCTTATCCAGCTGCTCTTCATCCAGCTGCTCTTCATCCAGCTGCTGATTTGGATGAGTCAGCGAGTAAGATAGGAATGAATGTATATTTACAGTAGGATTAGGTAATGCAAAGTGCTTCCTAGAGCTGGCTATCATTATGTTGACATTGGCTAAACATTCAACAAGGCCAAAATGGGCAATATTCAATAGTCCTTAAGTGTTGCACAACAGAAATTGGAACCAGGTGAAATGTTTGCAGCAGTCCAGAATCACCACACTCCCTCCATTCCAGCATTCCAGCAAGAAACAACAGTGATTAAGAGTGCTGCCTGCTCTGGGAAGTTAACTCAGCAACAAAACTAACACGTTCTGTTAAATCATAGTCACGAGTTGGATACAGCATGATTGATGCGTTTAATTCATACAGGACAAAGTTTTTGCTTCGTAGATGTTTTACTGGGTAAGTGCAAAACTGTTTTAAGTGCTTCTAGGAACCTCTAAGTGTTTCAGTAATTTTCTTAATGGCCTTACTGATCTTCTTTATTTGTCATAACACCACAAACTTTATAGTCATGTTGGATTGTATTTGGCAGCTATTTTCAGAGAAATTGCTTAATTCCTGATCACTACCAGTTATTTTCCAAGGATTCCCTGGAAAAACAGCAATGGATTCATCCTAACTGTATTTCAACAATTGCAAGTAACAATAAGGAGGAGCCAAATAACCACGTGTTTATTTCCACTAGTTCAGAGAACTTCTGCTGCATCTGGAGTATTGTGTCCAGTTGTGGGCCCCTCAGTTCCAGAAGGACACAGAGCTGCTGGAGGGTGTCCAGCGCAGAGCAGCAAAGATGATGAAGGAAGGAGAGCAGCTCCCTGATGAGGAGAGGCTGAGGGAGCTGGGTCTCTTGAGCTGGGAGAAGAGGAGGCTGAGGGGGGACCTCAATAATGTCTATAATATGTGAGGGATGGGTGTCAGGAGGATGGAGCCAGGCTCTTCTCAAGGTCACCTGGTGCTAGGACAAGGGCCACTGGGTGCCAGCTGGAACAGAGGAGGTTCCATATCAATTTCAGAAGGAACTTCTTCACTGTGAGAGTAACAGAGCACTGGAACAGGCTGTCCAGGGGGTTTGTGGAATCTCTTTCTCTAAAGATGTTCCAGCCCCGCCTGGCTGTGTTCCTGTGCGACTTGGTCTGGGTGATCCTGCTGTGGCAGGGGGATTGGAGTAGATGACCTTTCGAGGTCCCTTCTGATCCCCAATGATTCTGTGATTTGAGAAAACGGTGTTTCTATTGTTCCTAACATTGTAAGTATATCCTGATCAGCTATCAGCATGCTTGGTCATGCAGCAAGGTATCTGAACATTATCAGTGAAACTGCTCGTGTGTTTCAAGCACAGCTCTTGCTGCAACAACTCACTGCATCAGGCCCACTGCAATCTGGAGTTAGTCTGGAGTTACTGTTCCTGCTGGCATATTGTTTCAATTCTTCCTTCAAAAACGAGAGGGAGAAGCAAGCGGCTCCCTGTTGCATAAGTAATAGATCTACTCTGACAGAAAGACTGTCTCAGACCTCACAGACAGAGCCAGTCTGGGACATCCTGCAAACTTTCCTAGACAGTCTCCAAAATATATGGTGCCCTGTTTTTCAAATATCACACAATTTATCTGGGCTTTCTGGAAACATTTCAGACAGACATACAACATACCAAAATGATTGCTACAAAATGAAATAGTCTCTCTTCCTATCTAAATGAAAAATGATGGCAGCTCTTTCTTTGGAGCAGAATTAATGCTCGCCAGCACAGCACATGCAGAAGGATCAAGTAGTAGCTCAAATTACAAAGTGAGTGCCAACATAATGGGAGTTTGCATGAGGAGAGAGAGCATGATAGAGATGATATTTAGCTGATGTTCAGGCGGGCCTCACCTCCAAAACGAGGCCTGCAATTTTACATGTCTACGCATATACAATTTTTCACATTTTTCTATGCTTTAACTGTCAAGACAGTTTTTGAGGTTTCTTTTGAGAACATAGCGTGCTGAGCGAAAAGCTTCACATAGAGTGCAAGAGGGAAAGTTCCATATATTCTTAATCTAAATTCCAATTCCTTCACCAGACTTCATTCTCGTTATTGTGTATTAAAAGCCAATAACGTGAAGGCCGGGAACAGCTCAGTGAAGTGTCAACAACTTTGGAGCAGGAGGTAGAGCACTGGAGCCTGGATGAAATCCACGGGGGAAAGCAGCTGCAGCAAAGCTGTTTCCTCAGGGAGTGACTCCCATGGCAGAGTCTGGGAGAGGGAAACTCCAGCCGGGCGAGCGGCAGTTGGCCCGCAGCTCCAGGGGAGGGAAAGGCAACAGCCCGCGCCACAGTCAGGGGGACCCAGAAAGCTTCAGAAGCGGCGAACCGCGGCAGCTAAGAGCCCCTGACGAAGGTTAATATAGGCCCCCAGAAGCCCCGTGCGTCAGCAGCGGTGACCAATCCCAGCGCTGAACAGCTTTCCCGCTCAAAACAACCACCAATCACAGAGCCCAGAACTCCCGCTCAAAAAGGCTTTGCCCTCAGACCGTCAGCAGCTCTCCCGCTCAAAAAGGCTTTGCCCTCAGACCGTCGGCAGCTCTCCCGCTCAAAAATGCTTTGCCCTCAGACGGGCGGCAGCTCTCTCGCTCGAAAAGGCTTTGCCCTCAGCACGACGGCAGCTCTGCCGCTCGAAAAGGCTTTGCCCTCAGCACGACGGCAGCTCTGCCGCTCGAAAAGGCTTTGCCCTCAGACCGACGGCAGCTCTGCCGCTCGAAAAGGCTTTGCCCTCAGACCGGCGGCAGCTCTCCCGCTCCGAAGTGAAGTCCGACAGGACCCGAAAAAGCTTTCCCTCTTCCCCAGGAGACCTTTCCCCGCACCTTCCCGCTCCCTTTCCCTGCCCCGCGCAGCTTTGTCTCGCCAAATGGCGGTGCTTAACCCCTCATTACAACACTGAAAGGAAAGGAGAAGGGACGAGGCTGTGACACAAAGCGGCTTTTCTCGCTACCTGCTGACAGAACGAGCTCCCAAGTAGCCAGTCTGTGGACAAAGTAATGAAAGAAGCCCGTTCTGCAAACACTTTCCCCTGTGTTTTAATGTCTCTGTGAGAGATACATCATAGATTTATCTTAATAATATATTTCTGACGGGAGGCAAGAATAATGATTGCGTTCTACAAAAAAAAAAAAAAAATATCAGACCATTAGGTTGGTTTTTCTGTTGTAAACAAGAAAATGTTTAAATGAAAGCAGATGGAAGAGTTTCATGGTTCTTAACTCAGGTGCATAAGCACAGCCCTTGGTATCCTTAAGCTTTTTGTGTTTTCAGTGGATTGCACCAGGGAGTGCTTCAGAGCAAGGATTAGTTTGTGTTCTGAGTTACTCAGGGGGAAAGGCCCTTAGAGAAAGTCAGAGAAGTTCACCAAGAGTGAGCATTGCTGTCTGCACAGGGAATGAGTGAATAAGCTCTTCAACATGGAGAGAGCTCCCTGAGGCACACGTACCACTGAGTCCTACAGCATCAGGAATGGCACAGAGAGAGAGTGGATGGGGATCGACTTTTGTTTGTTGTCTCAGCTGGCAAGTTCAAAATACAAACAGGCAATTCCTCACCCTCTAGATCAGAAGATGTAGTACTCCTGATGTGTGAAGGCTGTGAGAAGTTTATAAATGTTGAAAAGTAGAGTGGACAAGCTGAGGGAAGGGAGAAAGTTGTGAGACATGGGACTGTCTCTGTCTCAGGCAGTCCTCATATCGTATTACTGGGGCTTGGAGAATAATCCAGGAGAAAAAACAAATCTGCCCTTGCCCCTTCCCTTGATGTCTGGCCATTGCGGCCCTGAACAGGAAGCTGAAGAAAGCTTTGGTAGAAATCTGCTTGGCTGCTCTGTTTCTACATCTTCTAGTACATCCTTCACAAGATAATGTCCTGACATAGCAGCATTAAAAGCCGAAAATAAAGGTCAGGGTAAATCCTCCACATGGGAATGGCCAAATTCCTGTAAAGACAGAGAACAATCCCTAATAATAAAAGTGAAACCCTGAATTACTAATAGAGATGAATGCATTCTGTCACAGTTTCCTAACAGCAACTGTGAGGGCAGGTTGGCATTCTCTGAGGGAACTTTTTACTTGAATGGAGAAATATCTGACATCAGGTCTCTGTTTTGAACCTCATCTTTTCTTTGCTGATTCAATGCCTAAATGGTGGTTGATTTGCTGTGGAGAAAGAGGGAGTGAGAATGGGAATGAGAATGGGATTATTTATCCCATCAGTCTCTGTCCTGGCAAACACAGAGGGGAAGTAGTTACTCTGTGGAAATAATTTCTCTTGGGTTTAGACCTGAGATGCCTAAAGAGCAAGAGGACAATTTATGACTCTATTTTGCTGTATGGCTGGAAGCCAGGCTGTGAGCTGGGCACAAGTTTAACACTGCCTTTTCTCAGATAAACTCTAAACTTTTGAATAACACTAAGAAGAAATGTTAAAAGAAAGTAAAAGTAGAGTTATGCTGAAATTAAATAAGGGATCTCTGTTCTTCTCTCCTTTCATGAAAGTGGAACTGCTCCTGAGGTACTTCATTTATGAAACACTCTCCATCATTGCTTTCTCTCTATCAAACAGGACACATGTTGGAGCAAGCCAGCAGGGCTGGATCACATCTCCAGCTGTACAAGTGCTTTCCTACAGCTTTGGTCAGTTACGAGGCTGTTGCAAGTAACCTGAATTTAGGCATCTATTTTCACAAACAACTACTGAAATCCATCTCCAGCTGTGGTAGCAGTTTCAGCTGCTTGTGACTAAAAACATTTACCCTGATTTCCTTCCCTGTCAATCACGATGTTGCAAGAGATATATTTGCCCATTATGCAATATTTTGACATTTTGGAACTACTGACGGAGCTCTAACATTTCTATGGAGGCACATGAGTTCTGTAGCCGAGAAGATCTTAATATTGACTAGTGTGGAAAACCAGTAGTCCCATCAGATGAAATAGTGAAGAGAAAAAAAAAAAAACAGAGACATTTCCAAAACACAGTTTAACCCAGTCTAAAAATAGATGTTTAAGGTGGGTGAGATGATCCATCCTAGAAGTCCTGTTTTTGTACTGCCTGTGGGAGTAAACTAGATAATTTAGGCCTTCAGCTCTTAGGTAACCGAATATAGGGAATTTCTACTTCAGTTTTTCCACCACACAGTCTCATTTTCAATCTGTTTTCAGTGGGATTCTTTCTATTCTCCTGCAAAGATGTCCTCACTCATCCCCAATGCAGTAAAGCCTTCAGCTATAGAAGCAAGTTTCTCTGTAAGACGGGGAAGGAAGGAAAAGAGTTTGAATGTGATTGCCTGTTACAGAGAAAAAGCTGAAGCTTCTCCAGGGGAAGAGCAAGGTCTGTGCTCAGCTATGGAGGTACTCTCTCCAGCTGTCCCTGCAGACCAGCAGAAGACACTAAAATCATCCTCAGGATTTCTTAGCAAGAGACACCAATTGCTTCTACTGTTCGGCAAATGCAGAGGAATGGCACATACAGCAGGAAGGGCTGACTGACTGTGGAAGGGCTTCTTGAGAGAGAAAAATAACTCTAGCACAATGCGCTGGAGATGTTGTGACAGTGCTTCCACTGGCCGTGCTGTAAACAGGCAGTATGTCAAGGGCGCTTAACTGCCAAGACATTTATTTGGGGTCTCGTAGTAGCAGGGACTGAGGAGGCTCCTCTGCCTTAAGAATCTGATTGGAACAGGGAGTTGGCCATTCTCACCTCAGTACCTGGAAGGCAGTTTCCACCTCTGAGTCACCATGTAAATCCAGAACCTTTTTGGATAGATTCTGCAATTCCCTCTGCCATTTCCTGTGCAATTCAACATTCATTGTAAATTGAATTGAGCGTTCCCATCTTCCATTTTGCTGAAGCTTAAAGGAACAGTATGAAACATGTTGACATGAAGAAGCAAGCTGAGCGAAAGCGATGCATGTTGCTCCATGTGTTCCATGTGTCGGATGTCATTGTTTTGCTTTATGGCATTGTGCATTAAGAAGATGTGGTTAATGGCATGAATAAAAATGATAAGCCCTTTCTGGACCTCACACTGCATGTGAAAAATGAAATCCTATACAGCATCTTTCCTTGGCCAAGTTAATTAAATTCTGGAGTCCTGTACTTCAAGAAATAGTTTTGGCATCGTTTTGGTTACACAAGGTAAAAAACCCAAAATGAATATAGGTCAGAGGTAACCATGAGTGAGGCTAATGTATGGCAAGCAATGATTCCGAAGAAGGAACTAGCAGCAGTACCATGTGGGCTTTCTTTTGCCCTACGAGGCTCACACTTTGGAGGCTGTAAAAGCTGGTTGGTGTAACAGAAGTGTTTGTGATTAGAGCTAATGGAGTTAGTTGAGACCACAGGAGGGGGAAAGTCGCTTTGATCCCAGGTGGCTTCATAGCAAGAAGGCTCACAGCAAGGGAGCACTCTGAATTGGAAAATATTAGAGGCATTTGCTGCAAACCCAAGAAATCACAGCTGGAAAAGACCTGAGAATATAATTTACAAGAAGAACTAATTTAGTTTCCCGTCTCTATCTCCTCAACTTTCTCCCCAGACATAACATTCAAAATAGGGGTAATTTTGTTTCTGTGATTTATTTTTTGCTAAGAATTCTAATTGTTCTTACTGCTGGTACTGTCTTGGTCAGGAAAGAAAAAAGTAAGATGAAGACAAATCTACCAAAGCACTTCTGAAAGGGAAGCAAGATCTTCATGATTAATAATCATGTAAAAGTATTACTTAATATTAGCTAATTTATGCAAAGTCATAGCTTTTGGAGTTTCCTGTTACCGAGTGGCCACTTCGGTAAACGTATAGACCGAGAGCTATACTCAGGGAACATCATGCTGAGATTTCAACCCACTTAAAATGAGCACTCAGAGATTCACTATGCTGTGATCACTTTTGTGACAGATTTTGGGAACATAAGAGTTTTAAATTACTAATTATTTAAAGCTATTAGTGATCTGTACCAATAAACTAAGCAATCACTTCATCATGAACAGAAACAAATTATGTTTGGATAATTATGTGGTCTACATTAAAAATAATCTTCATGCTGTATTTGCCCTTAGGTTTATTTTCATCCTCTCACATTCAGTAAATGGATGGATTTCAAAGTCTTTTCCAAAATACTTGAGTAGAAAGGAAAATATTGNTCTTTAACCAAAGTCTAAGGTTGGAAATGGAACTGCTGAGAGTGATACTATATTTCAAATAGCAAAATCACAGAGCTCTGTTCACAAATTCTAGCACTGCTGACATCATTACTTCAATATTTTGAATATTAAAGAAATGGTAATGGAATCATATCGAAAAAACATGATGTTGGTCTACTTGAGGGTGCCTCGGGTTCCTAGGAGATTTTTAAAATAGGAAGATGACTTCTAGTCAGATATAGAGATCTGTGCAGGAAGACCGCTAGCTATGGTCTAGCCACAATTTCTGGAGTTATGCAAAAGGCATTAGTGGGGCTGGGCTTTGAGGAGCTCTCAGATAGGAACATTTTGGGGAGAAGACCCACAGCAGTCTCACAGAGGAGACAAAGCCACGTATGAGGGTCCTAGCAGAGCAAGGTTGATGTTTGTAAGTGAAGACACCCATCAGCGTTGGGGAGAAACTATTCATGCTCCAGAGGTTGCAGGTGAATGCATGTGTAACACATAATGGGGAAAACAACCTTACATGATGTACTGACCAGGAACACACACGTGTAGGAACAGCACAGGCACCTTCAGTAGTGATCCAGCAGCACAAGCCGTGGCAGAATGGAATCACTTAGCTCCACCAGCAGCCAGTGTGGCTTCACAGAAGACACAGCACAAAAACGACTGAATAAAGGGTTCGCTACACTTATTAGAAGCAGCAGTTCATTATGTAGTGAATCTAGAGTATTTGTCAAAATTCCTGGTGAACAGCCAAAGCCCTAGAGAGTAAAAATAGCAACTATTTTCAGAGAAGAGCTCAAGTAGAGTTTGAGCTTCGGAATGATTTGGCACTTAAAGGGTGGATTCCTCATAACCAAATAAAATGTTGGCTTTGGGACATGGAATGAAGGCAAAGGGAGTCTCAGTGCAATTAAATATAGCATCTTGAAGAAGCTTGTATAACTTTTTACACATATTATTATCGTTCTGTTCTCATGCTGATGACCTCAATATCGTGCATTAGCAATGCTCATTTAAATATAAATATTTTAGCTTTATCCTGAGTGTCAGAAAGCCACAAGGAAAAAGACAGCAAATGGTCTGACCTCGGATCTCTGCTAAATGCTCAGAGATCGCCTCTGACATTACACTGCTGCTGTCACACACATACAAAGAGATTCATGTGTCAATCCAGTCTTTTCGCTGAATTTATTAAAGACGGTATTTCCGGCTTGGTGGAGTTGATTGCCAGCACCATCCATTCCCACGCTTGATCAGCATTTGGCACAGATAAAAGGAATTTATCAGAAAATCTCTTTTTCTGTTGTTTTCTGTACACCTTTCACTCCCCCACCCTGTATTTTTTCACCAAATATCAACATTCTGTATGGAAAACAGTCACTTCCTTTCTTTCTGATTGAAATCAGCAGTGAAGGAAGGGAGGGAGGAGGGGGGTGAAAGGGAGGAAAGAAAGAAAGAACCACCCAGCACACTGGGGAAAAACCTGAGAAGGATCAATTCGTCTTCTAATTTCAATCTGCGAGCTGTGCTGTCTGGAGTTTTGTAATATTTTATTTGTACAAATCAAGGAAACAAATTGGACCTGATTGACCACACTTGAAAAAAAAAAAAAAACTTGAGGGAAATAATAATCAGCAGAAAGTTTAGCAATGACAAGAAACCATCACAGCCGTTAGAGACATTCCTGGGAAATCTGTGACTTCCCAAGCATTTTCTTGCGCCTGGTGCTCTGACTCCAGCACACCCTGTGCACTATGGCTTTGATTACAAAAGGCTCATAATTTGCTTGGGCCATGGCAAGTGCATTCCCAGTATTTAAAAAAAGAGGGGGTTACATGCCAGAATCATCTGTGATTTATTTCCTTGAGGGCTCATCTGGATTTAATTCTAGAGTCTGGCACCAAGTCATTAATTGCTTTGGTCAGTTCGTTCCACTTCTCTGTTCTGAAGCTCCTAATCTGCAAAACCAGAAGAATGGTAAACACAGAAACACACTAGAAGCCCTGACAGTAATCCCCTGGGAAACCGGAGGGGACAGCACAACGGTGCTACCCTGCGGGATCCTGCCAAGTTCCCATCCCTTCCACTCCACATCCCGGTGCTTTGTCTGGGACGCAATGAGCATGGTCTCTGTGACACTGAGGTGGAAATATTTTGTGGCTTCTTGCTGCTCCTGGCTTTAGTCCACAGTACAGAACGGAGAATTCCACCGTGTCACCACCCGCCTGTGGTCTCCCCTCCAACAGTGCACATAGCTTCAGGTGATTACCTTGTAGCCGCTGATAATGCGTGTTTGCAGTGCCTGGCTCTGAACAGAGATGACAGTCATAATGGAAAGTATTTTTCAGAACTCTCTTCATTTCAGCAAACAATGGGTTTCACAGGAAATGCTCCTGCTGGTCCTTGAGGTACTGCTCTCCCTCTGTCCATACACTATGTTCCCAGGGTGGGATGGTTGCCACGTCTAGCTCATCAACAAGGTGTCTTCTCCAAACAACAGACAAAAAATGAACAAGGAGGAACCAGTAACCTGAAGACAGAAGATCCAAATGTGTCATTCCATTTTGCAGAGCAGAAAGATTTCCACAGGTTGCCACAGCAACTTCCCAGTGCCTTGGGCCAAGAATCACAGACTGGTTTAGTCTGGAAGGGACCTCAGAGATCATCCGGTTCCAACCCCCTGCCATGGGAAGGGACACCTCTTACCAGACCAAGCTGCCCAGAGTCCCATCCAACCTGGCCTTGAACACTTCCAGGTCTGGAGTAGCCACAACTTTCCTGGAAAGAATCAGTCGAGAAAAGACACCAGTGTCTGTCCCCCAGTGCCATCCTGATTTTTTACAGTGTTGTTAAATTCTCTTTTCAATACTCTTAAGTACTCAGTACAAACGCACATGGAACACTTTCCCACTTACCCGGGGAAACAGAAAAATACGCCAACATTACCAGGAAACCCTCAAGAGCACAGGCAGCAGAAAGGCAGACAATACCACTAACTTTCTGAGGGCATGACCTGCATGGAGATGGCTGTTCTGGTATTTTTCATAGAAAAAAAAAACTATCCCAATTTTTCTCATTCACAGAAGTGTTGGTAACATTTCCTGTGATCGCACTTTTGAGCATAAATATTATTGTGTATGCTGATGGTGGGCAGAAGGGAAAATTCCTTTTATTCTGAAAGATAAGAAAATAAGCAAACATAGCTCTTCCAATAATTTTTTTCTTTACGTGTCCTGGATTCAAAAGAATGCAACAGATGTTTTCTCTCAGTTGCTCTCTATCAGGAATATTACATACAGATGTATCTTGGAAGGTTTATTTTTCTTTCAATTAAAACCAAAAAAATGTTCCATGGGATGGGGAGCACCTCTTCCAAAGCTTGATATGCCAATGTTCTGGTGGCCATGGGGGAATTTCAAAATGCGACTGCGTAGCTAGGAAAGAAAAAACGCCCTGACCTATATATTCTTTCCCTGAAAATGTGCAGAAATATTCAGAAGTTATTTTCACAGCTTTATACATTGTGAGAAAATCTGCTGACATCTTGTGCCTGATTTCCAGGCTGCTGACTTCTACCCATCTTGGCTTGGTGTAGGATGCTCTTGCTGCCTCTGACGCTTTCCTCTAAGGTTAGGATTACAATTACAACCTGAGTTTCCCAGACATGCCCTCCCCTTCCGTTATAGAACATTGTATGGATGGCATCTGATGTTTCTGAATAGTCATCCGTGTCTTCAGCATGTGCAGGCCAGAGGAAGACTCCAGGGAGTGGGAAATGTTCTGTCCCCCCACTGTAGTCCTGCTGCCAGAGTGGGCACAAGAAACAAGGATCTTCAAGGGGTACTGTTCTCACTGCAGAGAAAGCATCAGCTGTCACATCCCAATAGTTCAGAGAAAGGAAAGGGAGTGACTCAGGCTGGTAAATTTGTTTGGGCCAAATTAAGGAGATTTGAACCATAGGTCCACATAAAAATCAAGTTTATTAAAGTTACTACGTGTTGTTCGCAAAGAGTAGAAAAGAAAAGAGGGAGAAGAGAGAAAACAAGAGAGCAGTAGATCACCACTCCAGACTGCCCCAGTGTTTAGCATGATCCGATCTCCAACTCGTTTCTCAGCTTTGTCCACCCTCTCTCTGAGTCCCCTTTTTATTCCCTACAGCAAAGGGCACTTTCCTTAGCCCCGACTGACATGAGGGACTTAGTTTTTGGGCAAATGTGTGAGGGCAGCCCGAAAGGCCAAACGTACCCTGGGCTGTGTGAAATAAAGTGTCATCTGCAGGTCAAGGGAGGTGATTTTCCTCCTCTACTCTGCCCTTGTGAGACCTCTCGCCTGGAGACCTGCATCCAGTTCTGGCTTCCCCAATACCAGAAGGTCATGGAACTGTTGAAGTGACTCCAGAGGAAACCACAGGGGGGGCTGGACCATCTCCCTCATGAGGACAGCTAGAGAGAAATGGGATTGTTCACCTAGAGAAGGCTCTGGGGGACCTTACAGCAGCTTTCAGTACCTGAAGGGGATTGCAGGAAAGCTGGAGAGGGACTTTTTACAAGGGACTCTAGGGATGGTTTCAAGCTGAAAGAGGGGAAATTTAGATTAGAGCTGGGCAAGAAATTTCTCCCTGTGAGGGTGCTGAGGCACTAGAACAGGTTGCCAAGGGAGGTTGTGGCTGCTCTATTCCTGGAAGTTCTCAAGGCCGGGTTGGATGGGGCTCTGGGCAACCTGGTCTGGTGCGAGGTGTCACTGCCCTGTGGCAGGGGTTTGGATCTAGATGATGTCTGAAGTTTCTTCTAACTCAAACCAGCCTCTGATTCTATGATCTGCAGTAAATGTGACTGAGTGTCAGGCACATGAAATAGCATGTCAAAACCACACAGGAATTGAGTGGCAATGTCCCATGGAGGCTGCCCTTGGCTTCTCGCTTGCAATATATCACCCTGGACATTCTTTAGGACTTTAGAGAAAAAAATATAAGGTCAAATCTTGCTTAAATTTGCCTGAAACTTGATCCTTTTTACTGAAAAGTAATCTTGGATTTTGAGAAACTAGCGCTTCAGAATTTTTTCTCACTATTCCTTTTTCACTTCAGGGTTGTAAACCTGAGTGTACTTAGAACTAGTTTGTCTTTCTCCTCTCATCCTCCAACACAATACAATTCATTCATTGAAAAGCTTTGAACTCTTCTCTTTTTTTACCCAAGGAAAACAGAAAAAGCAAAGCAAAGTATTGAATTCTCATCTCTCATCACACACTGGGGGGTAAATCCTGTCTCTGTGCTGGCCAGTCTGCCCTGAATGTTGGCAGACAATTCTGGTAGTGGCACTCTGCGCGGTGCAAAAAGAGCTGCTGCTTTTTATGCAGCTTGGCAAACTTTATTGAATGGGCACCAGGGGAGAACAGACCACAGTTTTCATTAGCTCCCACCTTATGGCCACCCAGGCCCATTTAGCGGTCTGCTAAGTCAGCTAGAGGCTTGCTGGTATCAGAGAGCTTTGAATCCTAGTGCCCAGAGAAAAATCATAGCTGAATTAGGAAGATGTGGGCAGGGAAAATAATCCTGGGAAAGCGTGCTTCTTGTTCTGTGACGTTTTCATTGACTTCCTCCAGAGCAAGAAATGAACAGCTAGGCTTTTGCCTGTTACTTTGGGCACAGCCTGGGCTCTTGTACTGAGAAACTGAAAGAGCTAACTTCCAGGGAACTCTGAGCGTCGTAATGCTGTTAATTGCTTTAACATGTGTTTCTTTTACATGTCTGAAAGCAAATGCAATTGAAAGCTGTGGTTTTTGTGGCATTCCTGAAAATAAAGATGACTAACACTGAGGGCAAAACCTTAACAGAATCTAGTGTGGAGGAGAAGCAGTTACACAAACAATAATTCTTTTAGACTGACTTACACTTCTCTGAAAACGTGTGAAAAATTACTATTACGAGTGCTCTTTGAAAGAAATGCTAGTGTTTATAGAATGGATATGGCACCCTTTAAAATGCACACTATAAATGTTTTGATGTTGTGAAGAGGGTTAATAGAGGGAAAAAAATTCTCCCATATAAAGTATTTTACATGGGAAAGGTTTTCCACTGACTTCCTTCCATGTGTCACATGCAGAACGCTCAGAACACTGCACACTCGAGAACAAACCAGGAGTTAGCAGTGCCTAGAAAACGCATACCATCGTCATTAAGGATTCTGTGTTTGTCATGGACAGATGCCTCAGGGAAATAGATTGTACTTGCTTTGCCACTCAGTCTGGCTTGGCTGTTTTCTCAGGTTTTGTGAGTCTCTCTGTGCTCTTTCGTGGACAGAAAACAATTAAGGAAAACATCTTTCTTTCCTGTTCTGTTCTCTGGTGAGATTCACGGGTGTGTGCGCAGATACATGCTTCAGAAACAAAGCAGAACATTGCCTAACGACAGCATTCTTTCTTTAGAGAAATCCTTGCTTCCTGATTCGTCTGCACCAGGAATGTTGCAAAATAAGTCCTTTCTTTTCCTGGTTCCACTCTGTTTCTGCTTTCTAACTGCTGCCCCCCAGCCGCTTTCTCACACGGGGGCAAGCAGCACACATTACAGAGATTTGTATTAATACATGAGATGCTGCAAACAGCAGCTCCTACAAAGAGAATGAAATGCTTTTCTGAATAAATATTCAAGCAGGACTTGAGATATTAATGGAAGAATAGAAGTGTCCCTGACTTGAGCCTCGGTAGGCATGCGAATAAATTGTAACGCGCAGAGACAGAAGCAGTTACAGAAGAATTCCTTATGAACAGGGACTGTCTTGTTTGTACAGCAGTCAGCATGGCTGAATATCACATTTACTGGGACTTTTAAGTGCTCCAGCAGCATCAGGGCAAGTGCGAAAAAGAATAATATGGGTTTACTAAACCAAACAGTACCATGCAGCGATATTCATCCGTGTTCATTCTTCTTTCAAATGAAAGTGCTCAGTAAATAATGATGCAAGCTCCCCCTTTCTACTAAAACCAGAAGAATAAACTGTGCAAATGACGGACAATAAGAATGTTCTTAGACTAGGGGATAGCTTAGCTATTAAATCATGCACATGCATCCCTGACATAAAGATAGTTGTTACTAAATGAAAGGGGGATGATTTCAACAGCAGACTCGGCTGTTTTTCTGTCCAACAGTGACTGCTGTCAGCAGGAACTGCCCGGCATTTCGGCCCCCAGCTCCAGCCCCCTCTCCAGGCACAGGACAGGCAGGCAGCCAGCAGATCCCAAGTCCGGGACTCGCTGCCTTCAGCTGACAGCACATCCACAACGTGGCTGAGAGGTTCAGTAACTATTTGCAAGAAGAGACCACTTTGCCAGTTCTTCCTGTTGGGTCGCTGTGCACAAATGAAGTGGCAGCCCTTTGCCCCTGTGCGAATCCTCTGGGAGTGTGCGGTTTCCTGAATATAGCCCCAGAGAAGAGTTCACAATTGAGCCTGTTTCGTTCAGATTAACAAAATGAGGAACAGGCTCTGTTTTTCATTACGGTGAACAGTTCCTTGTTCTGCTTTTCAGGGTGGAATTTCACATGCTGTCTTCTAAGAGGTACCCTCTCTCCACATCATGTTTTCTCTATTCCCAGCAAACCCATCCCAATGCCTCCTTAACATTAAGGGGTGAATCATTTTCCAGGGTTACACCTAAGTGTGGTTTAGGTTAGGTTAGGTTTTATAAAGAAAGAAGACAAGAAAGCAAGTGGGATCATGTTCTGCTGACACTGCTACACGGGTTAGCTCACCGTGTGGCTGTGTGGTCAGCTGCGACCAGAGCTGGTGTGACTGAGGAACAAGCACACAGACAAGGGCCTTGGTTTGGCGTGAGAGTGCTGTTTGGTCACGCAGCTTGTCAACTCGATGTAAAACCTCACCTTGGCTTTAAGGGAGTTACTCAGTAAATTAGGCAGCTAAGACAAGGAGGCAGGACTTGGATTTCAGAAATTAAAGGATTCACCTCTGAAGGAAACTCCCAATCTGCTTGGCAATGAAGACGAAAGACAAACTCCCATAGTCCTCAATTCTTCCACAGCCACAGTTTGCTGAGCCTTTTTGAAGACAAGTAGTTTTTGTAGGAGAACAGAGTACTGCTCATTATTGCTAGGGCAGCTTTTAGCTTTACTTTTACTTCCAGTGCATTGCCTCACTTGGAAAACAGAAGATACCTACAATTCATAAATAATGCACAGCTAAGGGAAAAATCAGCAAATACTGCAGCATCTTCTAGCCATTACAGAGCCAGAATAGTGAAGAAGACTTGATAGTCTATGCTTGCATGAGAACAAGGGTAAAGATTCTCCCTACTCAAGAGCACAAAAGAACTGTGAATGTGCTTAGTTTGTACGAGTTGACTTCAGTTTTTGCAGCTTTCCTGCTTTTGGGGAGCAAAAGCATTCGAGGCTTTTAGCCAATCAGAGGGACCGTTTCTTCACACAGGTGAAAACGCATTTAGGACAGGAAACAATTTTGTTCCAATCTGTGTTTTGATCTGGTTATCAACTTTACACCAAGATTAAAACCAAAGTTATACATGCCCCCACGTCAACAATTCGAAGACTGGGTCTGCAGGCCAGTTTTTCAGCTCAGTCACTATGTTTCAAGCCACCTTATTAGAGAAAGTTTGAAACAGATCAGCACGAAGAAAACCTTTACACCTGTACTTAGATGCAATGTTTTTACAGTTTTGTAATGAGTACAATTTTTTGCTCCTTCCCCCCCCGGTATTTATAGACAAGGACAAACTCAATCTATTTCTGCAAAGCAGGGCTTGTTTAGAGCTTGTGCCTACAACAACAGCATGGCAAGGCAATCTCCCACCTAGACTTCAGACTGATCCAGGTGCAGTTATAGCTTCCAGGTTTACAGAAAACGAGGTTCACTCAACCCAATAGAGGCAAAATTACAACAGCCTCCCATATTTTTTTTAATCACTGCATAGCCCCAAAGGAGAATAGTTCTTGAAGTCTGGATGATTGCCATCAGGAAAAAAGATTTACCAAATGATATCAGATTTTTGGTGTAATCAAAAATACTACTCTTCAGGAGATTCTGAGTATAATTATAGTGTGTAGGACCATGGTAGAACGAAAATCTCTGCTTCACCTGAATTTAAACACTGCCAAACTCTCTATCACAACTAATGTACCCTATGCTTCACTCACAGTCGGTTAGTGTCTCCTTTGTGCCTCGTCAAAGCACATGGCTCATTTGTATTTCCATCCACCTCGCTGAGAAAAGCATGACTCATAGGGAGAGAAACAATAGTAGAAAATCCATGCACTCTTTACATAGGCTGAGCGTGACTGTTTCCATTCTTCTTGGCCGTATCGGAGTTCTATGGTTTAGATTAATTTCCCTAGTTAAATACAGTATCTTGTAATTAAGTGTTTCAACCGGTTTTTTGGACTGAGAGTGAAATAAGAAAATGACCTGGATCCCCATTCCAAGTGTGTGGGTGGTGCAGAGAAAGTACCTTTCTGTTTCCAGTGGGACGTGCTTTGCCTTGCCCCAGACCCCTTTTCTAGTCAGCTGGTAAATGACGGATCTGTGCGTGCAGCTGCAGTGTGTTCACTAAGCAAGGATTCTTAGAAGCTGTGAGGAGCTGCGAGCGCTCTGAAAGTAAACCGAGTGAGGTTTTTCTACCTCTTGAATGGTCTGCTCCTCTAAAGAATCACCTTGCATGCATAATTTACCCTGCAGAATTGGCCAGAAGCTGAATCAAAAAAAGGACTAGGGTGCTGAGGGACGGTTTAAAAAGAAAACGTTGCCCTGAGAAAGCTAGTGTCACTTGTAGACTATGCGAGCAGAGAGGCTTCTCATGAGAGACAAGCTGAAGCCAGTCTCTTGGTGTGAAATGCTGAGGAGGAACTTACCTTCAGCTATTGGCTACAGAGTGGATCTAAGAAAACCACCCTCACTACCTTGTGGAGGTTACCTTGTATGAGTATTTTCCTTATTATTCTAGAAACTCTCACAAAGCTTTTCTAATTATGCAACAAGAGTGTTGTGCTCCAACTTGTGCTCTTTATTCCGTCCTTAATTACTTCAGAATTGCCTTCTGTGCAGTGCAGGAACTTGAAAATATCTTCATACTCTGGTATCAAGAATACTCTAGCAGCTTGCATAGTTACCTGGGATTAGGAGATGTAGATTCTCAATTGCAGAGGACAGAATTTAATGAAGATTTCCCCAGTTTCTCCATAGGAGGCCTAGCTGGTCAGTAGATGACTACATAATTACATGAAGAAGTAAAACTGTGCAATGGTTCTTTCTCTGCTTTGGTTTAAAAAGAAAGTGCTGTCACAATGACTTTTGCTCAGGGCCCTGTTCTTGCAGACCCACATGAAATGTATATTGAGAATGCGTTCTGACTGTGAAAGGCGTTTCTCTGACTGCCTGAAGAACGACTCTAAGTTGTGGGTTAACACAAGCGACAATTCATCAAAGAAACATGCAGCTCTGGTAAGACTGGATTGGATTAAAACTGTAATGAATTCTTGGAAAGCATCCTCGGATAATGCAGTTTGGAAGGCCAACAGAAAAGGAGAATAACCTAGGGACTTCCAATTCTCAGTAATTTACTTAAACCACATAAACATTCCTCCTTAACACTCATAATGAATTGTTCCAATTTAAAGAGGTCACTTCACCTCTGAGATTGGCTGTGATTAAAAAACAAAGCAGAGCACTTAGCCAATCTATGCATCTAGGGATTGGAGTGAAGTACCCGTGGATGTTTGTGCTATTTGGCTTATGCATCATTTGGCTTATGCAAATTGTATTGGTTAGGGATTTGGCTAGCAGCGAAGAGAAAGCAAATTAGAAAGAAAGGTGGGTGAGGAACAAAATATTAACAGCAGTGACTGGGAAATAACAGTTTTACAGTAGGAGTGAAAAAACCTACGTACTGCCAACCTTGGCCTCGCTGGAATACAGTGTCTCTGGGAGCTAAGGTAACCATATGTCTAGGCTTCCCTTGACACATCTGCTTTTTCCACTCACAAACCCAGGAATAAAAGTAGGAGTTTGTCATCTCCAGAATAATAGAATGTAACATATGTGCTGGAACTCATTTCCTGGACAGGAGCACGTACACAGCATAGGCAAAAGTTTTACAGAAACATGGCAAGCGTACTAGGACAGCTGTAACCCAGCTAGAAGTCAAGAGATTATTGAGGCACAACCGTGCCACCTTAGGAAGGAATCTTTTACTGTGGGGGTGGTGAAACCCTACAGTAAGTCTCCCAGAGAGGAAGCATATGCCCCATCCCTGCAAACATTTAGGGTGATGTTGGATGGTCTCTGGGCCACCTGATCGAGTTTAACCTGATGACATTTAAGGGTCACTCACAACCTCAGCCCTCTTTGGTTCTGTGGTAACTTCATTCTCCACGTTTCTGAGTAAGATCTCTGAGAAGCTCAAGGATAGATGTGATGTAATTTTTCTTTTCACCCCACCAACCTTGAATACTTACATTTAATTGTTCACTTTCAAGACAACAAATCCCAGACATAGATAGGAACAGCCTGAAGAGATGAGATACGTGTCTGTGCACAGGCACTTACACACACACTGTTGTGTCTTTTTAAAAGAGGGATCCCAAAAATGTGCAAAGTGTATGTGTGGGATATTTTGGTCTAGATGTGGCTGGATGTAGGACTTTAAAGAAAAAATGGGCATGCACCTAAAACTATTTTGTCTGGAGAAAGAAATCTTACCTACCCTGGGAAAGCGCTTCCTTAGCCATCCTAAGGGCTCAGGAAAGAGATGCTGTGGAGAGCAGTATCCCAACCAGATTACCAGGCCAGTGTTGTTGCAACTGTTGGAAATGAGGAAAGCATGACTTTTGCTGAGACTCTAGATAGGAAAACAAACATTCAGACACCTGCAGCACAGAACGTTTAGGTGATGGAGGCACAGGACCACTTCTGAGGTGCTGAGCAGCACATCTGCCTGCCCTATATTTGAAGCCCATCTGTATGTCCATTGGAAAAAATGGTTACTTCTGGTTCAGGAAAGACACACCTCTTCATAAGCGTGAACAAGGGGCAGCACTGTTGGCAAGAATAAAAATCAAAGAGAATCCCTTCCTGCGGGTGTGTAGAAGGAAACCAAGGTCAATTCAGTATGTGCAAGATGTAAGAACCAAATGGCATTCAGAAAATAAGGCAGGGGACAAAAATCACAAATAGGGGGCAATTATATTAAAAGAGACTAAATTGCTAAGATGGCTGTTCAGAACCCACCCACAAATCACTCCTGAGTGAGCAGAGGCAGTTTATGTCAGGTAGGGACAGGACATGATAGTGATCCTGTAGACAGAGCTGAAGTCAGAGAGTCTTCAACTCAGAGCAACAGACATATTCTGGTGATATGCATGTGCAGACTCTTGAAAAGCATTTCTCGGCACATAACATCACTGATGCATCCAGTCTGGCGTCTTGCCTCTGGCAATAAACCAGACTCAGCATTTCAGACACAGCTTCCAAATCTTATACTGTATCTGACCATTTATGTACTGTGAAATAGAAGTAAGCAAGAGAGACTTTTCTTGGTGTTCTCTTTGCCAATCACACATCCTGGATCATTAGATTTTTATTGCCCTTAATAGGAATAACCACTCATGTTTTTGCTGGCAATAAAATTAATTCACACGTTAGAAAATCAGGCTATTTCAGTTGACTTTGACCAAATGGTTCCCACTGACCAGTGTTATTTATCTTTATTTTTACCTTTGTCTGATAGAAAAGAGCAGTTCAATTCTGCTGTGTGTGTGTATGTTGTACGGGCAGTGTAACCTCAAATACTGCACGCACCGTGTTCACAGACAAGGTGACGTGTTTCACCAAACACTTCGTTTCTGAGCATTCTGAGGCAGCTCAAAAAACAGGGCTGGCTGAACGTTTTACACCATTCATTATTATCATATCCTCTCCAGCTAAGAGTTTTAGCCGGTCCACTGCTGCACAGAGCAGAGGAAGATACGGGGAAAGTAACAAGCTCCATGGCCAAAATAGCAACCGCAATTGCTCTGAAAGAAGCTCTTTGTAATTTACACACGAGCAGCAACTCCTGCCGTAACGCAGTATCTTCTCTGTAAACAGTACACAGCAACTGCCACTCTGTAATGACCAAGTTCTACTTTTTCTTGGGTTTTCCTGACAAAAAAGTACTAATTTTTCTTCCCATATCTGACACAAAATCCAGGCTCCTCTTTCTAATTTAGCTCCATTTCCTGCAGGAAAAGAGGTCCCTCGCTAATTCCACTTCATCAGTGCAATGAACGTATAATGTCCATATCACAGACACAAAATCAAGTGACTGCGTCCAGAGTGTCTTTGGTGCCTCCAGAGGTCAATTGAATAGACACTGTGGTATGCGACTCTATAAGGCAGAGTACAGCGTGTTGCTCAGCCCAACCAATACTCTGTCTTGAGGAAAAAGAAAACCTGAAAAATGGAATGTCGGCTCACAATAAGGTTTCATTGTTATTTTTTAGCCCCTTTTCCTGTCCTCCGCCTAAGTGGCATAGGCTCGTTTTCAATGAAAAGGAAAGACAATTCAGCAACGTCTCTTGTGAACTTGCGTATTGAAAGTAAGGAAGTCAGTATTCCCAAAATAAAACTGCCCATTGATCTGTCAAGAGGAGTTTCAACACTGTTAATGATCTCCTATTGCTATTAATTTGCCTTTCAAATATGATTACCGACCAACATTTAATTTTCAAATGTCTTTTCTTTAGCACAAATATTACATAATTCTGCAACCAGACTCTGTGCTTCAAGTCAGCTCACCCTAAACAGGAAATTGCACACTTGTACTGTAAAGCACGCATCGTTGCTTAAATCATCACCTCCTGCGTGAAGAAAATAATTGCTATACAACTGGAATTTGTGTGAGTGTTGTTGAGGACAAGCACGGTACCGTGTCAGGTGAAACGGACACAAGTCTTTAGTAATAGTCCGTCAGTCTGCTGGGACATAATTCGAGCCATTATTTATAGCCTACACTGTTTGTAAGAAAGTTCTCGTTTGTCTCTCAGAAAAAGCCCTTGTTTGATGCAGCTGGGTCAGCAATAGTGTGTGTTGGCAAGATGTGACAGGTGATGATGGCAACGAGAAAGGCAAAAGCAAGAAACATTGCCTTTACTCACATCTTGTAGCTAAAGCACTTTGGGAAATGGATCTAAACTCAATCCTCACACGTATTTGCAATTCCGGAATAATTACGAAGCCCCGAATAAATGAAATATTTCTGATATCTTGAATGCAACAAAATCCTTTGTCCAGTGTAACGAGTTTGTGGTAGTTGATTCTGCTGCTCATCAAGAGTGCATTTCAGTGTCTGTTTTCTCTTCTCTTCCAATTCTACATCCACAGATACAGCCTAATTCTGGTAGGACGTGAGGGAATGTAAAGGCAGCCAACAGACTTCTGGGAGGCCCAAGGATAATGTCAGGGATGCATAGAGTGAAGATCATGGTGTGGCTCTAAAGTGGAGGCACAGGATGTGATAAGTACACGTTCTGGAGAGGAAAACCTTTTTTTCTGCATAAAAGTATGACAATCAGCTTTCTCTGCGCTAGGCTTCTTTTTGCTTACAGAAATTAACGCAGAAGTGTTTAGTCAGATGTTCCATATGCTTTCTAGGAGCTGAAGAGTCCCATACACGTTTGCCTGAACTAGATTCATTAAATCTGTCAGTGCCACTGACAGTGGCTGTGCAACACTGCCTCTGTTGTCTGTGCAGTGGACCGTGGTATTTTATTTCATACATCATTTCATACTCTGAAACATGGAGTTGTACATCACACACACACCCAACTGCCTTGCACAGCACCGGACATGTGGTCTAGTACTGTAAGATCACCCAGCAAGGTACGTACACAACGCAGGCTGGGAAACACGAGGCAGTCTCACTTCATTGCCCTGCTCATAACAGAGAAAAAGGTTTATGATCTATTGCCCTTTTGTTCTAGGCTCTGAACGCTTATTTCTATGCTCAGTGGTCCCCAAAGTTCAGTGAAGCAGCGGTGCTCGTGCTGATTTAATTTGATTCCTTATGAAAGATTACCTTAGCACATCTGGTAAAAATTAGAGACACAGATTATTTACAGTTCTGTTTTCAGTTAATTTCTTGAAGCCTCTGCTTTTGCTTGTCTGTTGCAGGGGAAAGGCTTACATTTCTGATAGCAATAGAGGCTCCTATTACTGGCTCCAGTTAAGGATTACACGGCCAGTGTCAGCTCTAATAAGATTTCAAAAACTCCAGGTCCCAGATTTGGGGCAAAGGTAGGGCTGCTGTCGCTGAGGCCCCTCAGCCGAGAGCACTGCTTGTCCAATGCAGAGGCTCTCGAACCCACAGAAATGTGCCACACACTTGTAGTCCTCCTGAAACTGGAATCTGCCAAACCCCAGCTACATTCCCTCTGCGTTATGCTATGTAAAGTTATTTGATGGTCTGTAAATCAGCCAAAGGACCTAAAAAGCTCAGGCACTAATACTTTCCTGGGATTTAGCTCTTTGATTCTTCCTTTGAGGTACCTGATAGCGACAGTAGGGTTGCTTTAGGAGAAGGGGTATAAATGTGAACATGTTTGCGACACCTTGCAGCTGGCATGCTGCACTCAGCAGGCACGGGCTGTCATGGGTGTCTCCATGGCTAGCAGAGGACAGAAGCCATGAAGCAGTGAGTATCCGTGGCCAAGGCTGTCACCTTCACAGTGCTGAAGAAGAGCTGGTTCACACTTCTGAGGCTGTGCTACACCCGGTTTCACTTCAGCAGGATGCCACTGATTTTTGGCAGCTGAGAAGAACGGGTACATCCAGCCTGCCTGGGAACCAAATGTTTTTGAACAGGGCTGCAACAGCAGTGATGGACGGAGGCCTTTGTCACTCTCTTTGCAGCAAATCTCAAGGTGGGAAGTTCAGAAATTCCTGCTGCACTCAGAGGGCAGCCTGTCTCTGAGGAGAGACTGCTCCCTGGGAGTGCTGTGGGCAGCACTTTCTGCACCAATAACTTCTAGGTTTCATTTAAATCCATCATCCCTGCCTCTTGGGACTTAAGATGACGGGAGCAGGATTCACTTTCTGCTCATGACATTTGTCTGCTAGGCTAAACATGGTATAGATGTATGTACACATGTATGCATGCGTTTTGTACATACATGTGAATACACACACACGAGTACATGCCACAGTTTTGCTGTGTCCCTCAGTTTGAAGTGCAGTTTCTGAGGATGTACAGGGTTTCACAGCTGCTTTTCTTGGTTTTCTCTTACAAAGAAAGCGTGGGTTATGAATGTAGCAGTAAGCAGTCTGTGCCAGCAAAGCAGAGGAGGTATGTTTTGGGTGCTGAACTTTCACCCTCAACTTTCCATTGGAACCCTTGTACACGTGTACAGATACTTCCCTGTGTAGTGAAGACGTAAGCATACGCAGTCATATATACACACGTGCAAACCTGGATGGGTGCTGACTGACAAAGCAAACGGAAGCTTAGGTTCTCTGCTGCTCCTTTTCATTTTTCATTTTTCATTTCGGAATGGTGAACTGCACGTGAGAGCATCATGTTAATGTGTAGGGAAAGGCAAGGAAGTATCGCGCTATCAATCAGCTGTAATCATTACCAGTTTCTGACTCCCTTAGACGGTTAATATTCCAGAAATACTCTGATTCAGAAGGAGAGCTCTTAACACTCTTAGGGGTCAGGTAGAAATGAATACAGCTACTTAATTAGATTTTTTTTATGAAGAACAAGGTTTTCATATTTTCTGTGCTACTGTTAACTTCAGTTCTCTTAAGATGTACAGTGCCATCTACTCGGGTTTTGTCTGAGGCCCTCCCACCCACAGCTGTGTTTGGAAACTGCACTGTTTGTGGCTGCAAACTGGACAGTGGATAGATGTGCTGAGGAGCCATGCCTATCACAAGAACAGTTCTGGACTTGTAATGCCCGATCAGTTCTGTTCCTATGCCAAAAGTGATCATGAAATGGGCACCTGAAGGTCACATGGCTGAGTCCCAGTTAAGTAAACAGCACAGTTTCTGCCATAGCATAAACGCCTTATCCCCACCGAGATGAATGTTGCAGTGTCTGTGCTGTAGCTCAGCTGATCCACCTCCATCCCAGGGCAGGAAATGAGAGCAACAAACAGACAGTAACACAATCATTTATTCACCTCCCCATGATGTTTTTGCCTCAAAAGAAATAATGACATTTGACCTTTGTCTGAGACAAGATGGAAATGAAGACACATGATGATCTTCCCTGTGTTCTCCCCTTGAGGCGATGGCAACAGCCTCTTACAACATGCTCTGACTGCCTTCTCCCTAGATAAAAAGGCATCCACGAAAGCAATAAACCTTTCATCCCAGCCCTCAGTGTAGTTACCCAAAATGTCTAGCTAATTAGTATCTTTTCCCCCTGCTTTTTCTCCTTCTTCTTGTGCCAAGGTGGGAGAGTGTATAAGCCTTTTACAGTAGCGAGTGTGGAAATCTGTGGGGGAAACGGCTTCTCTGCTGTGAGCATGTGTGAAGGCACCCAGAGGGAAGGAGCATGCTCCCTGGCTGCTGTGCCCATCACAGCCCTGCCTGTACCCGGAGTACATGCTCTCATGCTGCAGAACACTGCAGCAAGGCAGAAGTGAATCCAGCTCATGAGATAAGGGAGGGATCTGTGAAACATTGGGAGAGAGAAACATTGGATTTTGGAAGCGTCATGTTAGGCCCTCAGACAGGGCATCAGATGGGAGCTACAGTGTGCAGCCTTCACGTGGCCGTACAGCCACTCTCTTCTTCCCAAATCCTTTCCAGCTGGGATTCACATCAGGTCTTCAAAAAAGGCAGAGAACTGTAGCCATTTGCAGGCAACTGCTCAGCTGTATCACAGGCGGGGAAAATCAGAGTGCTAGGCTGTACCAGTCCAGCCTGTTGACAGCCGAGGAAGGGACTCTTACATTTCACAAAGAGGCTGCTAATTAAAGCGAAGCAGTGAAAGAGCAAAGGGAGAACGCCTTCCAAGTGCCTCTGTATTGGAGACGCTACAGTTTTCAAACAGCAAACTGCATAGGAGGAGAAACAAACGAGTAAACTGACAGAGTGTAATCTGCAGACAAAAGAAGTCTGCTCTGGTGGAGAATCTTTTCTCAGATAGAAAAACAAGATTTTAAGACAAACTGCCCTGCGCCATCCTGGTTCAGCCCGTTGGATGACACGCTGGCTTCTTCAACTCTGCCATCTGACAGGGGGACCACTGACACAAATACATGGCATTTCTCTGCTGGTCCTTCTTGTCTTCTTTGCTCCACAAGCCCTTTCTGAAGGTCTGATAATTCCACAGTTACAGGGAGGACAATATTAAGATAAAAGAGAGAGGTTCCTGCCAGTATGATCTGACACCACTTCAGACCGAGCCATGTCTTTACTGGGTACCAACAAATCAGAGTTACTGGTATCCATTTTGCCAGCCCATACCCCTGGGGTGGCATCTGTAATCCTGATTCAGTGCAGGGCCATCAGAGAAGGATTTGATCAATTGTTTACATATTCATTCAACGAATTGTATTCCCTAAAGCCATCGATGGAAACTATTTTAATCACCCCAGCAAGCTAATACTACTGGTGATTCGTTTAAAGAAAGGAAATACCATGTGCAAGCGCCTTGGATGGGTTTTTTCTGGCTTGTGTTATTCAGGAAGTAAATTCTGGCCTTCAAAGTCTGTGACTGCATGAAGGCGGAATGATCCCTTCATAAGAACACACGTGTTCTTAAAATCATCACAAAGGACTGGCTCTTACATTTACTGTTTCCTGAGAACTTGTTATTCAGTAGAGGAATATCTGCAGAGAACTTGAGAGCAAATGTAATTCAGCTTTACTTAGGGCTTCTCAAACAGTCTTAAGGAGCTTTCCACTGACGGCATCTCACAGGCCTCAGAACAGGGCTTTGGAATTTTTAAAATAGGACCCAAGCAAACAACAGCAACGACAAATGCTGGCATCTCCCCCTCCATGCAAGAGTGCGCTAAATCTACACCTGTGCAGCTTCTGACTGCGGAGCAGACAGCTGAACCTCTGGGCGTTCTTGTTTTGCATTGCTCGAGGTGCTGCCTTTTCCAGGGACACAAAGTTTTGCCTCACTCTGCAGAAGCAGTGGAACATTTGGAGTCCAAAAAAAAGGTTGAACTGAAGGACTGAAGACAAGGAGTTGGAGCGGGTTCCTTCTCTGCTGTTTCGCTTGGAAGTTTCAATTAACTTTGGCTGGGTTCACTGTGTTAACTCTCTCTGTGACGTGTGTGTGGCCCCTCTGTTACCTAGCAAACTACAGCATTCTTGCTTCGTTCCTTCTTTGAACTGACACCCTCTGCAGCTCATGATTAGAAACTTCAAATAGGGCAAAAAAAAGCCTTTTGCTTGTTTTTCAAAGGTGTGCTTTGATTGAATTCTTCAATCCAACAGCTCTCCTGCAGAAATCTTCTCAAAATGGGAACTCGGGTTCAGATGCTAAAAAATTTACAGCAGCCTCGAGCACCGAAGCGCTCTCTGGCACTCTGCCATTTGGTTTTGGTTGTGAATTTCTTCTGAGCTTCTGCTAGCTAGACACTTTTCTGGAGGGAATGCAGCAAGTTCATCACTACACTGTACTCCAGAACAGGATGTCAGATGTTGTAGCAGTCTTGCTATGGTCATTTTACACCCCTTTTTCCTACACAAATGAAAAGAGCAGGGTTTTTGTTCAAGACAAACCCTCAGTGGCTTGTGGAGCTCCTAACTCCCTGCTTCCATGCCACTGCAGTGAGAATGAAATGCCAGGGCAGATGGAAGTGCATGAATGAGGAAAAGTTGCAGGGAGGCAGAGCAGGTTTCACTATGCTGTTGCAAACCACTGGAGAACGAGGTGAATCCCTACTCGAGCCATTCATCCACCCAGAGAAGGTGCGTCTTGCCAAGCCAACAGCATAAAGCTAATCAGCTCTGCAACAAGGCTGTGAAGTGTTTGGAGCTTCACATATATTCATGAGATTATCACTGGGAGGGGGGAGCATCTCTTTTGCTGAAGCCCCCTTTTCCAATCTGTTTATGTGCCATTAGCAACCTCTGTTCTCCCCTTCCAAAACCCTTTCATCTTCTTGGAAATGTCTGGCCTGGGACAAACCTATCTATAAAAACAAGTCTTAATCGTGAATGTCATCATTTTTTATGGCTACAACAGCGCTCGTTGATGAAAATGCTGAAGTTTCACCCTGGAGTAAAGGCTTGAATTCTGGCAAGCATAACATTTTTGTCTGTTAGCACTGACAGAGCTGAGCTTGGCAGCCTTGCAGAGCTCAAACTCCACACGTGAGTATATTCTGGCATGTGTGGAGGTGAGGGACTTCACCCTTGTGGGATACATTTCCTGTTTCAACAGCGGGAAAATGGAAGATGCACTGACATTCATAGGCACAGTACTCGCCCCAGAACCATGCACCGCTGTTTTGTCTTGGGACAATGCGGATAATCAAAGGACCCGAAGAAAAACAGACAAAAGGGCAGTGCAGACAGCGCCAGAACAGGCCAGAGGCGCTTGATGAATCTTCCTCTACTGGCTGGTCATCCAAAACAAATGTGACGGGGAATGATAAGGCATAACTGGGGTTTAGGGGCTTCCAGCCATTGGAGGAGCCTGTGCGGCTGCTGTGTTACAGGCGATACCCAGCACGCTGTGTGGAGGTTACTTTTGCAGCTGTTCCTGCTACCCGGCTTCTCTCCTTCCCTCTCATATAGAACTAAGAGCATGCTGTATCTAACACTTTCTGCACACTAGCAGGTAAAATCTGGCGAGGAGCACAAACTCTTACCAGGTCAGTCAGTGGGCTGTGTTGTAATCTTGTGGTCAAAACCCACAGACATCTATAGCAGAGAGAAGCTAAATCAGAAATGCATGTGATGTTTTGAAATACTCTGCCTCCCTTGATCTTGTTTGTCACATCTTGCCATATCTAAATACAACTTTGTTTTGTCACTTCTCTTCCACGGGACCTTGTTTATCATAAGATGAAGTGAAATGTTTTCAAGAACAGAAGAACTTCAGAAATCTGAGCTGGTCTGGTCTGTGCATCTCTAGCACAATAGTGTCTCTGACAGTGGCAATAAGAACTGTTGTTGAGGGGTCCGTGGGAGCCTGGATGCTTTCTGTAGTCCACTGCCTGACACTCCCTCAGCAGCTCCCTCTGCTCTTTCCAGGATCATGTGCTCCTGCCTCATCCATTTAATGTCTGTGCCTGAAGGCACCTGTTTGAATGTGCTTGTCCTGCCTGCCTCCCTCAGTTACATGTGTTAGACTTCACCCTCGGGAGTTTCACTATCCACAGTGGGAAAGGCCCTCCCTCTACTACTTGTCTCAGCTCCCTTGTACCGTGGGAGCTTTGTATCCTGTGGCTCATCCACCACCTCCAGAGTTTCTAAGCATTTGTCATATCACAGAGTCATAGAATTACAGAAGGCGTTGGGCTGGCAGGCACCTTTAAAGGTCATCTAGTGCAACCCCCTGCAGAAAGCAGGGACATCTTTAGCTAGATCAGGTTGCTCAGAGCCTGACCTTGAAGGCCTCCAGGGCTGGAGCTTCGGCCACCTCTCTGGGCAACCTGCTCCAGTGTTTCACCACCCTCATTGTGGAGATCTCTTTTCTAACATCTAATCTAAATCTACCCTGCTCTAGTTAAAACCCTTGCCCCTCGCCCTGTTGCTACATGTCCCTCCTCACGTGTCTCTTCCCCAAATCTGAAAAATCCCAGTTTACCTTTGAAAATAAAACACCCCACAGCAACTCCCCCTCCAAACCCTAGGCTCCCTCACGAAGAACAGGAACCAGAGGCTGTTATGCCTTCTCTAAGTGGTAGTGCTTTCATAAATGTGCAATTTCCCTGATTTCACGGAACAACTGCTGGGGTTCTCCTGTCTGAACGAGAGAACGTTCACAGCTATTATTTTCACTGAGATAATTAGCTAAACATTTACATGGGAAATTCAGCAGCAATTTCAGTGTCTTCTGGAGATGTACAGCATCTCTCTGGGCATTCTCTTCATTTCATCCTCAAAAATGAATCGTGTCATGTTACATTAAGGAAAATACAGTGCAATTATTGATAAAGGCTTCATAAGAGAGGATGATAACGCTAATACCTGGGGGAAATTTCAGTTTCTCTAAGCACGGAGACAAAAGGCAATAAAATCGATGTGATAGTCACTGGGAAACAATAGAGGAATCTTTTTGCAACAGAGCCTGATCCTCATCAAAGTTTTCTTCCCTTTGTTTAAGAGGGAAGCGTGCTTAGGGGAAAAAGCTGGATAAGATACTGGCTCAGGCCAAACACTGGTGAAAAAAGACATCTAATCAGCCTCAGATTTACTACTTCATTCCCTGGAGCTGGGTGGGGGGAATGTAGATTGATCCTGTTCTGTCCCCATGGCTTCATGGAAAAGAACCTTTTCCCCTAAACTCAGCAGAGCTTTCCAGCAGAGATATGCATGAGTTATGTATGGGCAGGGTGCAGAATCCACTGTAGCTTTCACAAATGTTAGGAGAATTATCCCTTGGACTGATTCAGCACTTAATGTCCTCACAGTTCAGTAATCTTCGAAAAGCTTACAAAGGAGGGAGTCTGCTTTTGCAATACTGGCTCCGCAGATGGAGCAACTCGGGTCATAGGTAATCGAGGAAATCACTGCAAAGTAAACTTGGCTGTCATTACACTATCCCCTGTTTCTTGATGACTTGTGGGCATCAGGCAGAAATTCTGTACAGGGAGGGAGGAAGTTTAGGCTCACCTCACAAACGGCTACTTCTGTTTCACAGACGCTTTCCCAGTTGCAGTTTCGCTCAGACGTGGGCAGTCAGCTCTCAAAGACATGTACTCTGCTTGCCTGCGCACTGTTGCACACAGGACTGGTTTCTCTTCTACATATTTCATGATAAAAGTCTTTCATGTGTGGTGGTTAGCTTGTCAGACAACCGAGAAGTCTGTGGCAGACAGGAGAATACAGGATTTTATGTCCACTCCGTCCTTCGTGCCATCACCTACCGCACGCATTACACCTCTGCTCAGTTTCATTAGGAGTATTCATCACCAATTTAAAATACAGTAGGTGAAGGGCAGTGGGATGAACGTTTCTGACGTGACTGGCTACCCTTTCACTTATTCTCTTGGGGAACAGTAGAGCAGTCCTATTTCTCACATCATTTCCCCAGTCATTAAATGGACAGGCCACTAAATAACAAGTCTGGAACATGAACAATTTCGATGGTAACTGATTTTTCACAAAGCAAGCACATTCCTGCTCCTCTTGCTGTGTTTTGCACACATAAAAGTTGTTTTTCTGAACTGCTGTTCAGTCAGGGGAGGCTCATTTTGCATTTTTCAGAAGCACACTCCTGTAAAACGACCCCTTCCAGTGGGCTCCTGTCCATCTGGTACCACGGGAGGCAATGGACTACTTGCTGCTATAATGTTTGTGGCTGCTCCCCCCCACCCCGTCTTCTCCCAACAGCTACTCAAGACAGTAGCTAAACAGGTATTAACTATTCATGAGTTACTCTATGACCTACTTCCAATCTTTATGCTTTGCATGAGCTTCAACATGGAGAGGCAAGGAACTGCAGGGAGTGAGCAGCCTGGCCCCACTGCTTCATTGCAGCGCTGCTTGCAGCTGATTGCAGGTTTTCCTTTCCAGCCTGCCCTGACATCACATGTAATTGGAAGAGGCATGTGCTAGGCCACACGTTAAGTGCAGGAGAGCTCCAAGTGACCAGTTAACAGTTCAAAGGGGGAAGGAAACGATGTTTACTGGGAAAATTCAGGAGCCAGGCACTAGCGCAGTCTGGAGCTCTTAAAGTCATCGCTTGCCAGCACTGTCATTGTGAGATTGTTTGGAGCTGATGAATTTATCTGCTTTCCCACTTGGAATCGTGTTGGGAATTATCAATCTTCAGTTCACCCATTTTCCCTCTGAACGCTGCCATTCTTTCTGGGCAGAGCTGTATGAGAAATAATCAAACCAGACCAAGAGTTGAACTTCTGACCTTCTGATGGCTGCCTGCCAGCCAGGCTTTACTGCTTCCACTTTCTCCCCCAGACTGGTTGGCAGTCTGGGCTTTTAGTTGGTGTTTTGGTGGAGGTGTTTTTCTTGTGTTTGACCAGACTCCTAACAGATGAGTTTGCAGAAGAAAACTGTTGCCATAATGGCGTTTTAAAAATACTTCTGGCAGCTGCTGATACGACAGGACTTTTCCTTCTCCTTCACAGACAGGCAGAAACTTGCTCCTGGTTTGGGGCTTTTTTTTGCCTGTAAGTTTCCTAGCACGTGATGCTGACACGCAGAACTAACTTTCTGCCTTTTTCTTTCGTTGAGAACATGCTGAATCTGTTATTTTTAACCCTTTTCCTATGCAGAAACAAAGATAAAAGCGAGGGGCAGTCCGCAGTTGTTGCGCTTCCCGCAGCATACGGCCTGCTCAGATGTCCCCATTGCACGCTTGTGGGTTTCAAGATGCTGCCCCTGCACAAGCAGCAGTACTGCTGTTCCCTCCCAAAATACTCTTCCCCCCATGCCAGTTCGTGAGTTCAGTCTGTGTGGTGGAAAAAGCCGTTTCAAATGCTTCAGGCTGAGGAAGGAAACTCAGAGATTTTCCACTTTGGCTACAAGTGGCCCAACAGCTGGCCACAAAGACCTTTTCCGCAGCAGCCGTTTTCAGGAACCACGAGCACTGCTCATTTTGGCTCCACAGTGCAGTAATAGAGCCCATACCATGGGACTTCTGGTGGAGCTCACCTAATGGTTTGGCTACCTGTCAGGAGGAAGTCATTCAGATAGTGCTCCCTTACAGGCTTTCCTGCTGGCTCCCGTAGCTTTCACATATCCGATCTTTTTCAGCATCCCAAAGAGACCCGTGGCCTTTAAATTAGCCTGATGAGGTCAGGTGCTCCACTTACACGACCCTTGACAACCAGCTAAGCATTGCAGAGTTTTTTCCTGTGGCTGGAGCTCCCAAGCGCTGTTATCACAAGAAAACTATTGTATATCCTTCAGACAACTAAGTGCTGCTTCACTGTTAGTGATGTCACGGGCACTCTGCTTTACACAACACAAGGCTTCTTTGAAAGACTTCACATCTGCGGGATCTGGGACTCCTGCAAGGCATCTCGAATGAGGGTTGCTGAGTCAAACCCTAAAAAGAGCCACCAGTAGTTATTAATTAAAGATCTGAGCAATGATCTTCAGACATGTGCGGGAGAATGCTTGGTAAATGAGTCGCCTGTTGGATTCACTCTCAGGACAATACCCATGAATGTCACTGAAAACACTGAGCATTAAGTGACTGAGGCAGAGAGCTGGCCACACAGGGGTAGCAAGAGGTTACTCCTGTCTTTCCCTATGGGAAATCTATACCCAAAACTGGAGCTAAGCGGAGTCCAAGGGGAAAATTCAAAGGAGGCAAACATCACTCAGCAGATACTGACTGGAGATTGAGACTAACTTGTCAACTGCAGTTTGATGAAATGCAGGGCTTGGTCCTTAAACATCGTAAATAAATGAAAAGCTGAGTCTTCTGCCAATTAATTTAAAATGCCTTGGTCTTCCTTCAGAGACCCTGCTTTGGCCTGTATTTCCCTCACACTAAGCTTATAACTCACCTTCTCCCGTACCAAACATAGGATGAATTGCTGGCCTCAGCTGGACAGAATGATTCCTGGCTTGCATCAAGTATTTCACAGGTATAACGTCTGACACAGGGACTCTGAACACAGAACACACCCTCATCTGTTTGTCCCGGCTCCATCCTCGGAAGAGGCATGACCATGTGGATATCCCACTGTTTGTGTAGCCACAGACAGCGACAGCCCGCTTGCATTGTGCAAACAGATGAAAAACCTCAAGTGAGCTGTCTGGCCAAGTGCAGTTATGTCCCCCTTTGACTAGTGCTCTCAGAACAAAAGCACTAGGTTAGCGTTCCTTCTCTGCAGATACTCAGCTGGTTTGCTGAACTGGCTGTGGAAAGTGGGCAAAAAAATCCCTGCGTGGATGAATGTGGAGCGAAAGCACTGAAACAACTGGAGCAGCTCTCTGTGGAAAATGCATTGCTCAGCAATAAGGATAATTCATTAATATTTCCAAGCTAGGAAGAGCTGGAGGAGAACCCACTTGGAAGAAACCCAAGCTAGAATACGCCCAATTACTGAGCCTCAAACGCTTCCAAGATTTTTTAGAAGGTTGCGCTGTTTCATGCTGACAAGTGTTCCCTTTTGGCATCCCAGCCCTTCCCAGGCATACCAGCGGTGAATGTGCAGCAACACAGCCTCATCAGTGGAGCGGACCAGTCCAGCCTTCTTCTGGCAGCCCCGTGTCCCAATTGTCTTCACTATTTATTATTCACCCAAGAGACAGCTTGCGCAGAGATGTTGATAATTTTCATGCAGCTATTTGAATTGACTTTATTTCAAAGTAGTCCATGGGCTACAGGGGAAAGAGAGGGATTAAGGGCAATGAAATCATACTGTTTCCTAAACACATTGCCATTACCTTTAACATAGAGCACCACACGCAGCAGTGTGTCATAGTGAGACATTTTGTTCCTATTACAGCATGTACAGCATGTAGCAGGAATTTGATATCCAAACCAGACACTCCGAAGTTGGCTTGAAACATCAGTCTTAAATTGCATAGCATTCTTTGGACAGCGGGATCGATGGACCTCCAGAGACAGCAGTAGTGACATGGGGAGGACCAGCTTGGGCTGGTAAACACGGACCCGGTTTTATTACCAGGCACTGGCACAGAGAGATCAGAGTCAGATCATCAGCAGTCGTGTCAATACTGAAGTGCCAGTTTCTCAAAGAACTTCGTCAGAGAGGTGCCAGTCACCCTTTCCTGACACCGTGCCTGTCCACGCTCCCTCTGCCCTTTCACTCTGATGTAAGATATCGCCACCCACATCGGTGGTGTGAACGTGTGATGAAGAATAAGGATCCAGGTTCTCCAGCTGGACTGTTCCTGTGGTGCAGCTCAGCATTTTGTCTCTCCGTCTATCCCATCACAGCAAACTCAACCTTCAAGCTCAACCTATTTAACAAGGTCCTTAAAGGGTCAGCAGTTCTAGGCAGGTCTTATTTACTACCATTGATCCAGGTAGTTTTCAGTGCTTTCAAAACCAAACCTTCTCTTCTGTTAATCTCTCACTTTTTAAGCAAACGAGTCTTTCCTGTGGTGACATCTTGCCATCACCACACTTCTATATATCAAATATTTAAGACACTGTCTCAAGCCTTCAAATCCTTCCGGTTTGATTTCTCTTTAACATAAATAATCAATCCTGTTGCCAGATGTGAAATGCTTGTGTTCAAACTCAGCAGTCCAGTATCCAGGGTACGGCGCCTGACGTACATTCCCAAGATTAGCATTGAGTTAGCAACAACAGAATCTCTTCTTCCGAAACCATGCCTAGGAGTCCACAGTAATTGAAGTTTTCAGGAGCCAAAGCAGTCTGAATTTTGTTGTGCAGTGAACACCTTGTAAGTAGTTCCTAAGCAGCACTGTATTGAGCAGTGGTATTTATGAGGTTGTGGAACTGTTTTATTTATCAGACATCTTTCTTTAGCTGATGAAATTAACAACACACAAACCTGGAGCATTTTTAATACCACCAGAACCAAAGAAAAACAGTGAAACTCAGCTCTTTTGTTACTAATGAATGGCCTGTTCCTTCCTTCCTCTCAGCTGACGTATGGATTTCAGTAACTGGAACCACAGTGTCTTGTTTCAGCGCTAAACTACCTCAATGAGCGAGTCTCAAAGCAAAGGGAGGAATCTATTTGCCAGGTGTAATCTTGGCATTGTTCTGCATAGCAAAGTGTTGACTGTAAGTGGAAGATAAACAACGCGGAGCACAACCCCTGTCCTCCAGTGTCACATCTGCAGATGATAACGTGGTGCGGCTGCTCCAGCGTTCATACGTGTTACTAATTAGAGACAAAAATGAGACATCACAACTTGGCAGGGTTTGCTCACAGTCCATGAACTTTGCTGGTGTAAAGCTGTTCACTGTTTGCCTTGATGCTGATTTGGTATTTTGCAGGCACTAACAAACCCCCCTTTGCAATCTAAGTGCATAGACGTGATGCAGAGCGGATTTGAATTCATTAGGATCCGTGGCTGTAGTGAGAGGGTGCTTACATGTACTCTGGAGAGAGAGCACTCGCAGGTACGGACACGTGAGGTGTGTACAAATACATAGAGATAGTGAGGAAACACTGACGTGTCAGGACAGTGACTTTGCTTTTTGTTAGTGTGAACTTTGGTGAATTTGTTGTTCTGTTCTGCAAAGACGTGCTCTTTACACCAGGCTACCTGCTGAAGGCCTTCTCACCTCTATAAACCCCAGTTTACATCATACCTGAAATCAACAAAACGAATGAAGCCAGCCTCCAGGGAAAGAAGAGATGGGGCCAGCACACCTATCCTCATGTATTCACACACACTGAGCATTGGCCCGTAACCCTGCGCCTGTGCAAGTGGGTAACTGGAGCCCACTGAATGGCTGTGGAGAACAGCGTTTATTGAATTGTTTCAGGTTTCCTATCCAGGCTTTGTTTCCTCCCCTCCCATCTGAGTGTTCAGATTTCTAGAAGTGGTCCTTTGATGTGTGCTCATAAACACAGAGAGATTTCCCCTCCCTTCTCCTTCCTTTCAATTCCCTCTTTGTGCTTCAAGAGTAATTCAGCAACTAGCTTTTGTCTGTGTTGTGTTTACAGCTACGCTCCCCTTACAGATAGGCCTGTTTATGCATTGCTGCATGTACTTTGTGGTTTATTTGTTTAGTTTAAGTACATTTTATTGTTTATTTGCTTATTATTTCAGCTAGGAGGGGTCACGATCCACACTAGGCCCTTCCTTTTGACATCCTTGCCTCCAATACGGGATCATTTGGGTGCTGTTTCCCAGCAGGTGCTGCGTCTCTGTGCAGTTATTTTCGATCTGCCCGCATGTCTCCACAAACGATGCCTTGGCATTTCTCACCAAAAAAGGGCTCGCACTCCTCTATTTTCACTTTCTTATTCCCAGACTGGTTTGTCAAGTCAGTTCAGAATGACTTCCATGACCTTTCCTCCATGCAATGTGCTCTCTAGCAGTGTGAAACTTCTCTATTAAGGGTCGAACCCTCTTCTCCCAGAAACCAAAGGGTTGCCCTTTTCACCTCACCAAAATCTTCCTAGAACAAAATCAGTGGCAGGGGGGTTGGACTGGATGATCTTTTGAGGTCCCTTCTAATCCCTAATGATTCCATGATTCCCAGATCTGTTCTATACTGGGTGATAGAGGCCTTAAAATGCTCTTTTTCCTCTGCTCTGTGATAGATTGCTTTGCATTCTGCCTCTTTGCCCCCTGATTCAAACATTGTTAAGGAGCCAATGGGATCTAGGGGTGTATAGTGTATAATCCCTATATATATAGGGATATATACAGGATAAGGAAAACCCAGATGTACAAAGCATTCGGCGTGTACACAGCTTCCAATGCCTGAAGAGCATTACTCGCCCATGGGAAGACAATCTACCTTTACTTTTCTTTGAAAGTGAAAGGAGGGCTGGCTGCTGTCCCTTTGACGTGATCCATCAGGGTGGTAGCTCTACTGACTGCACTGTGACTGTCTTTGTACTGCTACCCTTGCTGAACGGCTGCGCCCCTCACTCGGGGAGTGGCTGTGTACGCTGAAACTAAAGCAGGGTCTGGCATCACATCTGCTCCTAAACGCCAAGGCAATGAAACAGAGAAGGCTTTCCAAACCTATTACATGCATGCCATTGTCTGCCTCTCAGCCGGCCAGCTGTGGGGCTCTTTTACTACTCCTGTTACTATTGTTATCATGATTACTGCAACCCTGCTTTCCTCCGCAGATGCTACCCTGAATTTACTTCTGCAGTAAGAGGGATACGTGGAATGCTGAGGAATAAGGAGGCGCACAAGCATGGGACTGCTCAGCAGGGCAAACTGGAGCCAAGGAACGGCAGTCTGTGCAGCCTCTTGCAACTAATCTCAGTGCTCTGGAAATGACATGAATAGCTAATGCTCACCACGGATCCTGCAAGGCTCTCATCTGCCTGCCTCCTGCTCCCTCGTCAGAGGGTCTCTGGCAGTGAAAGGTCAGGGGGATAATGGTGCACCTGCACCCGCAGAGGGCCGGGCCTGCAGCTCCCCACCAACCCTGCCCTCATTGATGCTAATTGTTATGGAGCCAAGGCGCCCATCCATGGAGGAGCAGGTGGGAGCCTTTGTTGTTCCTGGGTCCATTGTACTAATAACAAGCTTATGATTCTCTGCACAGGCTTAGGCACACAAAGGAGCAGACGATACTTTGGAGACCCCCGTAAGAGGTTTACTGGGCACCTCCTAATGTGGTAAAGTCCCTAAGAGTGAAAAGGCAGAACAAACTGAAGCATAAAAAGGGCAGCACCTCGTGCTGGCAAAGCCCTGTACAAGCCCGGGAGATGACTTTGGCAGAAGAGCACCTGGCAGCCTCTGTGCAGAGGGGGATTTTTCACCCTGTCATCTGTGTGAAGAGTCAGGTGTAAGCAACTATTCAGGGACACAGAGAGGTCCCAGGGGAGTTTTCTCGGGAGCTGCCCATCTGTTTGCAAGTCTTGATGTAAAAGGATAGGCTTAGAAAGGAGACTGGGAAGGGAGAGGAAAAAGAAAAGAGTCCAGCTGCCAATGTGAGGCTGGGTTACGGTCGGACAAAAAGCTGGTAACTGCTAATTCTGAAACAACGAGGGCCTTTTTCTTTTTCCTTCCCGTTCTGCTTCAAGGGATCGCTCCTCCCACCCCCTGCAGAGCACCAGACACCCAGCTGGAAGAAAAGAGTGCAGATCCCAGGAGTGTGAGGGGGTGAACGCAGTCTACAGTGGAACATGCAACCCAGCCACTTCAGCAGGTATGTCAGACATAAAGGCTGACTGAGCACCGGGACGAGGGAAAGAACAGAGGTGTTCCAGTGGATGGTTTGGGTGCCCTGTGTGATTACAGCGAGCAGGCCTGCCCCAAAGCCTGCGCAAGCTTCCCGTGTGTCCAAACAACCAACCAACCAACCAACGTGAGGCAAAGCAGAAGAGGAAAACAAACAGAGGACAGGCTCATGTGCACAGGTTGTAATACAGCTTGAAAAGGTGATGCAAAAGGGCCTGTGAGTTTCTCAGAAACCAACCCGAGACCCTTTTAACAGCCCGGACTGGGTGACCTTTGGGAGGGCTTTTCTCACCGCTGATACAGCAGTGTGGTGATTTATTACGCAGTCAGTGGATGGCATGAAAAAGTTGCTGCCTGCTGCTGGGGGATGTCACCTCCTGCAGCCGGAGGTAGAGACGGTATCGACCCTCCCGTGTCATTGATGGGAGTTTTTTGCAGGGCCTGACACTGAGGGGTATTTGAGCTCCTAATTTAATCATGTGCCTCTTAGCTTTATGGGATCACTGTGCCTAGGGAAACGGATGTGAGGATGGATTAAAAGGTCTTTAAACAAGAGAAAAAAGGATTTTAAAATGAAATATTCTGGAAGGCGTTAGATCAGAGGCAGAAAGGGGAGAAGACATTCATGGAAAATCATAACCCCTTTCTGCTTTCACAAAATCCACTTCTAGGTGCAGATGGATGGTTATCCAGAGGTCAACAGCAGTCACAGCCAAGCATCACCTGCTCCTCTAGATCCCTTCTAATAGTCCTAGAAGCGTGAGCAACCTTTAAAATATTGAAAATAGGATTGAGGCCCTTGAATTTGAGCTGAAGAAGCAAAGACTTTGGCTTGAGAATTATAGCAAAGACATAAAAAACAACAACCCACCCCGAAGATGGGCTTCTTTCTAAAGGTCTTTTCAGTGCTTGAAACACAGGGGCTTGACTCTCCCTGTAGGCTGAGTAATAGCAGCGAGTCTTCTCCCTTACTAAAAAAACATGTGAAGAAATTTCTGAAGAGTCCTAGGCACTGAAGAATCCACGCTGCCTGCAGAACTGCCTTCAGGTCATGCTGTCAGCACACGAGGAAAATTCAGAGCAAAGATTTAAATCGCTAAGACATCGGAAGGAAAAAAATCACCTGTAATAGCTGGCACTCTGCTTGAGTTACTGTGTGGGCCTCCCTGTGCTGCCTCCCACAAATTCACTAGCAGCTTTGTCGGGAAATGAACCTACAGCAAATACAGGATCCCTACCTTTCACATCTCATCACCTAGGAGGCGAGGAAGGGGCTTTGGGTGGGCTGCCTGCTGAGCCTAGCAGACCACTGTTTCATTTTCCAGGAATATTGAAGACTACTGGAAGAGAAACAGTGAGCTTGGCCCTGGTCAGGGTCCCCTGCTGTGGCAGGGGGATTGGACTAGATGAGCTTTCGAGGTCCCTTCCCATCCCTGATGCTGGTCCATGGGTCAGAGATCTGTAGACCATTCCCCATCACCCAGAGCTGGGAAAGATTCGTCAGCCCACTCTGGAGAGCAACAACCAAGCCTGAGCTCTTGAGGGTGGTGTGTTTGAGCAGATGCAGAATGGCTTAGTAATAGCAATGGAGGTAAGAGGGCTAACCAAAGAGTAAGGAGACAGTGCTCTCCTTAGAAGTAACCTTGAGATGCAATTAACTAGAACACAAAGTTCCTGCGTTAGCATTTGAGTAGGAGTTGCAAAGCTTCTCATTTAGTGGTCTTGTTGGCTGCCCCTGACTACTAATTCGAGCAGGACATAAATAGAAGCAACAGGATAGTCACCAGCCAAGAAAATGAGACCAGCAGCAGCAGCATCGAAGTGTAGTGCACTGGTGTAATTGCCTGGAAATTATAGCGCGTTGCAGAGAGCTAATATTTGTATTGGTGCTAGGGAGCGAGGACCAGTTTCCTGGTGGGAATGCCAACAGTGGGGATGCTCATTTTCATACATCCCTTCAGCAGCCTGGAGGAAATGAAGGACTTACCAGCTGGCAGAGATAGTAAGTTATTGCTATTCACTTCTCTATCTCTCATGGACAGTCCTGTCTAGAAAAGAAGAACTCTGTCCTTTTCAAAGGAAATCCTCTTGCCAGGAGTCCCTTAACTTTACCCTACACTGATGGAGAAGCGAATTCAAACCATGAGTACCTGTGTGCTTTGGTTTGCCGTGCCCTCAGTACAGTCTCTCTCAGCATTCCCTGAGCTGCTCTTAGCATCTGTCCATTTCATGAGCAGTGATGGACCAGGAGTAGATTTGCACAGACATTCTGGGGAGCTCCTTGAGCTCCTCTACACTGCTGCAGGTGGAAGACAGCCTGTAGAGAAAACTCTTGCTGTAAAGAAAGCTCTTGCTCTTCGTGATAATCCCAGGCGTTTGGGAGAGCCTTGCCATGAGACCAAAGCGTTGGCGTGTTGGCAGGCAATTTACACAGGGCTGAAGGGCCTTTGATCTTAGTGAATGGCTTCCTTCTATTTTCCATACGGCACGAAGCCATTCTCTTCTCTGACAGAGGTGCTGCCACAGAAATGGTTGTTCAAAGTGCTGTCACAAAACGCTAGCAATTAGTCACGAAGTCAGGGGGCTAAATGTCTTCAGCAAAAGTACTAATGAGCAACATGGGGCCGCAGAGATGGTTCTAATAACAAGCGAAGCAAAGAGCATTTTACTGAGGTCTCGCTTGGTCTGGAAGCAGAATGTCACCTCAGCTTTGCCAAAGTTTGCAAACAGTCCGGCCAGCTGGGGCTGGAGGTGGAATGCACACTCAGGTGGCTTCCATGCAAACATTTCTGGTCATCCCGGAGTTTTGCATTGGGGACGTTGTCCACATGGAAAGCTTTCAAGCCAAAGTCCACGTCTTACCTAGCGATACTCGCCATCCTACTGTTCCCTGGCCATACTAATGCGAAAGAGTCTGCTGTTGAGAAGGATCCTCTGTGCCACGGAGCACATCCTCTGTTGGCATTTCACAGAGCCTTTTGCCTCAGGTAGTCAGTAGCTGGAAGGACTAGCTTGTTCCAGCTCATTATTTGCCCTTGCTACATCTTTATTAAGTCGTGCTGCTTCCTGAACAGACACAGCGTGCATCGGAATCTGTTCGCTTGCTTCCAACACTGTGCAGAGCAGCTGAAGTGGGTTTGTGACTGATCTGAAGGCAGTTACTTGCAAGTTATTAACGTGTTTGTTAATAATGGGTAAGACCGAGAACCAGTGCAGTGGGCATTACTTCCACTGAAGACGACGGCTCTCTGCCAAGAGAGTCCGCAGCGTTCGTGCCAGTTGTGGAACCTGCCGGGCATAAACGGAAAAGAGCAGGAATAGCTCTTCAATAGATTGGGTAATTATTCCCTTAACTACATTTTAAAAGTGCATCTGGACGCTGGACAAAGTCTTCAGAATCTCAATGAGCCAAAGACAAGCTCTCCTCACAGCACAACAGGGGAATTCAACCCAAAGCATTTATTATTCTCTGAAATCACAGCTGACTTCCACTCGTGCCAGCAAAGAGAGGTTTGTACCAACTGCTCATCATTTTTTAAGAACTGCTTACAGCTGAAGTGCAGCTCTGTATGTGAAGGGAATTTTTTACCCGGTGCCATGTCACAGAATATAAACTTCCCTGAAGTCCAAAGGCTGGGAGGGTGCTGCAAATGCAGCCACAGAAGGAAGAAAAGCAGGTTTTATCGAGCCTTAAATGGCAGGGTGGGAGCAGAAAGTGTCTCGTACTCCTCTGCTAACTTAACGGGCAGAATTTTAACTTCTAAACAATAGCAGACAGAAGTTCTCCCCACAAAATCGCTGCCCCTAAAGCAAACATAGCTGCTTTCTTTGCTTCCTTCTGTTCTCCCGGGGACCACAAATCAAAACTCTCTGGTGCAAACGCCCAGTCCCTGAGCAGCAGCCAGAGGAGCAGGAAAGGTCAGTTTTCCTGCACCCTGCAGAACTACCGGCGTGTTCCTGGGTTCTCTAAACAGAGTAGGGGCCTCCTTCGCAACCACTGAGCATTAGCTTTGCTGAGAGTTTCCCCCACAGGCTGTTCCCGTGTGCTGCGGGGTTCGTACGGCAAATGGGGTGGCTAATGCATTCCCTGTGCGGTTGTGCTACTGTTGAGCAACACCCTTGGAGGAGTCAGAACCTTCATAAACGGGTTCATCACTGCAGCTACAGGCCTGGCAATCACAAATCAGAGCTCTGTGTTTATCTCAAGGGAAAGGTGTCCATCTACAAGAGAGTACTGCTCCTGGAAAACGTGAGGGAAGGAGAACCGGTGCCTCTCTGCTCTACTGCCGAGGCAAGTGGCATCATTAACCAGCAGTGTGTGCCTCAGTGGGCTAACAAGCTGAAGCTTAAAGCCTTAGTTGGGTCTCTGAGGTGCTGTGAGCAGAACGTGTGTTTGTGGAAGCACATTTGAGTTCTGGCTGTCAGCCTTTCCATGAAGGAGCTGGGTTCTATCACCTTGGAGTTTACTCATGAAAATGCTTTTCTGAGAGTCAGTCAGAGTAGTCATAGAAGAGAGAAAATGCAGTAACTCAGTGTATCTGTAACCGAGGGCCTGTCCTGAGGGCTCTGCGTGGATGAAGTGCTGGGGAAGCTGGCGCTTGGATGCATCTCCACCAGGTAAAAGGGCCAGTGCTGGCCAGGCACCTCCTAGCATAGCCCAGGGCAGCTCCACTGCTGGCCACAACCCAGCAGGCATTGAGCAGTGGGGACAGAGGCCACACCAGCCCTTGATGCGGGGGATGGCCCCCTCTGACAACAGAGGGCCATCCAGGAGGGAAGGCCAGGCTCATCAGAAGCTCTGGAGGGGTCTTAGCCCTGAGTGGCTGCACCTGGTGCCCTCTCAGAGAGCTGGTGGTCTGTCTGTGCTGCAATTGGAGCCCCTGCTGGCAGGGGACAGGATGGACTGGACTCAGGCGAAGAACTGGAATACTCGTCTCTCAGGTATTTTCCACGGTGGGCTCTGTGTGGCTGTGGCAGAATGTGGGCTGTGGCTGATTTCTCTGTTGTTGAATTTCTGGGTCACTTTTCTTTCTCCTGAGCTTGCAGTGAGTGGCTCTGTTGTTTCTGCTGCTTCCTCTGTTGCTGGCTGTGCTGTTTATTGTTTATCCCTACAGGGGTAGATAACAAAACCTGCCTGTGCTCCCTGCTGATGGCTGCATCCCCCTGGTTAGGTTGTGAAACCGGCTAAATGCTGGGCAATGGGGTGGACTCCGTATTGTAGGGGATGGCCATTTCTTGGATGAGCTTCAGTGAGGGTTTTCTCGGGTGCCTGGGATGTCTGACCTGCTGGACTCCATGCAAATGGGAACTAATCACTGGGGCTGCCAGTGTTGGAGTGTTTCAAGTAGTGTGTGACTGCTTGAAAGGAGGTTGTAGAGAGGCAGGGGTTGCTCTGTTCTCCCTAGTGGCCAGGGATTGGATGAAGGGAAAAGGCCTGAAGCTGCACTTAGGAGGTTTAGGTTGGATGTCAGGAGGAATTTCCTTCTTGGAAGGGCTGTCAGGCCCTGGAGCAGCTGCCCAGGGATGGGGGTTGAGTCACTGTGCCTGGAGATGTAAAGAGAAGGGTAGCTGTTACACTGGGGGCCAGGGTTTAGTGGTGCTGATAGGGTTAGGGAAAGGTTGGACTTGATGACCTTCAAGGTCTCTTCCAGCTGAAACTGCTCGGAGTCTGTTAAGTGTTGTCAGCTGTAAGCTATCCAGGCTTAGGCCATTACCCAGTTCTGGAGAAGTCTACTAAATGGAGGGTAGGTTTAGCTGAAAATGCAGGCACAGGTGGTTTCGCAGCTCAGCTGCCTTCTAGGTGGTTTTGACACTGCTGAGCTGAGAGTCCCGAGTACCCTGTCCTCTGCTAGGACAAAAATGCACGGCATCCTTCAAATGTGACAAGACTGCTGGACTGCAGTGGTATTTCTGGCTACCAGGTTTGGTTTCTGCGGGGACGTACACGTCTGGCTAGTGCCACGGATCGCTGGTGCTCTGCTAATGGAAGGTAAACCGGATTCATTCTGTTTGCAGGCAGTAATGAGGTTGTTATGAGGTGTTTGCTGGCTTTCGAGCTCCGTAGGTTCCGCAGCCAAACACACATTTGTGGCTTCACTCAGAGGTTTTCCTTTCCTTTTAGTTCGCTATTTTTCATTCGACTTCCCCTCAAGGGCAGACTGCTGGAGCTTTCAGTCTGTTTAAGGCAGAGATTTGGCCTCAGCTAAAAAAGTCACTGCAGTGTGGAGGGCAGTGTGGAGGGATGCTGGGCCTGAGGACGACTGCTCCTGTGAGAAGTCAGTCGGAGGCAATGAGCTTGTCAGAGGGTTGTTTGCTACAGCCCCACAGCTCCTCACAGCCTCAGCAAATCTGACCTTGGAGCTGTTTACAACACAGCTACTAGCAACTTCATTTCTAGGGCTCAGTGCCACCATTCTGCCCTCTTCACCTTAGCCTCTTTGGTGAAGTCTAGTGCTTGGCTTAAAGCTTGGCCTGTCCTTAGACTCAAGATCTGGACTGCTTGACAGTTGAATCCGCGAGCTTTGCAGAGCAAGGCTTCCATTGTCGCAGTTTCTCACCTCTCCAGGCAGCCTGTCCCAGTGATCCACTACCCTCCTGGTGAAGAACTTCTAATGCCCAGTCTGAATCTCCCCCGTGTGCCTGTTATGCTGCTTTCCCAGACTGGGTGCCAGAATTGAGGCTTTACAGTGACTCTGTGTGTGCCAAAGGGTTTAAGGTTTGGATCTGTCAGAGCTGAAGGGAAAGGGGGTATTTCTGAGGCACTCAGTGCAATAACTTCCTTCTCTTAATCTTGTGCTGCGCGATGACTTCCACAACATTTACTGCTGTTCTAGAAGTCATTAGGTTGGCTATAAAACGCCAAGGACCTTTTGTCAGGGTGAAAAGGGGAATCGTTACGGTAAAGACTAAGTCAAATTCCAGAGCTAGAAGTGCATAGAATTAGGATAACTTGGTGAAAATAGGCTGTCAGAAGACAGAAGCATTTATATCCGTCTTCAAATACTAATAGAGATCTCTCTATATTTATGGTTATTTAAAACACAGATGGATTTATCTTGAGTTTGCGTGAATGATTATATGTGGCTTTATATTCCCCTCTTGCCCTTATGAACTCCTACACTTCCACGCAGCCCCTGAATGCGTGCGTATTCCAAACATCATAAGACTCTAACCAGCTAAATAACTTTGCAGCCAAGAGCTGAAACTGGCTGTGGTGCCTAAGCCAAAAACCTCTAGCGATGGTTTGATCTACTGCTTGGGCACAGATTGAGTAGGTAATCCCAGCGCAATAACTCTGCTGTCATTCCGCAGAGTGGGATTTACAGTGCACGCTCATGCTGACTTGGTTGCCAGGAAGGCTTCAGAGCTGCATTGAGAACAGCTCCAAACCCTGCAAGCTGTGGATGTGTTTCTGGAGCTGCGGCAGCCACTGTTCCTGCACTGAAGCAGAGTTAATAGACCCAAAATGGGCTGAGGGAGCAGAGATTTCAACCAGCAATCTACACTGGGGGAAGGGAATCACCGGTGGTAGTCTGTCTAGCTAAGGCTGTGGAGTACAGCTAGGAGAGCTGCCCAGGAGGAGCAGCCTTTACCTCCTCAGTTCCCCTGCACTCTGAAAACGGCTCATTGCCAGGAGCCGGAGCGGAGGGCTGGTGGTGGTGTACTCTCAAATGACAGAGAAGTAGCTCTTTTTTCTTAAAAACTATGCAAACTCTCATTTTTAACAGCCACTGTTTTCTCAAGGCTGAGATTTCAGCTGCAGTTCAGGAGGTTTCCCCTGGAAAAGGTCTCAGAATGGAACTGTCCTTCGGCCGTTGCTGTGAGAGAAGAGCTCTTACTGCTGCTACGATGACCATTCCCCCTTTCCTCAGATTATTTGTTCTAGAAGCCATTTTTGTGCTGCTTTTGCTGCAGATGGATCTCTCTCTCCAACTAATGGCTTGCTGGAACACAGCGCACGTGCTGCTCAAACTTCAAGCACTGCACAAGCTTTCCTCCGCGTCCCTTTTCCAGCACCCCTGGGAAAAGCAGCATGCTGTTGTGCTCAGGACCCAGGCTCCCAGGCTCGTGCCCATTGCTTCACCCAGCCACCTCTGGGATTGGTATTCCTGCTTTGCTCCCTTGGGCAACGCAAACGGCATTACTCCCCAGGGAGCAATTGCAGTCATCTCTTTCGTGAGGCTTCAATTAGAAGTCCTGAGGGAGAGCAGTGTGAGAGTGACTTCATTTTCAAAGCCTTTAAACACTGCTCAGCTGCTGCATTCTGCAGAGTTCCCTGCCCTTGCGTCCCAGTTCTCTTCCTGTCTCCCGTTTGCCTTGGTCATGAATGCCGCATGCTCTGGCAGACTGCTTTGTGTTACAGTACACACGTGTGACTGTCGTGATGGAGAATGTTCAGCTTATGCACTCTGCTGCTGACACTAGGTATCCACCCCCTGCAGCTAGATGAGGGGACTAGGCTGAGTCAGCAATGGAAAGAGATTTGTAGAGGGAGACACAGGACAGGAGCACGTTCCCAGTTCTCTGCTCTGCACTCTGGAGAAGACTTTCAGGGGTGCCCAGCTCTTGGGTTATCGAGCAAGCAGCCCACCATAGGACATAGGGCTCCAGATGTGGTCTCACCAGTGCAGAGCAGAGGCAGAGAAGAACCTGTCTTGATCTGCTGACCACCCTCCCAGGATCATCCTGCCCTTTCCCGGGAGCTGAAGTAAATGAATGGGTAGGTAGGGGCAAGGTAGTGACATAAGTGACAGTTACCCCTGCTTACAGAGCTCTTTCTATTGAAGCCAAGCAGAGGAGGAATCCAAAAGTGACTTCTGCTGCCTTTAAGCTGAGAAGAGTCAATCGTTTGACACTAGAGCAGAGCCCAAGAAGAACCAGGATGAGCCTTTGTCACGTTTGCTTCTGCTTGGGGAGTTTCATCCCGTGAAAACTCAGTCGCTCTTTGTGTGGCAGAGAATACTTGAGGAAAAGAGGAACACACACAATTTATTTACTGCCTCTCCAGCTCTTGCACTGAACATGTGTGCAGGGTGTGAAGAAACACAAACATCCAACAAGCATAGAAGGATCAAAAGAGGAGAAAAAAGATCTGAAGGGGAGGAGAGGAGCTCCCCACCCAGCCTGTGCTTTCCAAAACACAGATTCTGGGATGTCTGCAGATCCCTTTGTTGTGTTGACCTTACAGTGCAGCCTGTGAGAAAATGTGCTAGGACTCCAGTCGTGTCAGCCCTAGCGTGAGTGGGGAGAAGGCAGTTCCTTCAGACCAGGAACTGGCTGTTTAGCCTCTCCCTCACTGCCTCTACCCTGGTCACTGCCACTCTGCCCTTGTCCTGGCCCCCCCTGTTCCTTGGTAGCTACTGGGTGGGGAGATCCTAGCCTGGCAGCAAGCGACATGGGAAGAGAGAGGAACCAGCTGAGATGAGCAGGTCTCTTTCAACCTCGATGATTCTGTGGGCTTCAGAGCACTGCTTGAGGGCCTGGCATGGTTTGCCTGGCCAAATGTGCCGGCTGGGAGGCCCATGGCTTGCTCTGCATTCAGGGCTAGTGCAGCGGGTGCAATGGCAGTCTGTCTTGTCATCTTTTCTCTGCTTACAGTGAATACGTCTCCGCTGTCCCTGGGTAATGCCTGGAGCAGCGTTCATCAGCAATGTGAAGAAGACTCTCGTTTGATGCTGATAGAGGTTGGTGCTGCGCACTCCAGGTGTCCGATGCTGTCTAGTCACGGCATGGCTGTGATTCAGTGGTGAGCTGAAGGAGCTACTTACATCTATTAGTGCTTCTGCTGATGTTGTTGATGAAAATGCTGGGTTTTGTCTAGACTCTTAAAATCGAAGATCCCCTTGCCGAGGCTGAAGGGTCTCTGCGTAACCCACCCTTCAAAAATAAGAGCCCTGGGCATAGGAAATGGGAGTTGCATTTGTTCCCCTTCAGGCTTCTCATTCAGATGTGTGAGAAGCTGCTTCTAATTAAATGCACAGAGAATAAAATACTTAGGGGAAGGATATTTACACAGAGGCCTCCAAGACAAAGAATACCCTCTGTGGCAAGTTTCCCGCTCGCACAAGGGTTTCTCCTATTTGCACTATCAGCAAGCAACCCGTCTGGTGAGCAACTCTTCTCTTGGTAGAGAAACCTGTGGTGTAAAGGCATGAGCCCCGCTCTTGCTGGCTTGGGGAAGGAAGCCCCCAGTGCTGTCTGCTGGTCTAAAGGGAGATGCTGTGGGGGTTTTTCATGGATCCCAGTGACAGCCGGGAGAAAACACCACACTGCTCTCCAAAACAAAATCAAACCCGTGTCATGGTTTCCCAACCAACAGCTTTCCTAAGGAAATGTACATGGTGTGTGAGATACTTCTCATTTTCTCTTCGGGAGAGTGGAATATTAACCTCCCGAAGCTGGATGGAATGAAGCTTGACTCGTTAGAGTGAGGCTGAGCCAGGTTGTTAACCTCGGGTAAGTAAGGCTTTGCAGTCCCTGAGAACCCACGAGAGAAGAGCAGCCCTTGGTACGTGGAGTACACGTCTGGTTCCGCAGTGACCCCACTGGGGCCTGTGCTCTGACGTGAACGCCCTGCCAGGCTTACTGGATCCCAAGGTGAGTGTGAGTGCCTGAGCTTGTGCAATTCACTGGCAAAATCCAAAGCCGAGAGCCGTCCAGAAGGCTGGGTTTCGCTGGGGGAAGGGTGGATCTGCGGTGCTTCTTTGGGGGGCTGTGTGTCCCAGGGCTCACCACTGCGAGAAGCAACTGATGCAAAATGTGCGAAAAGGGAGAATTCCAGAGCCTTTCTTAGCTATTTCATAAACCAGAGGGCAGTCTGGTCTCTCTCTTCTTGGAAAAGACTCAGTAAAAGAATGTCTCAAGCTGTGAGGACTGTAATCTTAAACTGAATTGGCAATTAGAGAAGGTTAAGCCCTTGGGGCAGGGACTACCTTTTCATTGCAGCCTGGTACAGTGCCTGCCACAGCAGGATCCCCTCTTTCCGTTGGGAACTCGGGGCACTGCTGTGATGGAAGGAGTGGAACCAGTAATACTGGGAGGAAACAGTACAAAAGAGTGATCGGCACTTAATATGCAGAATCGTTCCTGCTTTTGTCTCCACAGCTCTGTGGATTAAGAGGAAAAGCCCGGCCACAAGACAACGACTTTCATGTCCGATAGATCTAAGCGGCGAGGCAGGAACCTGTCGCTGCTGGACAGTCCACGGCCCCCCCTGCCTTAGCCGGGTGGAAAATGCTTCCATTGGTAGTTTCCTCTTCCTTGGAGTCTCCTCCTTCTTTGATGAAGTGTGGGTGCAGGACGAAGTCCTAGCCAGAGAGTCTCTTGAACAGGTAAAACCCAAGGAGCATAGCGCTTCCTTCTGCGCTGGGTGTGGATCCTTTGGGCAGAGTCCATCGCCGCGCTAGTCAGCTGCTACATGAACAGAGGTGCTGGACGACTAGAAAGAGAAAAGGTGGAATGCTAAGGGAAAGGGGTGGGGGGAAAGGTGGACTCCTAAGGGAAAGGGAGAGGGGACAGAGCTGGAGGTGTGCCCTAGGTTAGAGTGAAGGTCTAGGTCAGTCCTGGGCCAGTGCCTGCCATCCAAGCACACCAACCCGCTCTTGCTGAGAATTCAACAGTGTCTCTCTCTCTCAACTTTCACCGAGACCATTTTTACTCAGTGGACTCCTAAGACACTACGTGGACTGCCCAGATAAGCTAAATGCTTTGTGCATCCAGAGTGAACTAGCCATGGGTAAAATGAACTAGCCGTGGGTATGCTGGACACCGAACCACTAGGGATCAGCAGGTCCTGTGCTTTTCAGTGACCTGAAATACTAAATGCTGATGGTATGTGGTGAGTTTAGCAGCCTGAAGCATAAACCACAGGAAAGGAGGAAGGACTAAAGGTACTGTGATTCCTGTACTCCCTCTGTTCTACTCTGATTTGAAGCAGAAGTGCAGAATAGACGGAGAGTTTTGCCTCCCTTCACTCAGTTCACATCCTCTGTGTACAGCAACCCCTGTTAGCTCACAGGAGCCTTTGCACTGTGCTGAGTGTGAAGTGAGTCACTAGGAGATTTGCAGTTAGACAGTAACCGGCAGGCTCTGCCATACCTAATCAGCAGGTCCCTGCAAAGCCGATACTGCATGGCTGATGGAGGAGAAAGATCCCTCTCTCTCTTACCCTAGTGAGCACAACGAGCATGGTGAAGTGAACAAACTAACTCGTGCTTGAATTAGAAAGCTGAAGACAGAGGTCCCCAAGCTTCTGTACCCCAAAGGAACAGTTGCTTGGAGCCTCGTGGTAGTGGATTAGGTGAAGACAGCTCACGTTGGGCTCAATGAGGAAAAAGTGTGTGCTCAGTCACCAACTCTGCCGGTTACTCCTGTGTTCCTGACACGGGCTACGTTCTCTGCAGCATGTCACACGATGGCTATTTCTCCTCGTGGGAATCACCTGATGATTAAAGGTGAATCATAAACATAAACCTGCTCTGGCTTCTTATGGTCCTGTCAGAGGAGTAACTTGGCATCCCTGGTTGTCAGTGCCTACACTAATTACAGACGAGCACTGAAGCTCTCTCTGCTGACCTGGCTTCTGCTGACTGGGTGTTTTCAGTGCTCAGTGAAGCTCCTCAAAATCAGGAGTAGTAAGAGATGAGTCTGCATGCAGAGTATATCTGACATAACTGCAGAAGGGTCATTTATTCACCTGGGTCCACACAACATCGGCATCATCCGGAGAGAAAGGAAACCCGAGCCTTATCAGTGGCCGTAACCCCAGGCATGTAATCTGGGGCTCATACAGCAGGGCTTGGGTTTCGACAGCTGTGCTCTGTTGGAGGCCGTCACAGCGCGCAGAAGCCCAGTGTTCAGTCACCTATGTAGAGTACCTGGGTCTCAACAGCTGTTATTTCCCTTGATCTGTTTTAGTAACTCAAACCTGTTTAGTAGTTCAGTTTCTTACTTCTCGGGGTTGAAAACCACACTGAAGGTAGTACAGGAGCGAAGTAGGCAGCCTGGATTCATACCTGGGACAGTGTCTCGCTGAAAGAACATCGAGCGTGCAGTGGGAAGTGTCTCCTGAAGGGAGAATGTGTTTTGCATGCGTTTCTCTGGGGGTGAGAGGGTTTCTTCTGACACTGTCGTGTGACTGGACTTGCTCGAGGCTCTCACCATCAGCTTGTGTCTTTGTAGTGATGGCACCAACCGCTGCTCTCACTTCTGGGAAGAAGCTCGTGGAGACATCTGCGTGACTCAGCAGACAGTGTCTGTGAATCGCAGAAAGGCTCTGGTGAGAAAATGCCTTAGATGTTTGGGGAATGCTCTGTGAAGTCTGACAGAACAAAGAGAGGAAGGTTTCAAGGAAACAATACTGATAATAACCCTATCTTTGCCCTACTTTCCTTCTGGAAAAGGCGATGTTTTATTTGCAGAGGAGACTGCTCGGAATCCCAGACCCTCCTTCCCTCCCTTCCTTCCTTCTGACCTTTCAGCCTTTGATTCTTTTGTCCTTACTCCCTTCATCTCTTCCTCCCTTCATCCCTTTCTTCTTTCTCCTCTAAGCCACACGGAAACCTTTTCCTCCCGCACACGCGCTTAGTCTGTGGAGGGCAGGCTCCGGCTCCAGGACTGTACGTTGGGTCTCTGCATTGCTGCACGTGCTCCTGTGCAGTGTGCAGATGTGTACAGCTGCATTAACCACAGCTCTGGCTGTGTAAGAGTTTGTTGTCTGTCTGAACGTCTTGCCCAAGCGCCCTCTCCGCAGGTGGCAAGACGACACTTGCAGAGAGTAGATAATGCTCTTTGGAGAGGCCAGGTCAAGACACACAGACACCACCACCTTCCAAACAGTGCAAGTGCCATTCTAAACCGTAGGCACAATCTGCAGCCTCTGGAGTGTCAGAGCATCAGAGGGACCCCCACCCAACACAGGCTGTGGAGTTGGTCATCCCCTGCTCTCTGAGTGTGCTTGAACCATGCAAATGCCAACTCCCACTGCTTCCCCCCCGTGGAACTCTGCTCCGTGCTTGTGTCTGCGGACCAGTGTCTCACAAGGTGTCAGACAGGCACCTGCTCAGAGCACACAGAGAAAGATCGACACCCAGGAGCTGAGCTGTGCTGATGGCACACCCCGCACTGCTAAACCTCAACTCCAAAGCCGGCTGCAGAGGGATCTGTGGAATCCTGTGCAGCCAGAACGTGCTGACTTTGATTAATCACAGCAATTCCTAGGGGTGAGGAGTAATCCTCCAGCCTCCAACCCTTTCCACACCTCCCCAAATATGTGTCTGCATCTGGAGGGCTGTGTCCAGTTGTGGGCCCCTCAGTTCCAGAAGGACACAGAGCTGCTGGAGGGTGTCCAGCATAGAGCAACGGAGAGGATGAAGGGAGTAGAACAGCCCTCTGATGAGGAAAGGCTGAGGGAGCTGGGGCTCTTGAGCTGGAGAAGAGGAGGCTGAGGGGAGACCTCATTCCTGTCTCTCAATCTGTGAGGGGTGGGTGTCAGGAGGATGGAGCCAGGCTCTGCTCAAGTCATCTGGTGCTAGGACAAGGGGCACTGGGTGCCAGCTGGAACAGAGGAGGTTCCCTCTCAGTCTCAGCAGGACCTTCTTCCCAGGGAGGGTCCTGGGGGACCTCCCTGCCCAGGGGGGTTGTGGAGTCTCCTTCTCTGCAGACGTTCCAGCCCCTCCTGGCTGTGTTCCTGTGCCACTGGGTCTGGGTGATCCTGCTGTGGCAGGGGGTTGGACTGGATGATCTTTCCAGGTCCCTTCAGATCCCTAAGGATTCTGTAAGACAGTGGGTTCAGTGACGTGGATGTCTCATCCGTGCAACCCTCACGAGGCCACCTGAGTTGATTCATTTACTTGGATTCTCTTTCAGCAGCAAACAGGTAACTTGTGGGCCCTCACACACAGCACAGCTCCTCAAGTCATCAGCTCCAGAGCATCGCTATCATTTTGGAGTCGATCTTTCCTGTGGATAAACTGCAGTGACGAGGCAGTTCTTGCTGTGAGCCATGTAAGCTAGAACAGAGATCTCTTCTTTAGGGAGAAGCATCAGACGCTGTGACGCCTGATGAAAAGGCTCTGTCAGAAAGAAAGCCGTGTCATGAGCTCTATGGGAAGAGAAGCAGAGTAGCCAGGAGTTAAAGTTGTTCAAGTGTGTTGCGGGTGTTTAATGAACACCAGAAGGAGAGGTTTGAATGGACAGGGAGGGACACAGGGGAAAGCCTAATGAGAGTCATTTACTCCGTTTCTTCTTCCTTCCTCATTCACTCGGCTCTCCGCAGGGATGAGTGCAGGAAGCTTGCTTTGTTGTAGCTCTGAAACACAACAGCCTTGCAGCCTGAGAACAAAGACCTGAGAGCGCTGTCAAAGCTCTGTCATGCTGGGCCAGCCTGGTTGTGCAGAGGGCTAATTCCAAGGTCACTCGTGCCCAGCACCTTACCCATAGTGACAGGAACACCGAGCCCAGGGGGTGTCACACGCTTCAGCGGCCGGATGGTGTCCGGGTCTGTCGGTGGTAGTGGTGCTTCAACCATCAACCTCCAAGGACAAGAGAGAAACCCCCTGACTAAACCGGAGATGTTGCCTTTCGGATCCACCCATAAAAGGCAGCTTTATCCTGCTCCCTGAATACTCTGCTCTCGGTGACCTTGCTCTTGGGTCAGTGGGGTTTTTTGTGTGGGGAGAGAACGGGAAATGAGGAGGAGACCTTGCTCTTGCAGGCAGAAGAAAGCTTTCCTTCATGAAGGGTGCCTTGTGAGGATCCTGTTTACTCAAAATCAACAGGTCAGAGTGCACAGTGAAGAGGCACACCTCCTCTGTTCCAGCTGGCACCCAGTGCCCCTTGTCCTAGCACCGGACGCCCTTGAGCAGAGCCTGTCTCCATCCTCCTGACACCCACCCCTCACATCTTTATAGATATTAGTGAGGTCCCCCCTCAGCCTCCTCTTCTCCAAGCTCCAGAGCCCCAGCTCCCTCAGCCTTCCCTCATCGGGGAGGTGATTTCCAGGCGATTTCCAGGCGTAGCACATGAGTAGTTCTGGAGAAGCATCCTTGGGGCAAGCTGCTGGCTGAGCGGCGCTTCCTTTCTGGAAGCCTGTTGCTTGGTAGGAAACGCTTTTTTGTTGTCGTGGAAAAAGCAGTGACTCTATTCCCCAGATCCTTCTGTAATAAATGCCTGACATCAGAGCTCTCACAACCGTAATGTCAGGCATTTATTACAGATCCCCAGGAACAGAGACCCCTGCTCTGGAATATCGGCCAAGGTTGCTATTTCTGTCCCTTCCTGTTTCCCACCGCCCCGAGAAGGGGTGTGAGCATGAGATTTCTCCTGTTCTTGAGCTGCTCAGTTCTGATCCTGAAGGGAGCCAGGAAAAGAACAAGAACACAGAGTGAACCTTTGCACAGGAAGGGAGTCGGGGTTGGGCACAAGTGACCCTTCCCTCGCTGTACAAAAGTATTGCTGTGCAAAGGATTGGGGTTGGAGGCTTCTAAGGCTTCAGAGCTCCTCAGAAGGGGTGGCCTGTTTCTGCCTGTCAGTGCCTCAGGGGGGGCGAGGAGATCGCCCTTGCTGCAAACTCTGGGAAAGACCACAGTTGGTTTGGCCTAAGAGGGGTCTCATTCTGTAGCTTTTGAAATGAGAACCAGCTCCTGCAAAGCAGGGTCTCTGCCTTCGAAGGAGGCTCTCCTGCACAGCTTGTCTGCTGGAAGAGAAGGGCTTCCGCTGACTAGCGCCTTGTGCCTCGTTGGTAGCACGTTTTGGACTCGGCTGGCTAGTAAAGGCTTTGGAGAAGGGAGTCTGTGTGGAATTATCTCCATCTTCTGTGCCATGGAGTGATTTATTTGCTGAGAAGACGGCTGTGTCATGTAAAACAATGAAGTACTGACCAATTAGCTGAGGACTCCTCTATTCCTGGGAAGACTTGAAAGCCATCTGAAGCCAGTGTGTGGAGCTGATTCTTGGCAGCCTGATTACAAAGCACATTCCCGTAGTGGGTTAGAAATGGGGCGCTGGAGCTTGCAGCAGCTAGTTCCCAGCTGGATTTACAGCACACCAGGGCAGATGCTTCCTCCTGTTTGTTATTATTCCTCTTCCAGCTCCGTTGCTTTTCTTGCCGCACAGAGCGCCTGCCTCCGCGCTCTTACTGGCTGTGTGGAGGGCACGAGGACTCTCGCAGCAATGCTAGTAGAGACACAGTGCTGCTCCACTGCAGCCCTGCAAAGCAACGGGACAAAACCGTGCTAGCAGAGTTACCCCTTGTGGTTTTACAGCCACCACAATAAGCTGAGACAGCCGGGACTGCGTGTTGGAAACACGCGGAGGGAAGTCACGTGCGGTTGGAATGCTGCTGCCGTCTGGGTTTGCACTCAGTCATCGGAGCTCAGCTCTGTTTCTAACACTAATAGAAGTTCAGATGGGCCCGTTGGCTTCAGTGACAGAGGCTGCTCTGAAAGCTTTGTGATCGATTCTGTGGGCACGGGAGCGCTCTGCTTGACCTGAATCTACATGAAGTGAAAATGCTGGAGAAATTCTTCTCCCTCTCCTGATCTTTAATGTTGTTTGTTAATGCTTGAGTGTCTTAAACATCCTGAGGTAACCTCAAAGACCTCGATGTGGGGTGTGTGCTGTCACCCCCAGGCCGACTCCGAATAACAGTTGGGTTACTGTCATGTCGTAGGATCCAGAGTATTCGCTAATGAGTAGCTTGTGACCCACTGCTGCAGTACCCTAACTCTGTGAGAGGGCCAGGTCACGTAGAAGCAGCTCTACCACCTCCTGCTTCACAGCCTTTCTGATCAGTCCACTTCCACCTCCAGGATGCTCGAGAGATCGTCAGGTTGTTGTGCTGGCCCCATCTGCACACCATAGCTGCAAGGTCCAGGAAAGGGCAGTGTCACAGCTGAACTCGATCCTAAAGTCAATGATAATCTAATCTCCTAAATTAAAGACAGAAGAGCCCCGACAGCAGGGCCTGTCTCACCACAAGTGTGGTGTGGAAGCCTGGTCACCGAAGGGTTTGGTAACGTGCTGCTCTGATAAAGTCCATGAGCTTGTGTGTGTGGCTAACTGCTCTGACGGCTCCAAGACTTAACCCGAGCTGCTTGATGTTTACTGTGCTGGGTTTGTAGCGGGGCCAGAAGTGCTTTGAGGGTCTCTTTGAATTCTGGGGCGCAACACGGACGTGTGGGGGGCACGCTAAGAATCCTGTGGAAAGAATTTCCTTGACAACCCGTGAACCGTTTCCCAGTGGGTTTGCAAGTTGTGCCTGCAGAGAGGAGCAGTTACTGTAAACCCGTGGCTCAGCACTCACTCTTTTGTAAAACCTGAGAGCCCCGTAGATTAAAAACACACACACACCAGCCTTCTCTCTCTGCTTCAACAGCAGCTTTCCCAGGGTGGTGAGCAGCGTTCTGCTGGCCGGAGCTGGCTGCCTTAGTGGTCAGTTATGTTGCCACCTTCGCTATCCCAGGGAGTCTGATAAGGCCAGTAGAGGGTTAGGTGCAGTGCTGCTCTGTAAGAGCACTGCCTTTGACAGAAAGCAGTGCAACACGAGCAGCACAATAGAATCAGGGTCCTTAGGGATGGGAGGGGACCTGGAAAAATCACCCAGTCCAGTCCCCCTGCCACAGCAGGGTCACCCAGACCCAGTCACACAGGAACACAGCCAGGCGGGGCTGGAACGTCTGCAGAGGAGACTCCACAACCCCCCTGGGCAGCCTGTGTCAGTGCTCCAGGACCCTCCCTGGAAAGAAGTCCCTTCTGCTGTTTCTGTGACAGCTAGAGGCGTAAGCGAAGGTCAGGCTGGCCATCCAGAGCACACGTAACCTTTGGAGCAAACTAACAACCCCAGTCAGGATCCAGTCCCTGTGGAATCTTCCCTGTCCACCCAAAGCTGATGTTCAGGCTTCAGCCCACCCTTTCTCACTGCTATAAACACAACTGGAGGCTCATTGTTTTCTAACTTAATGCAGTTTCCCTGCATTCTTGGACTCTCCAGCACTCTGGAATTCCGTTGCACATTTGATACTCAAAGGGTCTGGAATGCAACCATAAATTGTGACCCAGTAAGCTGCAGTTCTCATGCTTTCCTAGCATATGCTTGTGATTCTCCAAGCGCTGCGTGCGTGCGTGAGCACTGTAGGTCGCACACAACTAGTCCCTTGGAGCTAGAGGAAAAGCCCCAAAGCCTGAAGATGGGAGCCTGTTGATAGTGTGGTGATAAAAGTAAAGATAATCACCCCAAAACTGCCCCCCCCTGGGATTTGTTCCATATGGAGGAATTCCCTCAGCTGGCTTTAGCACTTTCCAAGCCCATGGATGATCTGGAGGACAGCAGAAATGTCAGTGAATTTCTATGCAGGGTGAAAGCAGTACAGTACAGTACGTAAAAGAGTAGAGTCACCAAATATGAGGCACAAGATAGAGACCACAGGAATGCAGAGGCCTCAGAGCTGTGAGACAGATGCAGAGGCCGTTCCTCAAGTGTAAGCTGATAGAGAGAACACATCAAAACCCCAGCACAACTGCAGAAGAGAACTGGGAAACAGCACTGCCCAGAGTAGCTTTGAGAACACGGCGTTCAGCAAAGAGCTGCTGAGGGAAGAGAATCTTCAGTGCAGCTTCAGACATCTCCACAGACAGGATGTGCTATGGAGGGGAGGGCCAGCAGCATCCTGGGGTGGGGGTCAGAAGGGGAAGGTTAGCAGATCAAGGGAGGTTCTTCTCTGCCTCTACTCTGCACTGGTGAGACCTTCCAGCCCCACCTGGCTGCGTTCCTGTGCCACTTGGTCTGGGTGATCCTGCTGTGGCAGGGGGATTGGACTGGATGGTCTTTCCGGGTCCCTTCCCATCCCTCAGGACTCTAGGATTCTAAGCAATGCCAGGTAGGGGTTACGTAGCATTGACTCGGTTTCTGCTGGTCAGTCTGCTCGCCGTCTGTGAATGGTGGAAGGTTTCTGTGGAAGTCTTGCAAGGAGCTCTCGTTGGGAGTGTTCCGAATGCTTTCTAGAGCTGGCTTGCTGGCAGGCACTCTCCCTTTTCCTGGAAGCCTTTAAACTGTGTTTATCCAGAACAATTGCTCACACGAGCAGGGTGAATTGTGTATTCCCAGCCTGGTGCAGGGAGCACCTGCTGTTCCTGGACCGACCTCACGGCAGTCCTGTAGGCCATAGTGGAATCAGACCTCATACCCTCCCGATTCCTCAAAGCCAAACTGTCCCTCGGGGTGTCCAGCCCCTGGCCATCCCTCTTCGTTCACAACCAACGCTGTCACAGTGTGTAGCAGGCCCAGAGGTGTCTCCCACAGTAACCACACACACATAGCTGCACCCCCTCAGCCACCAGCTCTATCTGAGAAGGGCGGAAGAGTGCCCTGTGGCTGCCTGGGATGGCGCTGACTCACAGTTCAGAGCACCGCTGCCGCTCTGGCACCGAGGCGCCGTGCTCGCTCTCTGCCAAGGCGGGTGTCAGCTGGTGAATTACAACGTTGGCAGACAGGGCAGAGATAAGCAAGAAACACAATGACAGCTGCTACACAGAACTGTTCTTCCTGGCCTGCTGGATACAGAGCCACATTGTGTAAATACAGACAGACAGCTTCATTATGCAATTGTCTGCTGCGATGTCGCTGCCGAAGGAGGAGCACTGGTGCAGGAGACTCCACTCGAGCTCCTCAGACCAAGGTGTTCTTTCCGACTCCCAGGGCAGTAAGAAATGCAGTAACGCAGCTCTCTAACAGCTCTTGTACTGAAACCCGTGCTCAGTAGGAAGAGAAGGTCCTGATGAGCACCCAGTCATTTCGCTCCTGGCAGCTGCTTCCCACAGCTACTCGAGCTAACCGAGGAAGCAGATCGTTCGCCTCAGGTGCCAGGCGTAAGCTGTAACAGAGGGTACCCAAGGGTGTCTGTGCAGAGACACCACCGCATCAGTCCGCCCTTGCAAGTCACAGACCCCCAGCGTCTTTTCTCTCCTCATGTTTTGTCCCAGGTGGGAAAGAGGCACCGAGTGGGAAGTGCTAAGAGCTGAGGAGGGGTTCCTGGCGTCTGTTAATTAAAGCGTTGCTGCTACCTGCTGTCACGTCATTATCCTTGAAACGACTGCGAGCTGGGTCACAGCCGAGGCGTTGCTGAGCTCCTTTAAGAGAGACTTTGTGCCCTGCTAATTGACTTAGGGTAATTTGTGTTGTCTTTGCACCCTCCTCAACACTTGTTGAGCTGTAAAACCATAAAAGCTGCTGCTAAGTAGTTACTGGTCCCAGTGTGGCTGTGCCTCACTCGCCTGCGGTCCCTGGTGCTGTGCAGGCCCTGTGCAAACGTGCATCCCGTGTTGGAATGCACACCTGCACGCTCGCTTCCGCCCAGGACGTCTTCGTGTACCTGGGCTATAGGCAGGCTGCACGCGCCGGAGCAGCGGGCTCAGGGAAGGAGCACCAGGCACGGCGTTTGTTTGGTGCCATCTTTCGTGGGAAAAGACTTCTGTAGCCCCCTGTGTCAGGGCCACTCTTGATGAGGCTGTGGGCTGCTTTGTGCTGCTGCATCCCGTGATCGTGTTGGGTCATTTCTTAAAAATCAAGCTAGTGATGGCTGTGCCCCCCCTCGTGTAGCATCCACACCCGTTCACTCACCTCGGGTGCTACTCCTGGCCTGTGAGCTCGTCACTGAAACGCTATGGACTCCTTTTGGCTGTGCTGGGCAGGTGAAGGCTCTAGTCAAACGTGCCTTTCTCCAGCAGAACTCCAAGTAGCAGGATTATCTGAAAGCCCTAAGCACAAACTCCACGGCAGAACCCCAGCCCCCTGAGACCATGGGGCTTCTGAGTTCTGCACAGAGTGCCTGCCTGTCAGCCATGGAGTCTCAGGATGCTTGTAGAGCTGTAGAGTTTCCTCCTCAAATGTCCCCATGAACCTGTTCCCCTCAGTTCCACTCTGTCACCGCCTGCTGCTTGGCAGTGTTGCACCCCTTCTCTCGCTCCATGCAGCAGTCCCACGCCATCAGCCTCTGCACAGCCCCCCCCACGCTTGCACAAGTTTTAATTAGGTTTTATTTACATCTCAAATAATTTTAAGGGTAGAAATCACTGGCGTAGAGTTCAGCTGTCCCTTGTGTGCTAACAACGTTGACCTCCCGATAGCCTTCACAATCAGCCGAGCGGGGGATGTGACCGACAGGATCCAACCCGCTGGCTTCCTAGAGAGCCTTAGGGCTAAACCTCTGGTGCTGAATGGGATCGCAGGGTGGGGGGGTCCTCTGCTCAGCGTTTCAGGAGGCAAATTCCTACCTGGCATTTGAAAACAATCGAAGAGTGTGAGTCTGAGCCGTGGACTGGAGGAGAAGGGAGCGAGCAAACAGAACCAAACCCCAGGGACACAGCAGGAAGCAAAGCGACCAACAAAGCCGTTTCACTCCCGGTTTGCAGAGGCTTCCCTACTACAAGAAGTTGATTCGGAAGTGACCTCCCAGTCAGCTTACTGCCAGCTGGTTGTCACCTCCTAGACATCTGCATCTGTTGTGGCTGCTCATGTCTGCGTGAGGCGTCCCCAAGCCAACGGCCGGCTCAGCACACCTTTCCAGTGGAAGGAGCTGAGCTCAGTCTCTCACCGACTCTCAGTGAAAGATGATGAGGGGCAGCAGTCAGAGGAGTCCACCACTCCACGTTCGTATCTTTTCACTGCTTCTGATGGCTGCAGAAAGCAGCCCTGGGACTTTCAGGACTGTGTGCAAGAAGACTACTGCTTGCTTTTCAGAGACATGAAGTAGAGGATTCCTTCCTTAAGGAGGAGAAACGATGTTGGGGGTGAGGGGCAGAGGAGACCCTTGTCCTCCTACTCTTCTTGAGAGTCTTCTTCTTAGAAGAAGAACCCCAGACTGCTTTTTCATAGCAGTAGGATTCAAAGCGGTAACTTGAAGAAAGACAAATAGGAACAAAACCCCTCAGGACTTAGAAAGTCTCAGGGGAGCAGGAACAAGGAGGGATAAGGAATGCCGTAAGGCTCGGGAATGTCGGTGACAAGCCGTGGGTCAGCATTTCAGGTCATCCCCAGGCCCTGCTCGAGGTGGGCTTCCTCTCCAGCCAATCCAGCAGTTGAGTGATGATTTTCCAGTCCCAGCCATTATTTTTCCCTGAAATCAAGTATGTGTTTACTCACTTCTGACATAAGGATCGGGTTTATTTGGTATACAGCACTGTAGATCCTTTATGCTGAGGAGCTCAAAGCTTTCATTAGAGCGGCGTACAGCTGAGCTGCGGTTTGAACACGCTCGGCTGAAACAGCGTGGTACTGAAAACAGCCATTCATCTAAGGTAGTAAATTACCTCTTTCTTCTGGAAGTCAGCGCTGACTAAAAGCTAAGCTACAGAAAATGTATTTAATATCAATTTGAGTGCTTGTAAATGGGGCAGGGACTGATCTGGAATAACCCCAACCCGTCCTGGTTCCGGAGGGCGCAAGCAGAGGTACTGTGGGGATACACAGAGACACTTCAGGAGAGCACGGCGGGTCACCACACTGCCAAAGTGAGCAGAGAAGGCACAGGCAAGGTCTGCTGTCAGCAAAGACGTGCACCCACCCCTCACATCCCTATAGACAGGAATGAGGTCCCCCCTCAGCCTCCTCTTCTCCCAGCTCAAGAGACCCAGCTCCCTCAGCCTTTCCTCTGCAGGGAGCCGCTCTCCTTCCTTCATCCTTGCTGTTGCCTAATGAAGAAGAGTCAGACAGCCCGTTAACGTGACGAGAGCGGTGTCGCCTGCTGTCGGGGCTGCAAAGATGCAGTAAAACACAGTGAGACCCAGCAGGAGAGATCTTGGGTCGGAGCTGGGAAAACAACGGATGTTTGTTTGTTGTGCATCAAGACCCTGACGGTTTCCTCCGCTGGGGACTGCTGGTGAGGACCTCTGGGGCTTTTGGTGATGCCCCAGGCAGAAGTGGCCTTTCTGTGTCGGTGGCCCTCCTTGTTGCTTTGCTTTCCAAGGCTACCTGAGCACTTTTTTGTTCCTGCTGGTCTAGTCAAGCCGATTTATTAGACAAACGTGGTGGGGTTTGCTTAGATCTGTGGGCACACTTTCCTCAGGGGTTTGTCTCAACTCCTGCCTGGCATCATCCAGTAGGATGCTCCTACACAGCCCAAGCAGACCCAGGGAAGAGCGGACCCCACGTCACGCGCTCGCTTTCAGCCTACAGCAGCTGCACTGCCGAATCCTGGAAGCCTGTCTGAAGGAAGTACTGCGCTTCCATTGTCCCTACCACCCACCTACCCGTCCACGATTGCCTAGGAGGGTCCCTTTTCCATCTGGGCTTGGTTTTCGTTCTGTGCCATCGGCACAAACCACGTCAGGAGAAAACAGCCTCTCACATCTTTGTACGATTTTCTGTCGCAGAGCTTGGAAACCTGAAGGAACCCATTTACTTCTGCAGGAATGCGTGCTGAAAGACCAAGAATTCCTTTGTTTTGTATTCCTCCATGTGCTCTGAGTGCTCTGTGGAATTGGATCCAGATGAGGATCACATGTTGAGCGTAGCAGCGTTGTGTACGGCGCTTAAGGAGAACCGCTGGCTGCAGGACAGAGTCAAACAGAGAGGGAGGATGTAAAACAGGGAAAGTACAAAACCAAGGAGAGCTTTTACCTTCCCCTAAACCTTCCAAGTGTCCAGGTGGTGGAGACTGGCAAGGGCTGTTCACATCACCTCCAGAAGAGAGAGGGCATAGGCAGAAGTTTCCTGCATCCCTCGTGCTCTAGAACAGTATTCAGAAGCCCATTCTCTCTCATCCGTGCAGTTCCCAGTCTCTGTTCTTGGTGGCTTGTTTAGCTTCTTGGAAATGAGCCTGGATTCCCCTTAGCACAGTGACCCTGTGCGTGTTTTCTCTCAGGGCTGCTGCGGACAGTCACCCCTTCCCTGTGTCCTTGGCTTTCCCCACCCAGGATCTCACCGTTCATGGTTTGAAATGTTGGCTGGTAAAATTTCACAGAGAACCCATCTGCCTCCTTCCTTCTTTGCAGTAAGAATCTGCAACTGATTGGAAGCCCCTTGCTCTCGTTTTTTATGGCTGATTGAAGGACAGAGGAGGAAACACCTGAGCTGCCTGCTTCTGGTGTCTCAAGAGAAGCAGGGCTGCTCCTTTTACTGTCTCTGGCTGCTCTGAAGGGGCTGTGAAACGCTGACACAGTTCTGCTCGGCACTAACGCAGTCAGACAGAGGGGGTTCCCAGGGGTCCCTCTGTGCTGAAGGTGGGGTTCCCTGCTGTTGGGAGCCCTGTAAATATTCTTCTTCTCTCCAGGCTCCTGCTGTGACAGACGCTGGCGGGGATTTCGCTCCAGCTGAAAAGTGCTGTGTAGGCAGATCCACTGTAGCAGGGCGAGCCTGGGCCTTCCTCTATAGCTGAAAACAGATTGGAAGAGGAAAGGAACATTTCTTCCTGTGGACCCACTCTGCCCTCCTGGCAGGAAGCTATTTGCAGCTGTGCTGCTGGCCACCTGTTACAGCCGCGCTCAATAGCTGGATATCCTGTTGTACGGCTCAGCCTCTCGGCCGTCCACGGTGGTGGTGAGGAAGGCAAGTCGCGTCTTTCCAGGGGTTCAAGCCTGCCAAGATCAGGTATGAAAAGGGGACTCCAAATCCCCAATCTTTCTGGCACAGCCTAAGGAGCGCACTCGGGCTCCAAGCCACGCTCACGCGTGCACGTGTGAGCACGTCAGCAAGAGACAGATGTGCTTGTTCTATCTCGGCTCCGGTTGCAGATCCTCTGCGAGCTAATTGGGAGCCAACAGCTAGGGGAGAGCAGCAAACCCCCGTGTTCAAATGGAGAAGCCAAACTGCTTCACGTGAGGAGGTAACAGAAAGCTTCTGATCTGCAGCAGGACAGGAGGACCTGGTGCCGAGTTTGCAGCGTGAGCGCTTACCCTGTTAACCTGTAGCTTGTCCGGGTGAAGGGCGACAACCCCACACGGGCCAGCGTTGTGAAATGCCACCCGCATAGACTCTGTGTTTGTGAGCAGTTTCATGGCTAAAGCCCTTTCTTAAGAACAAATCTGTGCTGGAGCTGCTGGTGACTCCACAGCCACAAGACTGAGGTGGTTTGGGCACATGTCAGGGCACTACTGCCTAAAGTAAACCCTCTGTGGCATTTTGCTGCCATAGCCTTGCCGAGAGCTTGCGGTGGCACAGGTGGGTTAGGGTGACTTCCCCAGGGCAGTCCTTTCATGGGTGCTTCCTATAGCACTGTGGGCCTGGGCAGGGGAGCTCTGTGGGCAGTGCAGGAGTCGTAGATGGCGTGTGATATGCAGTGCAAGCAGACTCAGTCAACAGAGAGCTTTCTCCTAAGTGTTAAGACGTAGGGGGTGTAGACTGTGACAGCAAGGGTTCCCACCCCCAACTTCATTCAGTCACTCAGTCTTCAAGAAGCAGAATTCACCGACTCCAACAAGAAACGAAGGTAATCCCAGCCCCGTTAGATGTGCTCCTCTGTCCACGGTTGGCCCCTTCCCTCGGCTCTCGCAGTCAGAAAGGCTCCTTTCTCTTGTCTGCCTGTGAATGAACTCAGCACAGCTGTGCCAGCCATGCCCCAGCGCATGTCTGCACGGCGAGGGCCAGCCAGCTGTGGGCTCTCTCTGGAGAAGGCTGCCCATTTGGCTCGGAGTTTTGGAAGGAGCTGTACAGACCCCATCGTGGAAGAAGAATGCCATCCACCCGCGATGGCTGGGAAAATCAGTCTGGAGAGAGAATGAGGTACACACAGCCTAACAATGACGCCTTCAGCGCGCCGTGGCACGGGAGTGTTTTTGAATAAAGCAGAAGAGAATAGCCTGGAGCGCCTGCGGAGGGGGCAGCAGGAGGAGACAATGCCCTTATTGTCTTTGAACAAAACCAGTTCTGAAGGGTACCTTCCCAGAGCTCAGCGCTCGACATCTTTTCCCTTCCCAGCTCCGGGCTGCTGCGCAGCGTGTTCCCCGTCTCCTCCTATCCCTAATTGCACGTGTGCCCCAGACTTTTGTGCCGAGCACCTTTGACTGCTGAAAGGTGAAAAAAAGGTTGGATTTCTGAGAAAGTGACTGACAAGGCTTCCCCCTCCCTCACCCCGATCTTTAACTGCTTTCAGCAGCTCCTCCTTACAGTCTCGGGCAGCCCCAGTGACCCCCTAACAAAGCACTGCGCACGCGGAGGAGCGAGGCTTCACCCACAGCTAGAGCAGAGCTTGTGGCCGCTTTGACAGCTGTTACTCTCAAACAATGTTTTGGGCTCCATCAGAAATGACTTTATTTCCTCTGGGGCTTCTACCAGGGCCGAGGGACTCGGGTCGATGTGGAGGAGGGGTGGGAGCAAAAGAGTAAGAAGCTGCTTTCCCAGCAGAGCTCAGGCTGCAGAAGGAAATGCCAGAGCAGTCCCGTTGGTCGGAGGTGTTCGGTGGGGGGTAGGTGGTCCCCGAGGGGTCAGCACCACTGTTGGAGAGGATGCATCGCACGCTCCCTGTGTATTAGCAAAGAGGAGCTGTGGGAACGGGAGATCAGAGCATGGCCTCCGCTCGGCTCCGCACTGGAGGCAGTAGCTGTAGCTGCGTTTCCAAGCCCCATCCCGGTTAGAGGTCACACCAGTGCCGGGGTGGTCCACGCGTGTCCATGCTGTCGCTGAGTCTGCAGCCGTGTCCAAACGGTGACGCAAGCCCAGGGGACCTCTGACAGCCTGCTGGCCTTTCTCAGGGATCCACTACTGGGGGCAGCAGTGGTGACTTGGAAGCAGAGCCCTTGTTTCCGAGGGGATTACAGTTGGGTTTAAGCGTTCGGGTGGTTTGGGATTCTGCGACCACTACTCCAGCATTTCCTTGCTTTATGCTGTCTGTTTCTGCCAGCCAAGGGGGATCTGAAGGCAGGGATGTGCCCAGCCTTCCAGGGAGCTCCGAGCAGGGCAAGGACTCCTTTTCAGCATCTGAAAGAACAATGGACAAAGCGTGAAACTCTAAAACCTGGGAGTTTGAAAGTAGAAGTGAGAAAAGGTTTCACAGCTCTGGTTTGTAACGCCTGAGCCTTTGTGCCAAGCTCCTTCAGATTCTCCTTGCCCAACCGCCACCAGGTGTCTGTCAACTGCAGGGTCCTCGACTATTTTACACCAGGAGAACTCTCAACAACAGTGGAACCCATTCTTCTGCTGTCCCTGGTCAGCAAGCAACCAGCAACCAGCAACCAGCAGTCACTCCTCCTCCCCCAGGACGGGAGGCTGGGTGAAGGGTGCGAAAAGATGTACAGGTCGAGATGAAGATGCCTGTGCACAGCAAGGGAGGGAAGGAGGAAAAAACCCAAGCAGTGCAGAGGCAGGCACTCAACACCTCCCACCAGCAGGCTGGTGCCCAGCCAGTCTCCGAGCAACAGCTTCTTTGGAAAGGCTAGACAGATATAGGATCTGCACCCAGGCTTACGTGAAAAACAAGGCTTCTGTGGAGAAGTTGGCAGTGGCTTCTGCAGTAAAAACAGCTCGAATATGTTAAGGAAGAAGGGTAAGCAAGAGAAAGGGTGGACTAGGCGACATGGTTGGAGCAGGAAACATCCTGATTGGAGCATTCAGGGGAAGACGCAAGATGCTGTGAGTTCAGGGAAGCAGCAGGCTTTAGCTGGAGACTGAGATGGGAAGGTGCTTTAGCTGGAGACTGAGATGGGAAGGTGCTTTAGCTGGAGGCTGAGATGGGAAGGTGCTTTAGCTGGAGGCTGAGATGGGAAGGTGCTTTTGCTGGATGGGAAGGTGCTTTAGCTGGAGACCGAGATGGGAAGGTGCTTTGGCTGGAGGCTGAGATGGGAAGGTGCTTTTGCTGGATGGGAAGGTGCTTTAGCTGGAGATGGGAGGATGTTAAAGAAGAATTATCCTCTCTTGCCCAGCGATTAATTTGAAAGCAAAAACATCTCTTGTTCTTTGAGCAAGAGCAAGCACACTCAGTTTTGCCAGGGGTACCTGGTTCACCCCCACTCCTATTCTTCAAGATGAAGAGATCAGCTCGCTCCAAAATCTGTGATTCTGTGAACTTAGAATCCACCCCAACCCAGCAGCAATGCCGTGAGCATTAACACACCCCCTGCACGTCCTGTGCCTCTCTGCCTACTGCAGATCACTGCTGCTCTCACACTGTGTGAGTGGCCAGACTCTGAGACCCTCAGAGGTCAGTACAACAGTGCACGTTGATCTGCACCCACTACCACAGCCGGCCGGGCTCCAGCTACCCCCCTGATGCTCTGTGCCTCGGTGGCCACTGGCTGCCCGATGCAAACTGCTGGTAACTGCAGCGGTTGCACTGAGCAGGAGAGGAAGCGTCTCCGGATCTCCAGGTGGTTTGTCTGTATTTCCTCATGGGATTTCATACAAATTCTGTGTTTGAAACCTCAGGGAGGGCTGCAGAACAAACCCCGACACCACGAGGCTTGGGCATCCGCCCGGGCAGAAGCAGTCTGCATCTGACACCGCAAGTGCTGGGGTTTTTCCTCTTCTGATAGAAAAGGGGATTTCAGTCTTGCAACACTAGATGTCATCACATCATGGCACAACATGAGGCCAGGACACTGAAGCTCCTGCAAGGAGACAGAGGAGTGAAGAGTTCATTTTGCCTTTTTTTCCTGCTGCCCCTGAAGCAGTCAGAAGCAGATTATAAAGATTTTTAAAGTCTTCTTCACCCAATTTATTCACAAGTGCCTTCACATTTTCTTTCCAATCAAATGGTTTTGATCTGTTCTTTAGCTGGGAGAAGAGGTGGATGGGGGGGGCCTCATTCCTGTCTCTCAATCTGTGAGGGGTGGGTGTCAGGAGGATGGAGCCAGGCTCTGCTCAAGGGCATCTGGGGATAGGACAGGGGGCACTGGGTGCCAGCTGGAACAGAGGAGGTTCCCTCTCAATCTCAGCAGGACCTTCTTCTCAGGGAGGGTCCTGGAATGGGAGTGAAGTCCTGAGCAAGTGCTCAGCCTGCACATAACATCTCTTGAGAGGACTCTGACGGCCTGTAGCCAGCCGCAGGTTCAATGTCAGTTTTGCACCATTTCAGAGCAAGGAGTAGGGTTTTATGTTTTCACCTGGCACCAGAAGTCACTCCACAAATGTTTTGTTCGAACGCGAGCAGAGAGCAAGAGCTCTGGCTGCTAAAATCCCCATGATGCAGCACCTGCAGGTCGGGTGCTATTCCAGCACCTGCTCATGAAGCTGCCTGTCAATAACTGAAGGGTTTCAGGGGTGCAAAGCCATGCTAGTTACTGAGCTTCTACTCCTAAACCCGTGGTCCTAACCATCAGCTGGGCACACAGCTACCTTCATGATGATCTGGTGTGGAAGCTAATCCACCACTACTGTAAAGAGAGAATAAGGCAGCCGTCTTTCTCAGTCAGAGACCTGCACTCCCCTGCAGTAACGATTTGCTGCTCTGCCATTACACTCTCCTCCTGCCTCTGAGCTTTGACAGGTTCTTGGAGAGCTGGGTGGCAGTCATATGAACCCTTAAAATAGTAGGTGAAGGATGAGAAAAAAACACGGAGGCAAATCCTGCCATGGAAACTGTGGCTGCAGGGATCCAGGAGGCTGCTGGAGCCCACCTGTCTGAAAGAGGCACCGATGGCACCAGCACGGACACAAGGCAGGAAGGATCGGTTTGTAAGAAGTCTTCTCTCACGTTACAGTTCAGCGTGGCCAGGGGTTTGCAGGTTCCTCGTGTTTGCAATCTAAGGCAGCACCTGTCTAGGTGCTTCTGCTCCCTCTGCTATCGTACGCACAGACCTAACCCTGCAGGAGTTTCCCGTGTGAGCCCCGCGCAGGCACTGCTTTAGCACCACAGCTGAGCTGATCAAGCAGAAGAATCCTTCCATTACATCACTAACTGTTTTCACACTGCAAGCATGAAATGATGTGAAATACTTTCTGAGCAGCGTTTGGTCGGTCTCCTCGCGGCTGTTCAGCAGGTAACAGGTTGTGGATGCGGCTGATCCGAATGCATTGCTGTTATTTAATAAAGGCCTGTGGTTTCACCTGGGATTCTTTACCTTGACGGAGCTGAGGCAGTGCATTGCCATAGAATCCTTAGGGATGGGAAGGGACCTCGAAACATCAACCACTCCAACCCCCCTGCCACAGCAGGATCCCCCAGACCCAGTGGCACAGGAACACAGCCAGGCGGGGCTGGAACATCTCCAGAGAAGGAGACTCCAAAACCCCCTGGGCAGCCTGGTCCAGTGCTCCGGGACCCTCCCTGGGAAGAAGGTCCTGCTGAGATTGAGAGGGACCCTCCTCTGCTCCAGCTGGCACTGACTGTGAAAGGAAAGACTCAAACCCCTGCCTTCTCTAAAGGACGAATCTGGTTCCTCGTGCTTTCTTCTTACTCTCCTCTTCTTTCCCTGTGTGGTGGTGTTTCCTCTGAGGCTGGAGGGTGTTTAAGTGCTCTGGTGTTCCAGGGTGCATAGTGAGAGGGACCCGTTCTTTAAGGGGAATGCTCTTCCTCTCTACCTCAGACAAGGTAGAGAGGAACAAGGAGACATTGTCCAGGCCGACTCTTCATCGCTAATCACGCTTGATCAGAGCAGTGCATGTAGCCTCACATCAAGAATAAATGAGCCTTACAGAAATGCAGGGAGGTGACAGTGGTCCCCTGCAGGTGTGCCTCACTACCCTTTGGATGCTGCTGCTGGCAGGGGGGTAGTGTGTTACTCGCTGGGAGAGTGCAGTGCATTGTGAGATGTGCTGATCCGTGTTATTCCAATTCCACTGCTGTGGCTTCCTAGCTCCTGCTGCTGGATCTGCAGATAGGGAACCGAAGGCCTGAACAGGCATGGCTTCAGGAGCCTTCACACTTCCCATCAGTGTTTGCACGTGGGACCTTCTGACCCCTCAGTGTTGTCTGCAGTATGTAGTTGGAAACTTGTAACCTGTGTGGAAGGCAAACATAACATAGGAGAGGTAAACAATAAACTCTCTGCCAGGCAGCTCCAGTAGTTCCTGACCAGTTCCTGACTCCAACACACTGCTCAAAGAGCTTATCGATGCCAGACCACCATGAATTCCCAGGGTCCATGCTGGAGCACTGTGGGCTGTGTGTCTGCCAGCCCATACCAGCCAGGACAGAGCAGGAAGGTAGTGCAGAAGTCTGTGATACGTAGCAGGGTCAAATAAACCCCTTCCAGCTCGCTGTTGTCTACTGGACCACGTGGAAATTGTCCTCTGACCGGGGAGGGGGGGGCTAGCAGCAGAACTCAGTCAAGTTTCAAAGAGGGGCCCTAAGGAAAACAAGTGATGGACACAGGGGCTACAAGCTTAAAAGCAGGCCATCTGGGCAGCATCTGGTTTTGGGCTGCGAGCTCCCATCCACCAACCACCAGAGGTTTTGTTTAAGCTGCTCTTTGCAGAGAATGTGAAGAAATTAGCAGCTAGCAAAAAACCACCAGCTCCTGCACGAGAGAAGGGTTAGACCATCCCCAGGCATCCCCTGTGCAGACGCTGCAGAGCGCTGAGCAGAAGTCTTGAGGATAATAAAGGATTGGCCATTGCTAGCCAAACAGGGTGGTAGCTAGCCAATTCCTGTCAGCAGCGCACATGCCACGGTGCGAGCAGGTGTCAGCTCTCCCCCAGATGTTAAATTTGCTGGGACCACGAGAGGGTGGGCACTGACCTGGTGGAGAGCAGGGGAGGAGAAAGGGACCTGGGGGTCCTAGTGGCCAGCAGGGTGACTCTGAGCCAGCAATGTGCTCTTGTGTCTAAGAGGGCCAACAGCATCCTGGGGGGATCAGAAGGGGGAGGTTAGCAGATCAAGGGAGGTTCTTCTCCTCCTCTACTCTGCACTGGTGAGACTGCATCTGGAGTGCTGTGTCCAGTTGTGGTCCCCTCAGTTCCAGGAGGACACAGAGCTTTCCAGGTCCCTTCCGCCCCTGATGGTTCTGTGACTCCACGTTCCCGTTCAGGTTGTTTGCTGTTGAGAAGTTTTCAGTTTGCTGTTCCTAGGGGAATGGTTTGGAGATGAAATTCATCTGTTGTGCACTGCTCTCTTCACTGAGGGATCTGCTGCTTCTCCTGTCACTTATCTCTCACCACGCTGACACCAGAGAGCCTCTTCGTGCGTGCGCTGCCTCTTCTGCCAGTCCCATCAGTACTGCTTACGGAGCTCTGCCATAACCTCCCTCTGTAATTAGTAGAGAAGCCAATACTTCACCAGCTGGTGAGGACAGCACAGCTGGGACCCTCAGCAAGAGGATTCACCTGAGTCACCTTTTCCTTCTGGATGAGGTATTTCTGGCTGCAGGCACACAGCTCACACCACAGCTCCTGGAGACGCGCTCTGAAGGCAGGGTGGCAGGAGGGTCACCACCTCCAGCAGTGGCTCTGTATTTCTTGTCATGCTCTTCCATCACCCAACATGAGTTTTTCCAGGACCTTTTTTCCTCAGTGGAAATGCTAGGAAAAATGACTGCTCAGGTGGTGGGAGCTGTTTTTCCAGTTAACAGGGACTAAGCCGTGGAAAAGGAGAGACTGAGGCTGCAGGAGGACCTTTGCTTAGGTGAGCAGAGCGGTGTCATTCCTGTGCAGCCCCACACAGTCTGCTGATGCTCACGTCTCCAGCTCTGCTGCTGAGGGTCTGGGGCTGCTGAACAGACTCGGGTGACAGCCAGTTACCACAGAGTGTCTGCATCTGCAAGCAACCTCAGACCATCTAGTTTCACCACCTCACCCCCTACTATGGGCAGGGACACGTCTCGCTAGACCTGGCTGCCCAGAGCCCAGTCCAACCTGGTCTTGAATGCTTCCAGGGAGGGGACATCCTGTTCCACTGCCACTCTGCGCTGGGCACCCTCCAGCAGCTCTGTGTCCTCCTCGGGACCCTTAGCTGAGGAAGGCAAAGCCTGCGGAGCGGCCGCTGATTACTGAGACACTCGCGGGTTGCATGGCCAAGGCAAGATCAACACGGGTGCGTTGTTATCCCCCAGGCTTTGCCATGGGGAGCCCTCAAATAGCAGCAGCAACAGAGATCTGACAGGAACGCAGAGCAGCCTCGACGCTGAATATAGATTTGGCTCATTGGGGCGCGGATTAAAGCGAGCTTGAAATGAAGTAAACAGTAGGGCTTCAGAACTCGAGAGGGACAGGAAGTCGCCCGTCACGGCGGAGGAATGCTTGTGCGATGTGCAGTAGCTCAGTTTAAAACAGCTCTCTCTGTGTCACCACCGAGTCCAGTAATAGAAGGCACGTCCTCAACCAGTTCAAGGGGCCGGGCCGCTGGGAGCATCGGACTCATGGAAGGCGGAAAAAATAGACACAGTGGGCCTCTAGAAGCGCTCCGTCGCTGTCTGTGCCCGACAGGAATGGGAGAGAGTCCCGCGACAGCGCTCAGTCAGAACCCCCCAGCTATTTAATGACCCCTCCTATGATTTTCCAGCCTTAAACCAGATGTTTAGGTGTTTGTGCCTGGCCTCCCAACTGTTCTAGAGAACCCAAACACTGGGACTCTCGTGCCCGTAGGACCCTGTGGTTCCCACAGCATCCAGAGGTATTGCGAGACGCAGCCTGTCCCACGGGGATTGGCTTCCGAAAGCATTAAGCAAGCGACCGCTCAGGAATAATCTGATCCGGTAGGTCATTCCCAGCCTTCTGATTCCAATTATTCCCGGATGCTCAGTTAGCAGTGTCACGCACAAGCACTCCTCTGGAGCAGATCTGATCATTTCAGGGACCCGTCTTCTCCCCCTTCCTTTTGGGTCATTTTAAGGTACCTTGTGTGATCGGCGTGTTCTGCCTTCGGGAGGAAAGAGGAGGTTCCCTCTCACTCTCAGCAGGACCTTCTTCCCAGGGAGGGTCCTGGAGCACTGGACCAGGCTGCCCAGGGGGGCTGTGGAGTCTCCTTCTCTGCAGACGTTCCAGACCCAGCTGGCTGTGTTCCTGTGCCACTGGGTCTGGGTGATCCTGCTGTGGCAGGGGGATTGGACTGGATGATCTTTCCAGGTCCTTTCCAATCCCTAAGGATTCTAGGATTCCTTTTGCCTGTGGTACATCAGCTTAGCAAGCAAATTGTGCTCACCTGCCACTGCCTTGAAAGCTAGCAAGTAAGAGAGAGGCTGCGTTGGTGTTAATCCTTTCTCTTTGCCTCTCAGTTTGAGCCAGTCTGCCTCTGTCTGTTCAGAGATGCTTGCAGAGCCTTCAGCATTGAGAGGAACTGGAAGCCCCTATTTTTCAGTCTAGACCCTTCAAATCTGCTGCCAAGCTGACACTAGGGCAGCCCTGCTGTGGCAGGGGCATTGGACTGGATGATCTTTTGAGGTCTCTTCCCACCCCTAAGGATTCTGTGGCTCATTACCTTCAGCTGGCCATCCTATATCAAGCACAGAGTCCTGAGCACCAGCCCAGAAGGCTTTATTACGTCTGGTAGGGGCCCTGTGAGTTCAGTTTTCCCCATCTCACCGCTGTGGTCTGCAAGCTCAGCGGTGAAAGCTAACCCAAGGGGGTGCTCAGCAGCACGGGACGGATCCTAAGCCACGGGCCCGGTGCTGTGGTCTCATAAGCATATTAGACAGCTTGATAGGATTTGGGTTTGACAAAACTGTAAGGAGATTAATTACAGCTGCTTAAGCCACTGAAAAGCAATGTGAAATCAATTGCTGCAGCTCGGGCAGCTCACGCCACGGCTGGCAGGACAAGCGGCAAGGCAGCACAGCACTTCAGGTTCCCCTTAGCAAGGGCTTCTCAGACACAGGGAGGGGACACTGAAATAGGGTGGCTAAGTGTCAGTAATGAGACACTGTTGTCATTCAGGGGTGGCCTGGCTCGGGCCTCGGCAGGGCTACCGTGGTCTTGTCACTCCAGACCGCTGAAAGGTTCTGCAGGTACTGGAGAGGAGTCCCTCCTGCCGTGGGTTTCTCATTTGATAATCACTGCACAGTTCCATGGCATCAGTGCAGGGTTCGTGCTGTCCTGTCCCTCCCAGGGCATCTTAAGTGGCTCATCTGGGAGCACGGGCTGAGATTTCCCTCCCGCGGTCTGGCAGGCGAGGCTGGAATTGGTTGCTGAGTTGTTGTGTGGAGGTTTGACTGCAAACCAAGCACAAGCACCCTCTCTGCTCAGCCTCATTTTCCTCGTATGCCTGGTGTTCTCACCCTCCATCGGTTCTTTAGGTGCTTTATAGGACTCTAATCCGTGCTTGCTGGAGGCAGCCTATAGTCCTACGGCCAGGAGTGCACGCAGCCACAACAGCAACGGGCTGAGACCTCTGGTCTGGATTGCACCCCCAGCAGAAGGCCCTCTCTGCACGACAGATCACCATGGCTGAGCCGCAGCATCGTGCAAGGCTGCGTGCGTGGCACGGAGCACACACCTCCGGCTGCTGCGAGGCAGTAGGAAATGGCATTAGCTGGGGAGGAACAGAGCGGTTGCAGTGCTGTGAGAGCCAATTTAGTGTGGATTGCTGGAGGGAAGGTGATGGGGGGTAAATCTAATAAGCCCAGGACTGCTATTAGTCTAATGCCGGTTAAATTCTTTAGAGGTCCTCGTGTTCAGTAGTGACTCCAAATCCAAGTATTTCCTGACCCATCGGGGAGCCTAATTCTTCATGTGGAGCGTGTAAGCTGACGGGAAGGGGAGTCCTGCAGGGCTTTATCTCGTTTCATTACACAGCCCCAAAATGTGTGTTTAGAAAAGCAGGCTTTAGACCCAGAGTGGGGCTGAGCTCAGCTACGTCCGTGAGCAGCTCAACCTCGCGTGTACGGAGGGGGTTCTGTGGCAGCTCCACACTGTTCTAACCAATGAAAACTTCTCAGCACTTGGGCAGACACTCTGAACCACCCCAGCCTCATTCATGTCAGCAGAGCTATTGGTTTCTACAAGAGAGGGCCATGGCACAAAGCTGGGTGGTGTCACCGACCCCCCAGCAGGCTGTGCTGCCGTTCAGAGACACCTGGAGAGCTGTGTCCAGTTGTGGGCCCCTCAGTTCCAGAAGGACACAGAGCTGCTGGAGGGTGTCCAGTGCAGAGCAACAAAGATGATGAAGGAAGGAGAGCAGCTCCCTGCTGAGGAAAGGCTGAGGGAGCTGGGTCTCTTGAGCTTGGAGAAAAGGAGCCTGAGGGGGACCTCATTCCTGTCTCTAAAGCTGTGAGGGGTGGGTGCCAGGAGGATGGAGCCAATCCCTAAGGATTCTGTGATTCATAAACGCTGTTTGTTACAGGAAGTTCACCAACACCTCACGGTTCAGGTCAGAAGAAGGTTGTCTTCATGTTTAAAATGATGGCTTGGCTTGGGATGGCCAGCACTCTTTATAAAAGAGGTTTTGTCTGGCAAAGCAATCAGGATAACCAGAGAAGCGAGTCTGGAGGAGTGAGAAGCCTGGGGAACAAACAGCTCCTGGGAAGCTCATTATGGAAGAAGAGGCTGTGCTCTGCCCTTGGACAGAGCTATTTGCTTTGCCAGCTCGAGAAGCAGAGGAATGGCTTGATTCCCCATCCACTTCCAAGAGGGCGGGGGAGCATCCTCCTACATGGGCTCTGGTGTGCAGTTAGGGCTGATGGAGACTCCAAGAGCTCTCCCAGGCGGGTGCCTCAAATGTTCTCTCCTCTGGTTAGGAATAAAGAAGGGTGCGAACAGTTATGTAAGACATCCTGGCCCAAGAAAGGGGCTGGCTGGGGTCTGCCTGTCCTGCATCTGCTCAGCTCCGAGTGCTCAAATAACAGAGCAGTGATTAGGGAGAGATTGTCACGGGTCAGGAATGTGTCTGTCTGCTTTTAAGATAAGGCTTGGCAGAATAATTTCTGCCCGGAGCCTTGGCACACCGAGCCAGATAGGGATCTAATTGTGTCCTCCTTACAGCTGCTCGTCACATACTTATCTGATGAGAGATTTCCCGCTTGAGCCGCTATGCGTCATGACCGAACGCGGAGTCAAGAGTGAGGCCTTGGGTTTAACAAATCCCCTCTGATGGAAGGAAACCCGAACGCCGCCCCCAGCGAAACCCCACAAGGGCAGTAAGATGCTCCCTTGATCGCTCAGGGCTTGGTCACCTAATGACTAATCATCTCCAAACTCATCCAGCGTGAAGCTGACGAGTCGGTGGTTTCCTCTCTCCACAGAGGGAGTAGGAGCCAGCTCCTGCTCCTGCTGCTGCCAAACGCAGTCAGTAACCAGCGCAGTGACCAGACCCCACTCTAAGGCCGGGGTGCTTTTCCCAGCCCACCATTCCTTTATTCCAGTACCTTTCCACGAAGGGCAGTGTAGCAAGAGCTGAAAGAGGTGCAGAGGTCTGCTTAGACGAGGACGCTCCAGGAATGGCACAGGTCGGGGCAAAAGCTTCTCTTCTTAGCTCGTTCCCCCCTCAGCAGGATGGTGAAAGGTGGCTACATCTATAGCAGTGACTTTGGTGTCAGAGTGGCTCTGTCTTGCACTGTCCATCCCTTGTTTCATCACCTAGACCCACAGGGTAGGTGCAGCTATGAAGGGGCAGTGGTCATGCAGATGGTGTTAACTGTGTAGAGGCTGAGTATCACTGCGTGGCCCAACCCGTGCCCAGGTCCGTGCGTACACAGAGCGAGACGATGGAGACGCCCCCGGTGTGCGTGGGCATGCGTGTGTTATATGCAGTGCAATCCTGTAATCACCAGAGGGCTTATTCTGGTGGGATGGGTGGGTGACGCTGCCTATGTGTCTGGCAGTTTGCAGAGGACTGTGTGGTGTCATTATGGAGCAGCATTAGGCACTGAGTGACCCTGACAGCCCGGCCGGCTAGGTCTGATGCCTAGATCTCTCCTGCTCACCCTGAGTGAATCTGCTCCCGTTCTTCGTGACTATTGGTGAAGGAACCCCGGTGAGCAGCAGCCTCATCTGCCCCAGGCTGTCTCCTCAGCCGATCTGCCCGGGTGGTGTTGCATGTAGCCCTGAAAAACACAGCCTGTGCTCAAACTGGGCAGAGTGATGGCTAATCCAGAGCGGAGGGGAGTCTCCTTGAAAACAGGCAAGGCTGGTGCTGTGGAAGGGCCGCATCCCCCTGCGAAACAAAACACCCAGGGGTCTAATTCAATAAGGTAGAAGGCGAAGTCAGTGGTTTATACCTCTATTAAATGTTCCTTACAAGTTTCCTCTTCAAACAGAGCAGAGACAAGAATGCCACTTCCTCTGAGAGACTGTTAAAGTTTTGTTAGCCGAGATTTATTTGTACAGGGCTGACTAATGACTTCAGCTGTAATGGCTGCAGCAGGGAAATGATAAATTATCTAGTGTGGAGCACTGCTTCAGCCCTAAACATGTGTTTATGGTCGCTGCTCTGGGACAGCTGCCAAGGGGACCTTTTCCTTCGCAGGTTACGTTAGCTCAAGTATTTTATTCCTAATAACCAGCAAAAGCCCCAAATAATAACAAGATGGGGGGAGGGAGGGATTTCCTTTCCCTTCTGCTGGTGGGAATCGGGAATCAGAGTTCCGAGGGAAAGTCCAGGCTGTTTCAATTGCAAACTCATTGCTTTGCTGCTGTCTGGGTCGACCTTTGAGAAGGAGCGCACCCTGCCTGCCACAGCAGGGTCACCCAGACCAAGTCCAGGTGGGTCTGGAACGTCTCCAGAGAAGGAGACCCCACAAACCACCCAGGCAGCCCCCTCCAGTGCCCCATCACCCTCCCTGGGAAGAAGTTATAGAGTCACAGGATCAGTCAGGGTTGGAAGGGACCACAGGATCACCCAGTTCCAACCCCCCTGCCATGGGCAGGGACACCCCACCCTGGATCAGGCTGGCCAGAGCCTCATCCAGCCCTGCCTTAAACACCTCCACCTCCCTGGGCAGCCCAGTCCAGGCTCTCCCCACCCACTGTCCCGGTGAAGAGCAGGTGTCACGTAGACTAAAATATCAGATAACCTGGAAAAGAACGGTGGGCAGAGCGTGAGCAGGGTACACCGATGGCCTGGACACAACCTGCTGCAAACCAAGTCCCTAAATTGCAAGTGCTGCCTTCTGGGAAGCCACTGAGAGGGCAGAACTACTTCCTACTCGCTCTCCTTAGTATTCGCTGCTGAGGACTAGCAGGGGTGGAACAGTGGGCTGTCTGCACGCTTGATTAGAGTTGGTGCCGTCGTGTTCCCCTGCTCACATTCACAGGTACTCGTTTTTGTAGGGAAAACTGCTGAAAACTGGTGAGCAGATGGGCAAGAGGGGGAAAAAAGGAAGGAGTGAAGTCTATAAAAATCGGGAGGGCTCTGAAATAATCTGGTCTGAAGAGACAGCAATTAACACGAGTGAGTTTGTAAAGAAGGCAGGGACTAGACCAGGCTGGCCGTCTGAACAAAGACTCTGCTTTGCCCCCCTGAAGAGATCAAATCCCGTCCTAGCTCACTCACCCGCCAGGGAGGGTCCTTTCCCTTCAGGAAGGAGAACAATTAGATGCTGTGTTTGTGCATATTGATCCCAACTTTGAGGCAGCTCTGGTGGGAGAGGGAACGGAGAACAATGCAGGGTAAATAGATGATGGGAACAAAGGCAGTGCAGTGGTGTCTGAGATGGGGATGGGAATCCCTGGGCTGTCCCAGGCGGACGGGGTGATGAACAGAAATTAGCAGGAGCCTGTACTCAGCTTTTGTTTCCGAGGAGTAACCCCAATTAGAGGTGACCTCTGCTGAAGCGGGCAGCAGGCTGTCAGGAAGCTCTTTAGATGAAGGGCTCCCTAGTTCAGCAGAGATGCACAGGTGACGATGAAAAGTCAACAGAGAGCGGGTCTGGCCGTTGGCTTGGGAGTCAGACTGCTGTCCTTCATCTCCTAATCGGTGTTTCTGCGCTCAGCGGACGCGTAAGGCAGCTCGGTTCACTCAGTCACGTCATCCCCCATTCATTGCAGACGGCCTTGGTTTCACGGGCCCAGCATGGGTCTGTGTTCGGAGGGCGCGAGAGGAATTCGGCTGGCTGTGTTAACAAAGCTTCGCGTGGTTCCAGCTCGTTATCTCTACGTTCTGCCCCGCGAGGACAATAGCTTGCCATTAAAATTGATAAGAACCATCAATTCTAGCCCTGTGGCTGTCGAAAGGCAGTCGCTCCGATCGCTTTCGACCAACAAAGGGCGACACATGAAGATGAATATTTTACCGTGGTCGTGGGACACATGGGTCTCCCTTTGATCCGCACACAAGGGAGGGTGATCTGAGCAGACCCGTGCTTGCTTTACCCCTCTGCCCTGCAAGGGCCACTGAGACCGAGCAAGAGCATCACGTAATCCCTCCCGCCTCCCTCCAGTGCTGTGTTTGGTGTCACACTCTTCCTGCACATGCTGCTTCAGTGCTCACCTTCGTGCTGATGGCACAGAGCTGCCCTTCCAGTCCCTCTTGCAGCAGTACTTGAGGCCCCCTCCTCTCTATTTTGCTGCTGAACAAGTACCTGTGTACCTGGAGTTTGGAAGCTGGAGCTGGGCAGTGTGGGTGACGGGCTGGGCACGGCCCAGGGCTGCTGAACCTTGTGTCTCTGCTGCCTTCCTCCTGCAGGAGGGGTGCTCTCTGGTGTGGGTGAGGAGTCACTTGAATTTAGAAGCTGGTGCCCGGCAATCTCTCCTCTCCTGCTCAGTAACCTGCCTCATGCTGCAGGTGACTCGTGGTGGCTTGAACTCATCACTTCATTACGGTCTCTGCTATCAGAGCCCTGCGTGCCCTGGACTGGTGGTCGCTTCTTGCGTAGTGGTTAACACGGGACGTGTTGATGGAGACAGAGGCACTGGTTTCCTGTGTGGAAACAGAGAGCGACCGTCCCAGCTGAGCAGTGTGAGATGGGGTCACAGCGAGCACAGCAGAGATCGATCAGTGTCCTGCACAGCAGCCTATTTCATTCTTGGCTGCCCAGGGAATGTTTCTGGAATGTATCCTGGAATTCCTCCCCATCAATCCCTGCCCTGAGAGCAAAAGGGGGAAGGATGGGGCTCACGTGAAAACCTCTGGATCATAGAATCATTAGGGATGGGAAGGGACCTGGAAAGACCATCCAGTCCAGTCCCCCTGCCACAGCAGGATCCCCCAGACCCAGTGGCACAGGAACACAGCCAGGCGGGGCTGGAACGTCTGCAGAGAAGGAGACTCCACAGCCCCCTGGGCAGCCTGGTCCAGTGCTCCAGGACCCTCCCTGGGAAGAAGGTCCTGCTGAGATTGAGAGGGAACCTCCTCTGCTCCAGCTGGCAGCCAGTGCCCCTTGGCCTGTCACCAGATGCCCTTGAGAAGAGCCTGGCTCCATCCTCCTGACCCCCCCCCTCACATCTTTACAGACAGGAATGAGGTTCTGTGCTCCAACTGCCCTTTGCAGGTGTTCACAGCACAGCAAGCACTGAGAGATATTCCGTGAGTCTCTTCTCCAAAGATGACAGGGACAACACAGCACCACGTTTGCACTGCTGTAGGTGACGGCTGTCATGGTTTCCACTCAAAGCCCCTCGATGTGGGTGGTTCCTAACCCTGGAGCAGGCCTTTGGGTCTCAGCAGATAGCATACCTGACTGGAATCACGCACCTGGGGACGACGGGAGGAAACATCCACGTGGGGCAGTTAGAGATGCAGTGCCAGTGAAGTTACGTGTGTGTGAAGACAGCCCTGCTTATCTTCCATGAACCCCTGTGCCCACTGGGCTACCTGCTCCCGTGCCATGTGCCCACTGCTGCTCTTTGCTAAGGGCTGCGGGAGGCTGATGCAGAGAACACTGAGCCGGGGTTTTTAAGAGGCTCCTGGCACTCTTGTGTTTGTAATGATTGGCATCTCACCCTCAGGGGTGTGTGCTACCGGCTCAGTCCTTGCAGCAGGGGACTGGAGCAGATGGCTTGGTGAAACCAAAGCGCTCTTGCCTTTGCAGAAATCAAAGATGAATTTGTTGGTTGATGCCAATAGGGAATGTCACGCTGGCAACCAGCTCTGGGCGGACTGGCCTCTATTCCTCCATCCAGCTTCTGTCCAGGAAAGGCAGAATCATCTTATGTTAACGTCACAGGCTGTCTACAGCCTCCTAAGCAGTGAGAAGTAAATGTTTCGGCCCTCCCCAATGTTTTGCCTTCCCCGCTGCAGTTTCCAAGGAGGGTGCTGTGTGTTGACATGCACTGATTTGTTTGTTTTTCATGATGTGGGCAACACTCTGCTACAGGCGGGTCTGAAAACCATACAGACCGGCCTCCTGGCTCAGTATCAATGGCCAGTAACAGTATTAGCCATTGCTACTCTGAGCCAGAGGCAAAGTCCTGCTGGATAACCGGCCACCTTGTCACCTGAAGCACCCAGTTGTCCAGTGCCTAGTGCTAGATGCTGGTAGGTGTTAATGGGCTGATCAGCAGCTGGAGTGTCCTTCTCTGCAGAGGTTCCAGCCCCGCCTGGCTGTGTTCCTGTGCCACTGGGTCTGGGTGATCCTGCTGTGGCAGGGGGCTTGGACTGGGTGATCTTTGGAGGTCCCTTCCCATCCCTAAGGATTCTAGGATTCTGTGGTAATAGAAGTGTTTCTCAGAAAGAGAGACAGCTTCTCCTCCAGTCATACGAGCGTCTGGAGAGATGCTCTTCATGCTCAGTGTGATCAGTGCCAAAAGAGAACAGATTGGCTTAGGCTGGACCACGGTCCTTGGGGAGCAGGCTTCAGACTGCAAGAAGAGCTGAGGGACTGCAGAAGGAGCAGCAACCCAACGCAGTGTGAGAGCTGCTGTTCAACTACATTCTCGCCTCCAGCCTTTCAGAACACAGCCTTGCTTGGAGAGCCAAATGAGAAGCACCAGAGCAGACTCCCATCCTTTCCCTGTCTACGTGCTTGCTGCACTTTCTGCAGCTTGCCTGGCTGTTCACCTTTGCCCAGGTCTGACTCACAAGTGATTCCTAACCGTTTCTCTGCAGATCCCATGCTCTCCTGGCTGCTGCCATCCGCTGCTGTATGCCCTATGGATCTTACCAAGCAGCAAGGAGGGCGCTGCAGGCAGTCGTTCCCCATCACACGGTTTCTGGCCCTGCAGCAGAGGCCTGAACTCAGTTGTTATGAAACGGAGAGCTCACACCTGCTCCTCTCCTCTGAGGCTCACGAGGACGATGGCTTGCCATCACTGGATGGGAGTGCAGGGGCCTGCCTGTCCAAAGAGAGGTGGCATCTGCGCTGCATCCCTCCGTGGGCCCTGCTGCTCTGACCTCCGTGGCCACAGCAGATGTTCGTGTTTTGTTGTTATTCTGAGGAAGGGGGTTTTGTTGGCCTCTCTGGGTTCCCGGGCTGTTATCCAGCTGCAGCTGCGGAAAAAGGATGCGCACGATACTAACGGGACCTTCTTTTTGTCCTTCAGGCTGACGTCATCCTGGCACCGGCAGTCAAGGTAGCCTCAGCCAGCACTCGGCGGGTCTCTGCAGAGTATTCTCCAAAGCACCACCCTCCTGCCTCCACTGCCATGCTGACTCTGCTCTTATTTACTGCTTTCCAGCTGCCCTTATTTCAGACGTGGGGCCACTGTGCTTCTGCTCAGCTCCTGCCTCCCCTTGTGCTGAGCCTGGCATGTGAGGCACACGGAGCTGTGCTGTATCCCAGGGAAGGGCTCATGGTGACTGACCTGGAAGGCGTGATCCCCACAACACTAAGCCCATTTCAGCTCCAATTCGCGCAGAGTCCCCAGCTGCTTTCTATGGGGACATCCTGCAGGGAGAAGGCTCTGAGCACAAGCAGTGAGGAGCAGGCAGGGAGAGCACAGGAGGAAAGGGGGGTTAGTTCACAGGATGGTGTGTACTGGCGACAGAACGAGTTGTGCGGTGCAGTTTGTCAATAACAAGGACACTTGAGAAGCCTGAGGCCCATCAGAGTCTTGTTTAGCTTCACAGGAGCTGGTCCGAGGCCACTTATTGTTAACAGATAAAGCACTCTGTAAGTTCATAGTAGGCACACACACAGAACAGGTGAATCAGCTTTGACTACGCACTCAGATGTTCTCAGTGTCCTCTGACGTGCAGTACCTGCACGCGTCCTCACTAGGGTTTGATGGCACTGGCATGTCTCAGACTCTTCCATCCCAGCAGGGCTGGGTGTTCCCAGTTTGATTCCTCTGTGGGAGTGCTCAAGCAGGAAGAAAAATGCTCTTGCTCTTTCTTTGTACTGAGCTCAATCCAGGGAACAAATGCAGTCGCTCTGGCAGAGCTGTCCGTGATGACGAAGTTCCTTCACCTTCCTACTTCTTGCATGGAGACTCCCTCCCAGGCAGGAAAATCAGTGCTGCTGCAACACTTGGAGAAAGACTGAAAGAAGGTGAAGCTGAAAGGCTTTATTCTCTAACGTTCCATTCTGTGACTGGGTCTGGGTGACCCTGCTGTGGCAGGGGGACTGGCCTGGATGGCCTTTGCAGGTCCCTTCTCATCCCTAAGGATTCTGTGATAACCTGTGGCTTTGGGCTGAGCTGATGGATTACACCAGAATATCATTCCCGGAGCTGCGTAGAAGCTTCTGGAGAGTGACCGCTGCCTTTGAACAGAAACAGGGAACCCAGCACTGGTGTCCTTGGCAAAGAGTAAAGTGTGAACGCAGGCGGTGCTCCTGCAGTGCCCTCTGTTCCACCTTAGGGCTCCAGAGCACTCAAGCCTTGTTTTACATGAAGTGAAAGCACAGAGACCATTACCCAGCTCTATTTCCTTGTTAGCTTCTGTCTAATCCTTCCTTCCTTTCCCTCTACCTGGCACATTCCTTAGGGAGCTGTGGGTGCCAGCTGGAACAGAGGAGGTTCCCTATCAGTATCAGCAGGACCTTCTTCCCAGGGAGGGTCCCGGAGCACTGGACCAGGCTGCCCAGGGGGTTGTGGAGTCTCCTTCTCTTCCAGCCCTGCCTGATTGTGTTCCTGTGCGACTGGGGCTGGGGGATCCTGCTGTGGCAAGGGGATTCGACTGGGTGACCTTTCAGGGTCCCTTCCCATCCCTAAGGACTCTATGAAGCCACGTACTCCTCAATCAACCCGAGCTGGACTCTTTCTCCTCCGGCTGTGTGTGTCTGCTATTTTTTTGCCAATAGCCCTCAACAAAACCTCCGAGGAGAAGAACAGGAAGGGGCTGGGCAGAAGGTGTTGAGTCTGGGTGCTGGCTCCATTCCAGCAAATTGAGACGAGGGCACGCTTCACGCTGCTTGTAAATCACAAGCTCCACACAAACCCCGGACCCTCGGCGTCTCGCTCCTTCGGACAGCGGCGGAGCTTTGCTGAGAAGATTCCTCAGATAGCCCTGTGGAATCGGGCATGAGAAGGAGCCGGGAGAAGAGCAGCAAGGAGCAGCGCTCTCCCTGTCTGTGGGGCGTTCTCTCCTGAGCAGGGTCGATCTCCTTTATTTGCAGTGCTGGAGAAAGCAAATATTTTCCTGAGCACCGCTGAAGAGAGCCCCTGACAGGGCTTTCCTGCTCGCCGTCTCCCGTGTCATCGGTGCTTTCTGGGAGAAGAATTCGAGGTGGTTTTCCACCTAAGTGGTTACAGCTGTTTCCACAGGATCAGTGGGATGGAGTTTCTGCCTCTGTTTGTTTTGGCTCTGCGTCTTGGCCGGGGCTCGGCGGGATGACAGTGTTTGCTCAGGGCCTTGGGACCCTGGACAAACATTCCAGAGTTTCTGACTTCTTAACATTAATATTTGATGAATTCTGCTCTTAATTTCTTCTGCAAAAATGTCGAGCCCCCTGGGGATTCCCTTCGTCTGACAGCAGGCTGCCTCTTTTTTTTGCCGAGGGAAAGGCAGAAAATGATTTCCTAGCTGGTGAGGAGAGCCTGCAGCCCAAGGCGGAGAGCCCAGCTCTGCCACTGCAGGCCCTGGCCCTCAGTAATTTCTTTGTCTTTCAAAGAGCGCTCCGCTCGAGAGAAGGCATCCAACGGGATGCATCTGCCCCTACGCTTGGGCGGAAAGCAGCCCCTCTCGGGCTGGCAAGGTCATTAAGCAGCTCTTTGTCAAAGGGCCTGTTTTCACAGCCCCCACACTCCCTGCGTCGATAGGCTGGTGCCAACGGTGACCTTTGGAAAACAAAATAAACACCCAGGTGAAACTGTGACCCTGGTGGAGAGAAACAGCCTTTATCGCTCACTTCAGCAAGGTCAGGACTTCCTCTGTAGTGCCTTATCTCGTCAACAACAGAGAGAGAACCCAAAGTCACAGCAGTGCATCCTGAGGAGCGTTCCCTGGCTCACGGGATGGAGAGAGAACAGCCTGGCAAAAGCAGGCCAGAGGTGTGCGCTGAAACCCAGGTCCAGGAGGACACAGAGCTGCTGGAGAGTGTCCAGCATAGAGCAGTGAAGATGATGAAGGAAGGAGAGCAGCTCCCTGATGAGGAAAGGCTGAGGGAGCTGGGGCTCTGGAGCTGGAGAAGAGGAGGCTGAGGGGGGACCTCATTCCTGTCTCTAAATCTGCGAGGGGTGGGTGTCAGGAGGATGGAGCCAGGCTCTGCTCAAGGGCATCTGGGGATAGGACAAGGGGCACTGGGTGCCAGCAGGAACAGAGGAGGTTCCCTATCAATCTCAGCAGGATCTTCTTCCCAGGGAGGGTCCCAGAGCCCTGGAAGGGGCTGCCCAGGGGGGTTGTGGAGTCTACCTGCAAGGAGTGCACAGAAGAGGTCACCTGGGAGCCTCTTCTTCTCCAGGCTGAACAGCCCCAGCTCGCTCTGGCCTCACAGGAGAGGTGCTCCAGCCCTCTGATCATCCTCGTGGCCCTCCTCTGGACTCGCTCCAGCACAGCCACAGAACTGAACACAGTCCTCCAGGTGGGGTCTCACCAGAGTGGAGTAGGGGGAGAGACATCTCGAAAGACAACTGGCCTCACAAGAACAGCAAAACACAGCACTGTCTCTGGAAGTGCCAGGGCATTACTGGAGGAGCAGGGGACCATGTTCAGGAGTAGGATCCCCTGTCTGGAGTGCCTTGTGAAACACCATCCCCTGGTGTGCCACTGCTTCCAGCCTAGCTGCGATGGCACGGGCAGGCTTTGCCTGGTTCCTTGGCATGGTTATAGGCAGCGTGCCCCGGCGTTCAGCATCGTCCCTGCATCCCGACTCCTGAGTCTCTTCGGTGAAGGTTTTGCCACAGGCTGTGGTTGAGAGCTGCCTGGAGCCCGTGCAAGCACCCAGCCAGCCATGGAAGTGTAGAACACGCTGACGACAAACCAAACCGTGTTGCTGGTATCCATGGCAACTTGAGCAAGCGGTGTGCTTCAGCCAGCGGTAAGGAGCAGCCCTGCCTGCAGCGCCCAAGCGGCGCTGCTGAAGCATGAGCTGTGGCAGATGGAGATGTGGAAATAAAAATAACCCAGCACCCCAGCCACTGCCCACACGGGACAGCCCCGAGATACCGAGTGCCTTACGTAACTTCACCAGAGAGCCTCGTGCTCCGCGGCCCAGGGAGAGGCAGCGCTCTTCTCCCTACGTCCCCACGTAGTTAAGGATGGGTTGGGCAGCAGCAGTGGGAGGACAAAAGCAAAGGCTCCCTGTCACTTCTGAGAACCAATGCAGTGGTCAGCACGGGGGTATCCTGGGCCAGGAAAAGGACTTGGAGTCAATTTCATGCACAACCACCTGCTCCGTGGCACAGGCTAGAGCCACAGAGTTTCTCAAGGATCGTGGAGGAATGCTGACAGAGGTGCAAACAGGGCCAGAGGCGCCTTACAACACAGGAACGTCCCCCAGGCACATCCATACTGGTCCGTGGATCTGTGGCAGAACGCAGTGCCACTGGTGGAACTGCCTCACCAGCTGCAGGGCACAGCCCTGGGAGCTGCAGCAGCCCTCNAGGCTAGAGCCACAGAGTTTCTCAGGGATCGTGGAGGAATCACCTGAGCCATTTCACCGGTTAATCAGAGTCTGACAGAGGCGGGGAAGGGATCCTTTAAAGAACCCTTGGCACTGGCACGTGGAAGCACAGACTGAAAGATGGACATCAGGTCTTCACAAGGCAAAGAACTGCTGGAGGCAGCAGTTTGCTGCCCAGGGGGGCTGTGGAGTCTCCTTCTCTGCAGACGTTCCAGCCCCGCCTGGCTGTGTTCCTGTGCCACTGGGTCTGGGGGATCCTGCTGTGGCAGGGGGACTGGACTGGATGATCTTTCCAGGTCCCTTCCCATCCCTAAGGATCCTAGGATTGTGTGATTCTGGTTCTCCTATGCAGCCTCTTTGGCTCCATCTTGTGATGTGCAGGTATTAGAGTCCACGCGTAGCAATCACCATCTCCTGCCTTGCAGCCTCGGGAAGTGCTGGTGCTTTGTGAAGAGCTGAAAAACAGTGGGAGCAGAGAGAGTTCTGGCAGAGGAGCCCCTCGAATTTAAGCTGGACCCTTGCAAACACCAATAGTAGCTTCCTCTAGTGACACCAGTGACAACAACACCAAGTACCTGCTCTGCACCAGCAGTGCAGCTCAGAGAAGGTCAGTACAGCTGACTGAACGGGCAGGACTTTGGAGACAGCAGTAATGCCATTTCATAGAATCACAGCCCCCTTCAGATCCTGGAGGCCACACTGAGGTCACCTGGGAGCCTGCTCTTCTCCAGCCTGAACAGCCCAACTCTCAGTCTGGGCTCACAGGAGAGGTGCCCCAGCCCTCTCATTTGTGTGGTAGTGTGTGTGGAGGAGGCGAAGAAGTAAAGGCAGTGCTGGGTGTCACTAGCCAGTGTGTGCAGTTTCCTGACGACCACAGAGCCGAGTGATTCTGAAAACCCTCTGTCCTCCTTGTGGGGACAGAACAACCGCACGATTGACGCTACATGGACCGAAAGGAAGACAAACTCCTCAGCTGCTTTAAACTCTACAGACCCAGGTCAGTGTGCGTCAGGGTCCTGCTGAGGGGCGCACGGTCAGACAGGCTGAGCTGGATGCACATTGGCTGCTCTCAGCGCTGTGAGCTCAGCCTTTTCCTACTCACACTCTGCCACAGAAGGGGTTGGATGATGGGGACAGTCAGTCGGAGACGGCTGCCTGTCCCAAAGGGTCCTTTGGAAGCAGAGGGTTTGTTCTGTTGTGAGCACGTGCAGGCGCGGTGCTCCCCGCACGCAAGGGCGCTGCAGACGTTGACCTCTCACAAGCCCTTTCCGAGCGCCGCTCGGCCCTGCGCTGCAGAGGCCTTCACCCTACAGCAGTTTCGGAAGCACACCCCGGTGGATTTGCTAGATCTTCACAGCCGGTCGGAGGGAAAACAGCCCACGGCCCAACCCTGCCACCTTCTTCCACGTCATTGGGTTTTCTTCCCCTTCAGCCTGTTCCTGTTTCACTTCGGGAATCTCTTCCCTTGGCTTTCACGTTTCCTGCCGGCATCGCTTCCTGTGCATCACTTGCATCCTGTCCATCTCGCCCTTGCAGGTGGCATCGCCTCTGCTAGAGAGACTGTTCTTTGTGTACTGCAGCACATCCTGCTCTGCTCTGCTCCCTCTTCCCTCTCAGCCACCAGAGCGGTCCACTTCCTTGGGAACATTCCTGCACTCCAAAGGATTGGCGCCATCCTTCACTGCAAGCACTCGGAGAGCCCTGCTACGCACAGGCACAAAGGGAGGAAGCGAGGGGAATGCCACGCTTGCGAGGAGGATGGTTAGTTGGGAGCGAGCGGCGTTTGGAGGCAAAAGCCAGCAGTGGCATCAGGGGGTCAGGAAGAGGTTCCTCACGAGAGATGGAGGTGGCGTTGACCCCGCCAGGTCTCCACCTCCAGCCAGGCTGATGAGAACAACTTTCACCAGAGGGGCTAAATGGGAAAGAACTATTCCGAGACTTCCTGGCCACAGTCTCACAGTGAGGACAGGGCTGGAAAACCCTTACATCGGTGCCCGAGCCACCAAGCAAGCTGCTTTTCATCCCATCACGACAGAAAGGTATCAAACACTGTCCCCCCCATACTGTCACTCCCTGCATCATCACCGCTCTCTGCATCCTTCTGCACAGCCGTCAGATGTGCTGTTTGGACAGACACTGACTGGCTTATGGTGAGAGCACGCGTTGTGCATCTGCTCAAGGTCAGCTGGTCACAGGACAGGGGGCACTGGGTGCCAGCTGGAACAGAGGAGGTTCCCTCTCAATCTCAGCAGGACCTTCTTCCCAGGGAGGGTCCCGGAGCACTGGAAGGGGCTGCCCAGGGGGGCTGTGGAGTCTCCTTCTCTGCAGATGTTCCAGCCCCGCCTGGCTGTGTTCCTGTGCCACTGGGTCTGGGTGACCCTGCTGTGGTAGGGGGACTGGACTGGATGATCTTTCCAGGTCCCTTCCCATCCCTAAGGATTCTGTGATTCTATGATACACACGGAGTACACACTGAGTGCACACAGAGTACATGGGGAGTGCACACTGAGTGCACACCGCGTGAAGATCTCCTGCAGAAGCACGGCTAGAAGGAGGTTTCGAAAGCGTTACTTCACCCTGGCCAGCTGCAGTTGCGCTGGCTTGCATTTCTCCAGCCCTTCCCGATGTTTCCCGTGTGGCAGATGTAATGCACGTGCTGGAGCCAAGTATTTACAGCCATCTCCTTCCCCTCCTTCTGGCCTGCGCACCCCCCCGAGGAGCGCGCACACAAAGCTCAAGGAAGCAATTAGCTTAGGCTTTAGTTCATACAGCAAGCATGAGGCTCGCAGCGGCTGCCAGCGAAGCCGTGGTTCGGTTCCAGGACACAGGATGCTGTTTCTGCTCGTGGTTGAGGGGTTAAAGCAGGAAAAGAGGATTCCAGAAGCCTGGCCTCTGTCCCACAGAATTGTCCCGTCTGAAACTTTCTCTGCCTCAGTTTACGCTCGGTGAAGTAGCCGATGTAATTCGGCTCTCCCCGTACACTGCCAGTCCTCGTGGTACTCGGCAGAGCCCTGAAGGGATGCTAGGAAGCTCACTGCAGCACGGGAGTGACCTACAACACACGGCACAGCCGGGGGGACACAGGAAGGAGCAGTCAGACCCAGTGGGAAAGCAAGAAAGACGACTGCTCGTTAAGGGCTTTAAAAGAGCTACAGACCCCATTCTCCTCCTTCCTGTCACCGGCCGGGGCTCAGGCTTCCACGGGTATGAGCAGTACACCTTCCTCCTTTGGCCCCTCAGCCCCACTGCCCAGCTGTAACATTACATTTCCAAGAGAGACAGCAGCCTCCTGATTCCTCAGCCCATGTGTGCTCAAGCCTGTGTGTGTCTCACAGAATCCTCAGGGATGGGAAGGGACCTGGAGAGATCATCCAGTCCAGTCCCCCTGCCACAGCAGGATCCCCCAGACCCAGTGGCACAGGAACACAGCCAGGCGGGGCTGGAACGTCTGCAGAGAAGGAGACTCCACAGCCCCCCTGGGCAGCCCCTTCCAGTGCTCCGGGACCCTCCCTGGGAAGAGCTGCCAGTGCAGCTCACGAGTGGGAGCAATCTGAGCCAGTGCCATGGCAACAGGATCAGTACCTGTCAGCAGCTGGGAAGTCACAGTGTTCGTGGTGTGTGCTAGTGCTGGCACTCGTGTCGCCACCGCGGAGGCCGCCTTGCTGTTCCCATCACAGAGCTGTGCTCCCCGTGTGGAGACCCTCCCGGGCAGACCTTGATGCTGCAAACCCAGCTTCCCTCTCGTCGGGCACGGACAGGGTGTACATCACACCCATCAGAGCCCTCACATGAAAACCCACCCCGACTGTGGCTGGGGGAAACTGGGGAAGGCAAAGAACCCTGCTGGCTGCTGATTGTGAGCAACGGGCCCGTTAAAGAGACCAAGGGGCAGGGCTGATCCGTAAACAAACGGACTGGGGAGAAGGAAACCGGGCAGCAGCTGGGAGGCTGTCAGCAGCCTGACTGGTGTCACTAAGAGGCTGTTCCAGAGCAGTGGTGACTCAGCTTGTTTTGCTGAGCATCAGCTAACTGCAGTGATTTAGAAAGGTAAACATATCCGTACGTTTATCAGCTAACACTGGCCCAATCCTGTAAGGTGCCTATGTGGCATCGATCGAGGAATGACTGGCACAGTCACACACCTATTCACATCACCAGGTGATAACGGTACCTTGCATCCAGGAATCCTCCATCCTAGTACAGCTGCTGTAGAGTAGGGGCACAACGCTCGGTGCAAGCGCAAGGTTTTCCCCAGTATTTTAACCCAAATTAAGTAGGGTTGAATCTGCTCATTAATCTGCTTGTTTGCACAGCACATTTGGAGGTACAGTGGGCAAATCACCCTGATTCAGAGCCTTCCTCCCCTGTGACCCAGACTGGGCTGCCCTTCAGCCAGAGCTGGACAGGCTGGAGAGCCGGGCAGAGAGGAACTGAATGAGGGTCAGGGGAGAGGCTGGCAGCTGGGCAAGAACAACCCCAGGAACCAGGAGAGGGTGGGCACTGACCTGGGGAGGAGGAAGGGACCTGGGGGTCCTAGTGGCCAGCAGGGTGACTCTGAGCCAGCACTGTGCTCTGGTGTCCAAGAGGACCAACAGCATCCTGAAGGGGGGGGATCAGAAGGGGGTGGTTAGCAGATCAAGAGGTTCTTCTCCCCTTCTGCTCTGCACTAGTGAGATCAGGCATCAGGAGTACTGTGTCCAGTTCTGGGCCCCTCAGTTCCAGAAGGGGAATCCAGAGATTGCACTGGATGATCTTTCGAGGCCCCTTCCGATCCCTGATGATTCTGTGATTTTCAGCACAAGGGAAGGGGTCACAGTCTGCCTCAGACACCGTTCCAGACACACTCCCTGGTGCAGAGAGAAAGACACTCATGCAGGAAAGGTGAACGCCTGTTAATGCAGAAGAGCACAAATGCAGTAGAGCTGTAAGTGCTGTGCATCCAGCTCAGCGATGCGGGTAAAGCACGAAGGAGTGACTCCCCATTACCCACATGTGTTCTGCCCTCTGACTGCTCCTTTCTCACTGCCAGCAAACATTTTCTCGTGAAGTCATTGCCTTGCGGAGCAATCAGCCTCTAATCAGGACTCCTTGACAGGAGAGGTTTGTAAAGCAGATGTATTTTCTCCTGTCCTGAGCGTGGTTTATCCAAACCATCTCAGTCAAATCCCAGCTGGAGCTGCCTAACAGAACCACATCTTCTCAGTGATAGAGTCACAGAGTTGGAAAGACTCTTGACGATAATCTAGCTCCAACTCCCCTGCCACAGGCAGCGACACCCCCTGCTAATGAGCTCTGTGCACCCTAACAGCTGACTGCTCTCAGCAATCCTTCTTTCCCTTCAGGACTCCCCTTCCAGCCCTTCTGGGGGCACTCTGCAAGCGGCCTGCAGACCCTCCTGCATTTGAGGCAGAAAATGCCATGGGATCTCTGGATGCACAGCAGCCCCGAGGAAGTGGAAAGGATAGGAGGGGCTGCTGCTGGCAGGGGGAGCAGGGTGTGGAATACCGTGAGCCCAGAGCAGAGCTGCCCTGCACAGGGGGCTGGGAGGCACCGCACGGGCTCCGGCTGGAGTGCAGGTGTCAGCGCCAGCTGCCCACGGCACCGCATGACACAGTTGGCACCGCTGATTTGAACAGGCTGGCGAACGTGACCTCCCAGATGAAGTGTGAGCAATTATGCAGCATGTAGAGAGCAGGCTCACAGCAAACCCTTGCAGAGCAGGCTGCTGCTTTTGTTTGTTTGTTTTGAAAATGAGAAGATTAGCTGATCTGCAAAGGGGCCCTTGTTTGCCAACACAAACACTCAGCAGACGCTGCTGTCCAGTGATCTCGGCCCTGCTTCTCCTGTACCAGAGAGAAAAAACACCCCCAAGCTAGAGACACACTTGGACTGGGTGTGAGCAGGATCACGACGGATGAATGAGATGGCAGCAAGCATCTTCCTTGCTACCCTGGGATCCCTTCACAGGGTAAAGGAAGAAGAAGACCTGCAGGGAGACAGCTGTCCTTCACGCAGGATTTCTCACGGAAGACCCTCTGTCAGCATCTCATTAGTAATTGCACCTCCTGCTCTTCTTAGTGCAATGAGAGCCCCTAGGTGGCTGTCACTGCTGCTCGAGGACTCTGCTGTTGCTGAACACCCACTTTGAGCATGAAGTCACAGAGCAAAGGAGTTCCGAGACACAAGGCCCTTCTGTCGCTTCCATCCAAACAGTGACAGGGCAAAACCAAACCCCCTCCGCGTGCAAGCAGAAAGGATGCCAAAGGGAACAGAGCACTGCGACGCTCTCATCAACAGTAGCCCTGCGAGGGCTACTCTTCTCTGAAAAAGAAGCCACAAAACCTCTGCTGCACTCTGCCAGCAGCTGGGATTCACACAGGAGCAAACGTTAGGAGCAGCTCCTGAACAGGTATTTGCAGAGATTGCATCTGGGACTCAAGTTATCACGGTACCACAGCAATGATAGGGTTGGAGAAGACCTTAAAGACCATCCAGTCCAACCTAAATCCAACTAAACCAAGTACACCTGGCACATCTTTCCGTTTTATTTGGATTCACTCTAAAAACAGATCAGAATTAGGTCACTTCCGTAGCTTCCCACTATAAACTGTCATTTGTCATCAGGCCACCTCCCACAGACCTTTGGCAAGCGAATAACCTAACAGGTAGGCATTAAAACGTGTGAGTCTAGCTTAGAGCTACTTCAGGCTCCCATTGCCGTGGTATCAAGGTAACTGAACAAGGAGCTCCCCATGGACTTCGTGTGGCCTCACACTCGGGAGTGGAAGCCCCTGCTTTGTCCGTGGAGGAGTCAGGTCAATGCATGGGAAGATCGTGGAGTCTGCACAGCTCCTTTCCTCTTCCTGAGGAGTTTCTGTTGGCATGAAAAGATGAGTCTCCTTGTCACCTTCTCCTTGGCACCAGGGGAAACGCAACCATCAGCAGATCAATTGTGTGGTTAAGCTACCAGAAGCAGGACAGTGTCCGTCAGAGGATGCGGCGAGTCCTGATGCCAGGGATCACTCACGGCTTCTCCACAGCCCAGACACCTAAGAAGAAAGCAAACAAGGTCAAAGCTCAGGGGGGAGCAATAATTTAATCAAGCTGCATCATGAGTTGCTCATAATGAGACTGTAAAGCACCTGGGAGAGCCAGCATGTAACTGTCTACCCCACTCCTGCTGCCCTCAAAGTGCTCTCCACTGTCTTCAGGTCACGCTCAATACAGCCTTCATCTCAGCGTTCCTCCACAAGCCTTGACCGTCTCGATGAGGTCGGACAGTTAGGACCTGACTGCAGGAGTGGCCCTGAGTTTGTGTCCCTTGCCTCATTCTGAATGTGTTCTTCATCACAGAGCTGGGAGGCTGAGGAGACCTGGGGTTGATTTATGGCAGTTCCAGAGCACTCGGATAGCATCTGCCTGTTCTGTGAGCAGCAACAGCGTACTATCTCCAGCCCGCTTTGTTTCTCATCTCTGGGGAACACAGGAGCCTGGGGTGACCCTGCACATCTGCCCGCGTGTGTCTGCCTGTGCAAAGGCACCGACAGATGCCTGTGTGGAGGCTGGAGGGGATAAATAGGCTCCACTCTCAAAACCCTCCCCTTGGAAAGGAACAAAGGCCCCGGGGTCTGGTGGCTGCTTTTGTCCAACACGCAGCACTAACTGATGTCTTTTCCCTCACCACTGAAACTGCATCACCCTCTGGTGTCACTGTCGGGAAGGTGAGGGTCGACAGGAATCTCAGCTGCTCAGCCTTGGTCTCCTCTGGCACACTACCAGACTGATTATCACCGATGTATAATTAGAGCATCAGATACCAGTCGTGACCACATTTATCACCACACCACTGCACTTTATCACAGGCACAACACAGTGACTCAGGAGTAGCCCTTCCTCTACTGGTCCGTCCAAACCTGAGGCCGTGAACGTGTAATGGGTAAAATCACGAGGCACTGCGCTGCTTGGGCAGAAGGAGCTCCCAGATGACGTGCAGCACCACTGTCAGCTTTCCACGCTTCTCTAAAAGGCAGGGCATCAGATGTGAACGTGAATGTGGAGGGTGTTAGACTTGCCAGACCGAAACCCGGGGTGGTGATCCAGGATTAGCAATGCATGTAGAATCACTGAATCAGTAGGGGTTGGAAGGAACATCAAAAGATCATTCACAGCATTGTCACCCAGGCCAAGTCGCCCAGGAACACAGCCAGGCAGGGCTGGAACATCTGCAGAGAAGGAGACTCCACAACCCCCCTGGGCAGCCCCTTCCAGTGCTCCAGGACCCTCCCTGGGAAGAAGGTCCTGCTGAGATTGAGAGGGAACCTCCTCTGCTCCAGCTGGCACCCAGTGCCCCTTGTCCTGTCCCCAGATGCCCTTGAGCAGAGCCTGGCTCCATCCTCCTGACACCCACCCCTCACAGATTGAGAGACAGGAATGAGGTCCCCTCTCAGCCTCCTCTTCTCCCAGCTCAAGAGACCCAGCTCCCTCAGCCTCTCCTCATCAGGGAGCTGCTCTCCTCCCTTCATCATCTCCGTTGCTCTGCACTGGACACCCTCCAGCAGCTCTGTGTCCTTCTGGAACTGAGGGGCCCAGCACTGGACACAACCAGACTCCAGATGCATAGGACAGTGCTTTTGCTTATCTGGGAGTTGCTGCTGGTGGAGCTCCCGCTGCTTTATTCGAGATGGGCACTGGGCTCCTGTTACTCCTCTCTTGCTGCAGTTAAACTGGTTTCAGCTAGTCCGTGCTGCCTGGCGTCTCTAAATAAGGCAATGCTGAGCACACAGACCACACTCCGATATATAAAATATGATTATCGTGGGAAGCCTTCCAAACTCAAACCAGCCAGGAATGCTATCTAACCTTGGAGCCAAGGCAGCTCTAATAAAGGGGGGAAATTGCCTTCTGAATTTAATTTGCGAAGTAACGTTAAGAGGCAGAGTGACTCGCACGTTCTTCTCCCGTCCTTCAGTGAGAAGCGGATGAAGGAACAGGAGCATCCAAAGCCCACTCTGCTCTGGGAAAGAGCCAGGCTTTAGCCAGGAAGCCTAAACATGGCCACGCACGTGGCATTCCACTCGGGAGTCGGCCTCTCTGGGTTTGGCCGCGACTGCGTTCGTGTGTGTCACTTCTGAGTCGTGTGTGTGTCTCTCACCTCCTCTGCTCTGTCTGGGACAGGGGACTGTTCTCCACACCAACCCCTCTCTTCATCCTTGTGGCTAGGAAATAAGCATCCCTACGACTTCAGCGTGTCGCCATCCAATCCAAGCAGCAACTCACCACACAATATCCAGCTGATGGGGGGTCCTGCTGGGGCAGGGGGATTGGCTGGATGGCCTTCTGATCCTCCGATCCCTAAGGGCTCTAGGATTCCACGCCTGTGGATATTGTGGTGGATCAGCTTGTTAACTGCTGCAGGAGCACTAGGTCTTAGTAAATATTAGTGGAAAACTGATCTTGCTTTTGCTGGGGGGTCTCTGTGTAGGTAACTGCCTCAGGGATGCCGGCTCCACCACCTCCCTGGGAAGGCCCTGCCAGGGACCAACCACTCTGGCTGCAGAGAATCTCTGCCTCAGAGCCAGTCTGACCCTCCCCTGCCTCAACTGCAGAGCAGTGCCCCTGCTGCTGTCAGCAGGCACCAAGGAGCAGAGGCCAACAGCCACCCCTCTGCAACCTCCCTTCAGGGGGTCGGAGAGGGCAGGGAGGTCCCCCCTCAGACATCTTAGTAGCTTTATCACAGTGAAAGGAATGGACAGGCGCAGGGCTGTCTGACTCCACCCAGCTGGGAAAGCTGGTGAGGTGAACAGCCGGAACCACGCAGGAACCACGGATCCAGAGCGGGTCCAGGTGACACAGCCTTCTGCACCAAGTTCCCCACCGCCTGGCAGACGGGGAACCTTCCCTACAGCACCCTTGTCCAGCGCCATTTTAAACACCCCCTGGCACTGTGCAGAGCATGCACAAAACCTCCCTGTGCTCGTAAAGCTCCTGCAGGGACTGGCCGAGGGTCCAAACATCCTGTCCCAGCGCCTGCACCACCTAGGAAGAAATTGATGACATGTTTGGGTCCCGCTGCTTTCCGGTTGTTTGCGCGTTAGGGAAACATGAGGCTGAGCTGGATGCTGGAAGGGTTCTTTTCCTGTTGACTCTGGCACAGAAGCGCATATCTGGGGGCTGGAAAAGGGAGATGCTCTCCCTGCACACCCAGGCGGGTTCAATTGCGTAACACGGGGGAAAGAACAGCCCTTTCCTGAAGACACTGGATTCATCGCACAGCGAGTGGGATGGCATGGGATGGCCTCATCAGTCTGTGAACCCCCTGGGGAGGATGAGAGAGAGCAAAGGCAAAACAGCCACGGGTACTTGGGCTGTGTGAGGAAGAGTGAGATAGAACCAAAGACATCTGAGCTTTCCCCCGACTCACGCATTCCACTAGGGCTGAGGGAGCTGGGTCTCTAGCTTGGAGAAGAGGAGGCTGAGGGGTGACCTCATGGCACAACCAGCTCACTGCAATGACTACAGGGAAGCAGGGACAGTCCTTTCTCTCTGCTAAGCCTGTACCTGTCACTGTGAGGATTGCTGGCCGCCAAACAGCGAAGCCAGGAGGGAAACCTTGCACAAAGCCTTTCCTGTCACTCCCGAGGAATCCTGTTTAAGGTCAAGGCAGAAATTCCTCACCAGCAGTTTCTCTCGGGGTACAGAGGTATTTCCTCTGCAGGTCCTGGCTAGGAGCCAGAGCACAAAAGCATGAGGAAAGAGACCCAGCGATCATCAGAGACCCCCTCCCCGAATACCCCCCTCCCAAAACTGCTCCCACGAGTACCTGCACTACGGTTTGGTAGGTGCTGGTATCAGCCTCTCCTCATGGGCTCCCCATGTGGGTACCCTCATGACGGAGGTGCTCAGTGAGCTTGGGTTCCTCTTGGCGCGGGGGTGCGTTCCCAGGAGCGGGGTAAAGCACTGTTTAAAGGCTGTGGAGTGTTTGTTGTCACCTGTTCCCAGCACTACCTGTGCAGCGGGTGGGATCTCTCATCATCGACTGCCGGCCTCTCACAGCTCCGAATGCCACGGCACACCTCAGCAGGTAGAAGGGAATATTCCAGATCTGCTCGGAGAGCAGCAGCAGTTCTCTCCTCATCCTCACGCTCCGTGCTGGCTGCATCCATGGCCTCGTTCCCAACACCAGCCCTTGGCAGTACTGGGTGCCTCTCCAGTGTGGCGGGGCATGCACGCACCCTCCTCGCTCTATTTACCAGAAAGCAGTAACCAGAGGCAGAACCGTCTGGAATGAGTGCTCCAGCACGTGAGCCCCCAAATCTGAGCTCCGAGCGACACTGCGATGCGGTTCTGCTTTGGATTGCAGGTAACTCGTTTAAAATAGGAGAACTGTGCCAACACAAATCAATCTCCTGTGTTATTCCTGTGTTTAATGGAACAGCCAGCGACCCAGGCCTGAGTGACACCATGAGACCACATGGCAGCAAGGGCAGAAATACCCCCAGAAAGACTTTGCCTTGGCTTCCCGATGCAAAACCAGCTCTGCCAGAGACTCAGGTCTGGTTACAGCAGAAGGCATCGGAGACCCCAGCAAGGGCTAAGAATGGTGATGCACACTCCTCCTCCTGTTGCTGGTTATCGCAGGAGAGGAGTGGAACACACGAATCCAAGGTAAAATTCTGTGTCTCCTTTTCTCTACCAAGGGGCACTGGGTGCCAGCTGGAACAGAGGAGGTTCCCTCTCAATCTCGGCAGGACCTTCTTCCCAGGGAGGGTCCCGGAGCCCTGGAAGGGGCTGCCCAGGGGGGTTGTGCGGCTGAGCGAGCTACATACAGACCTTCAGGATGCTGCACTGGAACCCGGTTGCCCGTATGGAGCTACTGTCACAGAGAGGCTTTCGAACGCGGTGATGTGAGGGGGAAATGATAATGGAGGCACTTGGGGCTCCTAGCCCGATTGAAAATACTCGCAGCATTGTAGCACCACCTGCAGGAGGCCCTTCCTCTAACTGGGGGACAGGCTGCCCTCACTAGGGTCCCCTGGCACCCCCCGCGTGGCAAAGCGCTCGCCCAAAGCACGAGCACCCTGAAGGGCAGGCAAAGGGGGTGAGAAAGTCAATAAACCCGGGAGAACCCCCTGGAAACCCTGCTGAACACGGGGCAAAGCCAAAGGCAGAGTGTGCCCGCTCACAGGGAGTGTGCCCTCTCACAGGGAGTGTGCCCTCTCAGTCTGGGCTCACAGGAGAGGTGCTCCTGATGGACCCCCTGATGGGGATGTTGCTCTCCATCCCTGGTGGAAGCAGCCCCTTGCCCTGTGCAGCCGTGGTTTAGTGCCAAGTTCAGGTGGCCTCAGGAGCTGAGCGAAGGCCAGCAGAGTGTGGGAAATGAGTCAGCTCTGGCTTTCCTAATTAAACACAAGAGCACACCACTGATCAGCTTCAGGATTCGGAGACCTGGGCTCATAGCTCTCCATCCCACCCCTGCCTGTCAGCGCTGCTGCTGCAGGTCACGCTCGAGAGTCCAGACACCTCGAACCAGGACAGAGGCAGCCTCAGGGCTGAGCCGTGGAGACAAACGCTGCTCACAGGGCTCCAGTGGTGGGAGTCAGCCTCAGGGCTGGGGTCGGAGGTGGCTGGAGCTTTTGCCACCCACATCCAGAAGGCTTCAGCGTGCAAAGGACTGAAGCCCTGAAGAGAAGCACTGCTCACTGCCAGCTCTGACGGGGCAGACACACATCCCAGGGCCTGCTCCCCCTGCAGCTCCTGCATCCAAGCCCCCCTGAGCAGCCAGCCAGAGGGTGAGATATCAGCAAGAGCAGCCGACCACGGATAATCAGAGAGGGAAGGAGACCTGCAGCAGTTGCTCAGGCTGTGCACATTGCTAGGGCACCTCATGCATGTGTGGCTGCAGACACAAGAGCACAGCAGCCCTCCCTCTCACCACGCAGCCCTCACAGACTGTAAAATCCTTAGCTGGCTGCTGACTCGGCCTTTCCTCAGGGAGTCGTCCCCTTGCTCGGGGCGCAGGGGATCAGCAAAGGCACAGAGTCAGCTAAGACGAGAAAGCAAAGGCTCTGTGCAGCTGCTTGGGGCAGGGGGAAAGAGCTGAGGGTGAGGAGGGGGATAAGAACCTGCCCCCCTCTGCTTGGCAGCCCTGCAGCCCCAGCACTGATGGCAGTGCAGCCCCAGAGCCCATCTCAGGAGAGCTGGGCAGAGAGAAAAGCAATGGGGGACTACAAGGGCCAGGGGAGAGGCTGGCATCTGGGCAACTACAACCCCAGGGACCAGGAGGGGGTGAGGACTGACCTCTTGGAGAGAGGGGAGGAGAAAGGGACCTGGGGTCCCTTCTGATCCCTAAGGATTCTGTGATTCCTGAGTCGTACTTCCCTCCCTCAGCCCTGAAGAAAGGTCTCAGGGAAACAAAACCGCCTGTCTGGACAGATGTTGTGGGAGCAGCAGCCTGTGAGCACCCAGGAGAGCCGGCCTCACCCCTGAGAATGCCTGCAGCAGCTGATGCTCTGTCTGTGCCTCCTCTCTATTGCAGTGACTGTTGAGCTGAGGACAGACGTGGTACCGCTGGCAGAGGGGTGGGCACGGATGGCTGGCGAAGGGGGTTTGCTTTCAGACAGGTACTTGATTTTGTGAGGAGTACAAGCAAAGAGACCCAGCAAATCCTTTGGGGTTCTCCTTTCAGAGAGGCCCAAAGGAAGGACGATGGGGTTGAAAATGCAGTGTGCTTGTGGAAGGGGGTCTCCAGAGCCCTCACTCACTCTCTCGCACCTTCTTTCCCTCCATGCAGCCTCCCCGTCCTGCTCTCCCGTCCCTGACACACGTGCACACACACACACACACACACACCCCAGCATCCACATGCCTCTCTTTTCTTGACTCTACTTCTTGCAGGACAGTCCAGCCTCAGTAAATGACTGCGCAGCCCTGACTGACAGCAGCTCGCCTGCTCTCTCCCCTAGGCGATTTGGTGCCAACCAGATGACAGCAGTCAGGGAGCAGTCGCTTTCCCCACAGGAGCAGCGTAAGGAGCAGGGGATTAAAATCAAGCTCAGCCAAGCCTGTAGCACAGCAAATTAGCCGAGGCCATTAAGCATAATGGCCTTCCAGGGGCCAAAGGGCTCAGCTATTAGTCCAAAGTAATGACCTCCAAGCCAGGCAGGGGGAACACACGCAGCCCTCTGTCATCTTTCTGATCTGGTTTTCTAAAGCTCCCCTCTCTCCCCATTTTGTGCGGTTGAAATGCTTCACTCGTGTAGTGGAAGCTGATTTTCTTTTCCTTTCAGGAGGCTGAAGCTGAAATCCTGTGGAGGCGACTGAAAGATCCAGGCAGAGTGACTCCAATTAGCAGCCTGGAGACCGAGCCCGCTTAATTGAATTCCAAAGCGCCTCAGAACACCAAAGTTCCCCAGTTCAGTGCCAATGGTCCTCGACTGCTCCATTCCAGAGGGAAGAGAGAGGTGGAAGGACAATCTTTTCAAGGCCACAGAGTGCAGACTGCGTGTTGGATGAAATCTGAACTGCTTAGGGGAGATGGAGAGCGCGCGGGGCTGTGATTCAGGAGAGGCAGGTGAAGTCTCCTCTCTGCTGAAGACTTCCTGTGGGGGCCACAGCAACCTGCATTATGGCTCTGTGCTTTCCTCTCTGACCTGAGTACAGGGTGCAGCTAACGAGTCCCTTCTTTTGCCCTCTCTCTCCTTTCCCACAGACCCCGGTGCCGTGGTCGCCCCCGTACCCATCGGCCTGGAAGCGCCAGCACGATGTCCCAAACCACAACACGAAACACACACAGTGACCCACGCTGTTGTTTAAATCGGGGTGAAAGGAGGTTTAGAGGGGAAGGGGGTGTTCAGAGGCTCAATGAGCTCTGTGGACCCCAGCTGGCAGGAAGGAAAGTTCACAGAGCCCTGAGCCCTGCCGCTTTCCGCTGGAGACGCCCGGCTGGATTTACGGCTGTTTACAGCACGAGAGCCACGAGGTACCCGTGGAAGTCTAAAAGCTGCTGTTGGTACCATAAAAAGCATGACATCACCAAACTGTTTGCGCAGGAGGTCCAAAGGCCTCGTATAAATCTTCAAAGGGGAGGCAGAGCCTCTGTCCTCAGTCTGCCCCGCGGAGCTGGGGTCCCGCAGGCAGCGCACATGGGCAAGAGCGGTAGCCAGCGCTGCCAGGCTTTGTGAAGCCTGTGGGCACAGAGAAGCTGATGAGGGTGATGCTGCATCATCAGGCTGAGGGGGGAGTTTTCTGGTCTCATTGCTCGATGCTGTCCTTCTACAGCCTTGTCTGCTCCATACCAATACTGCTTGAACTTCCAGCCCTTCGTTACTTTCGGGGGGGGTCTCCCCTGTGCATTGAAGAGAGGGAAAAAAACCATACAGGGAGAGGGCTGGTCTGTGCTGATGGCCTCTCCTCCTCTCAGTGATGCCAATTAAGGCTGCTTTCTGCTGCTGAGCTGGACTTCACCCAGTGAGCTCTGACCACGCGTCATCTGCCAGCAGGACCGCGGCAGCTGCACGCAGGGCCGGGAGGCCAGGCTGCCCAAGAGCACTTCTGGGGGCATAATTAGCTCCAGTGGGACTAGGTCATTCCAGTCCCCACTTGAGCTAATATTTCATCCTGTATGCCACGAGGGAGCAGATGATCTCACGGCTTGCAAAATGCAATCGATGGCACTGGGAAGGCTTCTGAGCTGTGCAGGTGTGAAAAGCCCCTCCGAGGTGATTCCCACCCCAGGTCCCTGTCAGGATGCAATTCTGAGTGTCACCATCGCTATGGATGAAAGCAGCCTCCTTAATTCAGGTTAATCAAAAGGGGGTAAGAAAAGCAGTGCCGTTAAAAAGGGAATCCATAAAGGAGCTCCTCACCCCCAGGCCAGGACCGCTGCCTGGGCTTTCTTGCCTGAACTGCATTCCATACTGGAATTACAGCATCAAGATCTGAGCAAAGGTTTGCAGTGGAAACACTGACACTCTTGCCTGGAACATGGAATCACAGAATCCTTAGGGATGGGAAGGGACCTGGAAAGACCATCCAGTCCAATCCCCCTGCCACAGCAGGATCACCCAGACCCAGTGGCACAGGAACACAGCCAGGTGGGGCTGGAACGTCTGCAGAGAAGGAGACTCCACAACCCCCCTGGGCAGCCTGGTCCAGTGCTCCACACTACGGGTGCAGGCACGAACAGGCCAGGGCTGGGGGTTTTGAGCCCCAGCAAGCGTATTAAACATTAATTTATCCCTTATGCACGTCTAAGCTCCAACGCCTTGCAGGAGCCTCGCTAACTCCCTCCGGGAATTGATCGCAGACAACTCTATCTGTGGCAGACAACAACAGTGCACTCTGTGAAAGATAAACGGGAAGGGCCCAGCCCTCCATGGGATAGGAGGAATGCTGGGCCGGGAGCGAGCGGGACCTGCCCCAGACTCTGCTGGACAAAGCCCTATCCAGAATGCGGCTGAGAAACGAGGAGTCCAAGGGAAACTTGGTTTTGCCCAGGAGAGCACAGGATGGATGCGTTTAGGGCAGGGAGGGAGCTCCTGCTGGCTGCCCCTCTGCCCAGCTCTGCGTGCACATCTAGGGAGCCCTTCTGCGCTGGGGGAGCGGGGCAGCCAGCGAGATTTGGCCACAGTTGCTGCCACTTCTGCAGCTGAAGAAGGCAGAGCGCACTCTGGAAAGGGGACAGGGGCTGCGAGCAGACTGTGACCCGTGAACAGCAAGGCACGCGGGCTGTGAGCAGTGCCCAGCCCCACATCTGCACCCAATTTGCGCCAGGGATTCCTCTCATTTTCCAGGGCTGAAGCAATCCCCCGGTTCAGCAAGAGCCCCATCTCTGGAAGGCTCTCATGTGCAGCAGCCTGCCTTTCCCTCGGCAATTCCTGCTCTGACTCCCCAGCAGCTCCTCTCCTCCAAATGCTGAGCGTGTGCCCAGCCCCAGCCGCACCGGGGCTGAAGAGGAGCCCAGGGCTGCGGCGCCAAGGGGCGGCAGCTTCTTGCAGAAGCATTATGAACACATTCCCCCCGTCAGGCAGGGAACGTGGGAACAGAAGTGCCAGCAGGACACAGCCCTTCTGCCACCCGAGGAACTACCCGCATTAATGGCCCCTACCGGGCACAGGGGTCTCCCACCTGCACACACATCATCCTGGGTTAGAGCGGCACACGCGTTCAGAGAGTCAGAGAATCCCTAGGGATGGGAGGGGACCTGGAAAGAGCATCCAGTCCAGCCCCCCTGCCACAGCAGGATCCCCCAGACCCAGTGGCACAGGAACACAGCCAGGCATCTCCAGAGAAGGAGACTCCACAGCCCCCCTGGGCAGCCTGTGCCAGTGCTCCAGGACCCTCCCTGGGAAGCAGCTCCTGCTGAGATTGATAGAGAACCTCCTAACTGATAGTGAAGTAAGGGCCACTTTCCACCTGACAGGACCGAGCTCTCCGCTGTAAACCCACCTTCAGGGGCTCCACTTGCAAAGAGGTCGATCTGCGCAGACCATCACCTGCTGAGCAGAGCCCGGCCCAGTGGCCCCGGGGTCAACACTGCAGTTAATGAACCTGTGTCAGGAGCTGCTGCAGAGCAGTGAGGGGGTGATGCTGTAGCAGTAGAACCCACACCGTGCGTGTCTGTGCAGACCTGGAGCTCCTGCTCTCCCCATCGTCTTGCTGGTGACACTTAACCAGGCTTAGCTAGGGGGTCCCTCACTGGACACGTGTGCCAGTTGACATCTGACTTCAACACCAGGGGTAACAGAGTCCTGGGTGTCCGCAGGTCAAGCGCTGGCTGTGGGATGTGTCTGGTCAGCCCTGGAAGCTGGAGGAGAGGCATGCAGGCAGCAAGCCCATTCCCTCTCTGATCCATGACAGATCCCAACTCCCTTCTGTCTTCCTAGGCAACGGGGCTGGGCTGACCTCAGGTCTACATCCTCTCCTCCTCCCCACGTGGAGTGCTGCCTGTCCCTGCTTACCTGTCTTGCTGCTCCTGCCAGCTAGTGAACAGAAGGGGAGGGTTGGCAGCGGCAGCCCCCGCCGCAGGGATGTTTGAGGAGGGCTGCTACTTCTATGATAGGGAAACACAGAGAGAAGGCAGTGGCTGCCAAGGCAGGGGAAGGGGGATGTGGAGACAGATGGCTGTGTGCACGGGGAACACTACTTGTGTGGGGAACAGCATGTGGGAGGTTGAGCAACTCGAAGCTGCTCCCCCACAAACAGTCTGGGCTGGATTCCTCCTGTGGGCACTGACATTATGATACTAATCTTACCCGTACGACGGCGTCGATACGGGGTGGCCACACAGCCGCTGACCTCCCAGCGTGCTGCGTCTCCGCTGGCTACCCTGGCATTCGGGGCTCTTCTGGATGCAGCACCCTGTTCTGATTATTCTGGAAGCGCTTGGTGGGCTCCGAGCGGTGCTGGTGGCTGCGGGGTTTGGCTGGGAAACCCTTCTCTGCAAAGAAGTGTTGAGCTTTCAGAGGGGTCTGTGTCGGAGTGAAATCATCTTCCAAAACCGTCTGCAAATGGAGAGGAGCGACCGTTGGGGACCCCGTGGGAGCAGGAGGGCTGTGTTCAGAGCTGAGTGTGGCAGGGTTTGGGTCTGGGTCCTGTCCCTAAGAGCGGGCCCTAGGCAGGGACGATGTGGAGGTGCTGCTCTTCGGTTCAGACTAGGAATTCCACCCCGGGCCCCCTTTCGGAGAAGGAACATCATTTCCTTACAAAAAAATCATCACAACGTGTTTGATTTTCCTTCGCAAACTGCCAGGCCAACCCCACGAGGAGGCTGTGCCCCAGAGGCGCAGGGTGCAGCTCTCAGCACTGGCACCTTTTCAGAGAGTCACAAAGTCCTTAGGGATCGGAAGGGACCTGGAAAGAGCAGTCCAATCCCCCTGCCACAGCAGGATCCCCCAGACCCAGTGGCACAGGAACACAGCCAGGTGGGGCTGGAACCTCTGCAGAGAAGGAGACTCCACAGCCCCCCTGGGCAGCCTGGTCCAGTGCTCCGGGAACCTCCCTGGGAAGCAGGTCCTGCTGAGATTGAGGGGACAGCTTGCACAGTGGAGGTAGCTGGCTCTGATTTATTACATAAAATAGCTAGAGGGAGAGCTCTGAGGTCAGCACACACTCAGCCTTGTGCTCTACCTCATGCGCTGCCTCTTCTCGAGTTGGGAGAGGAACGGCTATGCATAATGCAAAGCTCGCTGCTGCTGCAGAACGTTCCACATTTTCAGCTCCCATGGGCACAGACCCCTCCAGCTGAGGTTGCCCGTTGTCCTTACAGAAGTGCTTGGAACGGCACAGCACCGAGCCTCAAAGCACCAGCACTGCTCCTTGCTCCAAGCATCTCTCCAGAGATGTGAGAGTCACACATGGGCTTTCTTGCATGTGGAATATCCTGAGAGTGGAGCAATCAGACTCTGCACCATACTGGCACAGATCCAGCCCACGTGTGGTTTCACGTGCCAACAGGGTACTAGACACTCGTCCAATAGGCCAAATGCCCTCTCAAACCTCAGCCATGCTTGAAGAGGAGGCTGAGGGGGGACCTCATTGCTGTCTCTCAATCTGTGAGGGGTGGGTGTCAGGAGGATGGAGCCAGGCTCTGCTCAAGGGCATCTGGGGACAGGACAGGGGGCACTGGGTGCCAGCTGGAACAGAGGAGGTTCCCTCTGAATCTCAGCAGCACCTTCTTCCCAGGGAGGGTCTTTGCCCCTAAAAGACCTGCTCTAGGTCAACACCCCAGTTGAAAATATGATGGTATAATCATGTATTATTGTGTCCTGAGAGAGAAACTGGAATCGCTACCTCACAAGGAAAAGAGAGGCCGACACTTGATGTCCTGAGAAGTAGCTCATCTGATGAGAAATGGTTTGTGTGTGTGTGTGTCTTACCATTAATTTACAAGCACAAAGACGCTGCACTAGAACAGAAACAACCTGCAGCGGGTCTGTGCAGCCCCCTTCTGCAGCAGCTCCTCCAGAACACGAGGAAAGGCAGCTCAGAATGCCTGCCAAAGGTGCAGACCCACAGCAGCAATGTCAACTCAGACAGATCTCTGTTGTTCTGACTCTGGGGCCGGAGTTATCCTGACTATCCTGGTTTTAAACAGGACTCTGGCACAGTACTCAGCGTCCCCCGAGGCACCTGGGACACAGATGCCTCAGGCACACTGGTTTCACCAGCCTGGGTTCAGCTGGGTTCACTAGCACTGTGGTATTGTCAGCACTCGGGGAGTCCCTTACTGGGGAAGCCAGCAATTTCAGCCCCTCTTTTACCCCAGCTGGTCCTAGCACAGAACCCTCCTGACTTCCAGATGGAAGAGAGCAAGGACGGTAGCTCTTGCTGGAAATCATCTGGGAGAAAATCTGCTGGGGATGAGGCTCGAGTTGGCTGTGTGATAGCCCTGCTGTCCCCCTCAGCAAGCTGTGTGAGGGAAACCCTTCTGTTCGCTGTGAATATCATAGAGTCTGAGAATCCTTAGGGCTGGGAAGGGACCTGTTCCAGTGCTTGGGACCCTCCCTGGGAAGAGGGTCCTGCTGACACTGACATCGTGGGTGGATGCGGTAGGAGTCAGAAAGGGGTCCTGATGCACGGCTCTGAAGTCACACAGTGCGTACGGAGACGCCAGGCAGAACACAGCAGTTACCATTCCCTTTCTTCATTAGTTTCTACAGTGAGCCCAGCGAGAGAGAACCAAAGCCACTCGAGAGAAACACCCCGGATTCCGGTGGGGGGCTTCTTTGGGGGGGGTGGGGTTGCACAGTTTAACCAGCTGTTGGAGCTTTAGAGTTTGAATAAGGTCTTGGATAACTTCATCAAATCAGTCTCACAAAACCCTTTCTAAGTCCAACGAGTGCCCAAGCTACGTGGTAGCAGTTCTGGGAGGGCACACGGTCACAGAGAACCCACGTTTGTGTGGGTCTGTGGTTTAATAGAGGCTGCAGGGCTGTTTCTGCGGTCAGATGAAGACAGTGGTGCCCCAGTGCCCCCAGTAACACACAGCATGACCTCGCAGTGCCCTTGAGGGGAGGGTGTAATTCAGGTTTGGTGCGACAGCCGTTACTGAACTTACAAGCCCAATGCCAGTCCCTTGGCAGGAGGCCCGACTGCCGCACCTGTGCATTGAACCTGAGCAGAGTCTCTTTATCCCATGCAGCAGAGCAAGACAGACACCTCTTTCATCATCGCCCGAGGTTTTTATTAATGAAGAGGCAGAAAGCACTGCCGTGCACTGTATTCTAAGCCTGCAGCCATGTGCTCCGGTCTGTTCACTACCTGGTCTATAAATACAGGGTAGAGCTATTTATACTGATGCGTTTCCATAGCAGTGCACAAGTTCCTCTCGGGTTTCCAAGGCAATAGCAGCAGAGTACCAAGTCAGAGAAGTAGGGGAAGTGTGCAGCAAGCAGGCAGCCCGGGCAGAAGCCCCGGCCCCAAGCAGAATGCACGATTCATCGCAGCAGCCCGAAAACCCCACTCCAAATTGAACCAGAAACCTCGTGGACCAGCTTCATCTTTTCAGTGTCATCACACGCTCTGCGGGAATGAGCTTTCACTGGTGGTGACTCTCGTTGGAGGGGCTGACAGGGGCAAGGGGTACTCCCTTTAATTTCTCTTTCCCAAGTGGAGCTCTCCAAGAGGGTGCTAAAAGCTCCGGAACAACAGGTCTGCTGGAGGAGGGGGGGCTTCTGAGTAGAAACCTGGCTTAGGGACCCGGTCAAGACAGAGATTCACCTGGACAGGACGACAGGGTTTACATGGGGGATACTGAGATGAAGCTACTGCCTCCTTCTGTCCCGGGACCCCTCAGCCTAGATCGATTTTTATCCTCTTTAATTAGAGTAATTCAGAGGAACCTGGAGCAGAAGGCCCGAAAAACTAAGGAGGGATAACCCGGTACCCCCAGTCTGCCGGGATGGCACCGGCAGCACGAACTTCGCCAGCACCCTTCCAAATAACCTGGTGGTTCCGCGGGGATAAGGGGGACCTCTGGGGCTGCTCCTGAGTAACAGATAATCTGGATAAACGTTCGGTTGGTGGCCAGAGTCACCCAGCATGAACTCCAGGGCCTGGTGGAGTTACAGCACCGAGACCCCTCTCCGTTCGCAGCCAGCCAGCTGGTGAGCAGTGCGCAGACCGCAGAGGTGCCAGGACTGCAGAACAAGTCTCTCCGACCAGATGAAACAAACGTCCAGCACCCCTGACAGACGTTCACTTCACACTTTGCCCAGCACTTCTAGGAAAGGAAGCCCACCAGCTTCCAAAGTGCTTTCACAACCCTTGCAGGTACCGCCTTAGCCGACTCCTCCTGCTGACAGCTACTTTCCCTCTATTAACAGAGGGATGAGCAGTACTCATTATCAATTATTGTTACACAGCAAGAAACCATCACCTCCCTCCCCCTTGCGCTTTAGTCTTCTCCTTCCTAGACTTCAGTCTGATTCCTTCAGTTCTTCCTCGCAAACCCTGTCTCCCAAGCTCTTTCCATTCTCACCACTGGGCAGCCTGGTCCAGAGCTCTGGGACCCTCCCTGGGAAGAAGGTCCTGCTGAGATTGAGAGGGAACCTCTCTGTTCCAGCTGGCACCCGGTGCCCCCTGTCCTGCAGCTCGCAGTCCTGCGTGCAGCCACTCTGCCCAGCACCCTGCCCTATCCGTGGACATTCATTAGCAGTCAAAGGACTCCCTGAAACGCCCCAAAATATGCGCAGTGGTCAAAGGGTCAGAAGTTCAGGCAGTCACTCACTCCTTTGTTCTCTTTCTCCTTATTTATATACTGGATGCCCTCCAGAGGGTACTGGGGATCTTTTGATTGCTTTCAAAGGGCACTGCCAGAAATACCCTTGCCCCCAGACAGACTGCCCTTGTTTGCCAGGTTATCTTCTTCCCTCTGCCCCTGCTGAGCTGTCCTGTCCTTTGGTGACCTCTACAAGTTAGATCTGGCAATCAAAGACTTCCCTCATGCTGCTTCTTTTTTCTCCCTCCCTCATTACTGAGGACAAGCTCACTGTGAGGTCTCAACAAGCTTGGAAGCCTCAGTTGTACCAAACTAATACCAGGGGCTTCTCTCCCCCTGGACTGAATGCACTGGCACGTGCATTCCCCCTCTCCTGAAGGATGAGCCGTGCCCCCACCGGTACTTGCACGGCTCATGGCTTTAAAATTCCTGAGGAATCTGAATTCGGATGGAAATTGTTAGGTTAGGTGGTTGGATCCAATGATCTGGAAAGATTCTTTCCAACCTCGATGATGCCGTGATGGCTAGGAGCCCTTTTCAGGAGCCCCGCGCCATGCAAGCCCCTGGTGCAGTGCTGGAGAGAAGGGGTGCAGCACCCATCAATTCCACTGCCCCGGGAGGAGGAGAAGTGGTTACGTGATGACCCCGCGCACCAGCCCGTCCATCACACCGTGGAAAACGAATCCTCCAGTACACGCTATCACCGCAGTTGCCATGGTGACGCGCTAGGCAGCTCTGGAATCATTGTCATTCCCACGATACACGCCTCGACATCAGCTTTCAGCTACTCTTCACGCGAGCTACAGGCTATTCCACGAGTGGGAACGCCGAGGCCACCGCGCATCACAGTTTGCTCTCCTATGGAAATCCTCTGGGAGCCAAGTGTGCGGTGCCAGCGCTGCCGAGGGGAAGCCGGGCTCCTTCTCACAGGGGTCTGTCTGTAGATCGCTCTGCAAGTACGGCAAGTCCAAGCCAGCCTGCCTCTCTGCAGGCCCAGAGCTCACCATGTGCATCCTGCCAGCTGCCAGGTGGGGAATCACTGAGCTGACCCTCAGTAGAGAAAAACAAAGCTCCCCGTGACTGCAGCGCTGAATCGGTGGCTGCTCCGTTTCCTACCGGTTACCTACGGAGGGCAATTTATAAATTAGATGTTAGAACTCCCCACTCAACACCACACCACTCTGCTGCACTACTCCAGGAAATGTTGTTTCTATGGTAACTGCGGGAGACTTATTCACAGCCATCGATGTCACCCACACGCTAAATTAGACCACAATGCAGAGGAGCCACTGAGCCCTTGATTTCTGCCCTCCTATTACCTGGAGCCACCGTGCAATTATTACCAGTTACGATCACTGTGGGTATTTAGTTAGCTAAATAAACACATACAGAGAAAACCTACAGATGCATATAATTTACCTGCAGGGAAGTGCAGGGGCTGCCCTCGGCCTTGCTGAGCTTCATACAGTGGTGCTCAGCCCACCCATCCATCCACCCACCCTGTCCAGACCTATGCAGAGCACCTTCCTGACCCCGAGCACATCGCAGTCCCAGGCAGCGTGGTGTCATCTGCAGACTCACTGAGGGTGCTCTCCACCTCCTCGTTGGGGTCACTGACCCAAATACTGAGCCCTGAGGAGCACCGCTTGCGAGCAGCCCCCAGCTGGATTCAGTTCCATCCTCCATCACCCCCGGGACCAGCGCTCGGAAACGCCAGCCCAGCCGAGCCAACAGCAGCCACCTACTGCAAGAGAACGCTGTGCAAAGCGGTGCCGAAAGGCTCTCCCGGAACACAGGCAGCACCCACGGCCTTTCCTCCAGCCGCTAAGCAGCCCACCTTGTCACAGAGCACGTACTGCGGGAGGATTTGTGTCCGGCAAACGAACCCCGACTCCAGCTGGAGGTGCTTATCCACTGATTGTTGGTAGGTGTGACTGCTCCTCTGAAACGCCGGCAGCTGAAACCCAGGGCAGGGATGAAGCTGTGTTGTCTGTCCGACTGAAGAGGGTTCTTTTCTTCTCTTTTAAACCGCTGCCGTCAGCCTGGCTGGCTCAATTCCGCAGCTAATCTGGGTCACAGTGTTTACCTTTTCCTTTCAACACTGATGTCTTCTTTTACGCTGCTGATCGCTGTTTTCAGGCTGTATCACTGTTTTGGAAACCTCACATTCCACCCTGCTTGTCCTTCCTACCCTGCCCCAGCTCTGAGGGAGGCACAGGAGAGGCTGGCCGGCCAAAGCCAGTGACTGGCAACTCAGGAAATCCTCGGGCACATCCCCGAGCGTGACAGTGCTGAGACAGTGCTGAGGTACCGGGCAACAGAGGGGATTCAGGGGGTGGGATCCCACTCCAGATTCAGCCACCTAAGCGCAGACCTCTCCATTCTACGTGTCTGCTCTGAACAAACCTTCTACCGTGGCGAGTGGAGCCCTAGGCTTCAGTCCAGTTGTCTCAACACCAGGCTTTATCTGTGAGACCCCCGGGCATAGCCACAGCGTTTGCGTGGTGACAGGTCTCACCCAGCAGGACCTAGGGGGGACCTCTTGCAGGGGAATTTAGAAGCCAGGCCGGATACCACAGGGCAGGCGGTCAGGTCAAAGATGGCAAAAAAAGGAGAAGGAAAAGGAAGAGAAATGAAAAGTGTGTCCACCAAACACCTGGTAACATGGAAGAGCGAGAGCTTTCCATCCCATCCTCAACACCCTTGGTAGGTCTCCGTAGAATCACACAATCATCGAGGCCGGAAAGGAATTCTACGATCAGGGCCAGCCTTTGACCCAGCATCACCACCAAGGGCACAGTGCAGAGCCACACACAGACACAGGTTATGTCCCACCACGAACCAAACCTGCTGTGGAAAATAATCTGGAGGCATCTGCACCACGATGCCTCTTCCCTGTCGGATAATCCCAGAACTCCTGCATTAAATTTTACAACCTAATTAAGAAGAAATGGAAGTGACTCCGTTTTCTCTTACTTAGCAATGTTGTTAACGCTTGAGAGCGCTTGCACTCGTTCTGTCTTAAGCTCGTGAGTTTGAACTGCGACTGCAGAAACCCAGACAGAACTTGATTGAACAAAACCTCAGTGGCTCCTTGCTCTGACTACTGCTCCTCCATGCACTGCTCATCAGTGTTCTCCTGCCTGTGTGAAAAATACCCCAGACTTTAGGAAGCTCTCCATGTAAGCTGGGGAGTAAGAGAAATGTTGTCAATTGTTGTGAACAGGGAAGCGAAGCGTGTGCTTCTAGCCAGGGAGAACGTAGCCCAGACACAGCCAAGGCTCTCCAGGTCTCGGGATGTTTATTTTCTGTTGGGTTTCTCTCTGTGAGGTTACAGAAAGAAGCTGTGAGGGAGGAGCACTTCTTAGGGGTGCAGTTATTATTCATGTAAATTGCTGACTCTTCTGGCCACAGTCCAGAGAAGCACTTAAGTAGAGCTTGAGTACTGCGTTTCCTCCACAGGTATGGCACTGAGCCACCATCGATGCTGTCTGCGAGGCGCTTGGCACTGACACTGTCATAGAATCAGAATCACTAGGGATCGGAAGGGACCTGGAAAGGTCATCCAGTCCAGTCCCCCTGCCACAGCAGGATCACCCAGACCCAGTGGCACAGGAACACAGCCAGGCGGGGCTGGAACCTCTGCAGAGAAGGAGACTCCACAGCCCCCCTGGGCAGCCTGGTCCAGTGCTCCGGGCCCCTCCCTGGGAAGAAGGTCCTGCTGAGATTGATAGGGATCCTCCTCTGTTCCAGCTGGCACCCAGTGCCCCTTGTCCTGTCCCCAGATGCCCTTGGATGGGACTCTGGGCAACCTGGTCTGGTGAGAAGTGTCCCTGCCCATGGCAGGGGAGGTGGAACCAGATGAGCTCTGAGTCCTTTCCAACCTAAGCCATGCTGATGCCTTGTGCTCTATGGATGTGGAAGCTACTCTAGAAACATTGAGATGCTCCAAACCCACATCCCTGCTCTGCAGCAAAGGAGCAATCCTAGCATCAGCAGGCAGAAGGGTAGTAGACTAAGGTTTTTTAATTCCCTTGATTCCAAAAATATTTGGCTACTGCTGTGATCCCCAAATATAGAAGTGCAGGGGTGCCACCACTGTGAGCCTGTGTGCAGTCCCATTTTTCATCAATCTCTTCAGCAGCAGAAAGCTGCCAAAGAATGCGAAGGCCTTAGGAGAACGAACATGTTTTGTTCAGCCCAAGGCTTCAGCGGGTGCCCTCCAGAGACCAGCATCCTCAAGGCTTGAAGGCCACTTTACAGTGACTTGGCTTTCAATAGCTCGTTCATTCTGGAGCTCACCTAGCGCTCTCTGGGACCCTGACACACTGCAACACGTGCCTTATCCTTTGGGCAATGACATCCTAGACACTTCGCGTGGGGTACCTCCTCTGTTCACCCCTATCTGCTTCTTCTATCTTTAAACACAGCTCTTCACCCCTTGGCAGCTGAAACCCCGTGGGACAGAGGGCTCTTTCTTGATTTCTTGGAAAGGAAGGATGATGCCGCAAGCCTGGCACCACAGTAAACTGAACCCTACATGTACATCAGAGGGAAAATATTCATGGCTTTGTTCAGCCCTCGATCCGGTTGAAATGGAAAAATATAGAGCACTTTCACTGCTTCCTTATGAGTCGCATCAACAATGTCATACAAATCCTGGCTGAGTCAAATGCCAGCAGAAATGAAAAGGACTCTATGCCTGAAAGAAGAGGGTCATTGTTTTATTTGAGGACAGGGAACTGTGGGGTTGCAATTAGTATTAGGTTTGAGCAACGCAGGGAAGCCTCGTGGCCACATAGGCTGCAAAGCAAAAGATGAAGTTCCTTTGATGTTTCCTCCAGGAGAAGAGGAGGAGGAATGCATTTCATATTTCTAGGTAGTTTACTTTGGTTACTTGACACACGGTTTAATGGAGTACACTCAGGGAGTGCTGTGTCCAGTCCTGGGCCCCTCAGGTCAAGGACACAGAGCTGCTGGAGGGTGTCCAGAGTAGAGCAAGATGATGAAGGAAGGAGAGCAGCTCCCTGATGAGGGAAGTCGAGCTGGGGCTCTTGAGCTGGGAGAAGAGGAGGCTGAGGGGGGACCTCATTCCTGTCTACAGTGTGTGAGGGGTGGGATCCCTCTCAATCTCTGCAGGACCTTCTTCCCAGGGAGGTCCCGGAGCACTGGAACCGGCTGCCCAGGGGGTTGTGGAGTCTCCTTCATTGTTCCCACACCACACACACGCTCACATACTTCACACAGTGCGATTTCTTTCGGGAGTCAACAGAGTGCAGGCAAGGATACAGAGAGGCTGTCAGACCCAGACCGGCAGGTGAAGTCCAAAGGAGCATACAAGTGCCATCAGCATTTTCTGTAGTCCAGATGTCACTGATGCTGCACGGAGAAACGACTCCATGCCGCCCATCATCCTATTTCATGCTGTTTGAGTCCTGCTGTTTGGTATTTTTACTCTAGATTAGTACCTCGGTGAAGTGAGTGGGGTTGTGTGGTTTGTTAGCTCAACCCCATTCAACACTCCTGAAAAAGATTAACTGCATCTTGATCCAGCTATCGACTGCTGGATAACAAACCAAATCACTCTGTTTACATAAAGTTGGCGGGTAAGTATATGATGTGCCGCCAAGCAGGAGTCCTGTGATCAATACGCTGATCAAACAGCAATTATTGCCCAACAGGAGAGGAGAGCTCCAGAGGCAAAGTGATGGCGCAGCTGGGCAGCTCTGTGCATGAGCAGTGAGCGCCGGGTCCACAGCAGTGCTGCTCACCGGCTCACCCCTTGTCTGGCTGACAGAGCACTGGGGCTCCAAGCAACCCTGCTCTGGAGCACACCCTCTTTTTTCTGAAGGTCACGGTACAGCTGCAGCTGACAGAAGCCAGAGTCTTCATGGGAACGGGGAACTTTTCCGGCAAAACCTCGCAGTTCCAGTGGGTTGCCACACATGTCGTTGGTCTGGATGCTTGGAACTGAAAAGAAAACCACAGAGGTGTGAAAAGCTAACACCACCCCATGGGCCCTGACCCCCAAGAAGGGCAATCCATATTACTCTGGGAACAGTATTTCATAGAATCCTTAGGGATCAGAAGGGACCTGGAAAGATCACCCAGTCCAACCCCCCTGCCACAGCAGGATCACCCAGACCCAGTGGCACAGGAACACAGCCAGGTGGGGCTGGAACGTCTGCAGAGAAGGAGACTCCACAGCCCCCCTGGGCAGCCTGTGCCAGTGCTCCGGGACCCTCCCTGGGAAGAGGTTCCTGCTGAGATTGAGAGGGAACCCCCTCTGTTCCAGCTGGCACCCAGTGCCTCTTGTCCTATCCCCAGATGCCCTTGAGCAGAGCCTGGCTCCATCCTCCTGACACCCACCCCTCACAGATTTAGAGACAGGAATGAGGTCCCCCCTCAGCCTCCTCTTCTCCAAGGTCAAGAGGCCCATCTCCCTCAGCCTTTCCTCAGCAGGGAGCTGCTCTCCTTCCTTCACCACCTTCGTTGCTCTGCGCTGGACACCCTCCAGCAGCTCTGTGTCCTTCTGGCACTGAGGGGCCCAGAACTGGACACAGTACTCCAGATGCAGTCTCATCAGTGCAGAGTAGAGGGGAGAAGAACCTCTCTTGACCTGCTAACCACCGCCCTTCTGATCCCCCCCAGGATGCTGCTGGCCCTCTTGGCCACCAGAGCATTGAGCATGAACACTACAAATCAAAGTTAGGTAGTTTTTGCACAGCAGAGTCAGGTTTTTCTCACAGACCTCTGTTTCTGAGCGAAGGAGAAGAGTCTGACAGAGTAGAGGGTTCCATGGTGCTGTTTCCAAGATATTGCAAAACCAGCTTAAGGTTCTGTAAAGCTTGAGGAGGCCCTTGCGTAACTGCTGTGCACAGCTGCCCCTGCTCTGCACAATAGTTCCAGCATCATTCCCAGCACCTAGTGCAAAGAGCGCTGCTTACAGGACTGCTCACAGTCCTCCCACACTCTCATCTGATATGTTTACTCTGCGGGAGGGTTGTGACTCTCATTACAGCACAATGGATGCTTGTGGAGGCTCATCATGTTGTAATGAGCATCTGGATGGACCTGGGGAGAGAGATGCATTCCTCCCGCCTGTGGCCGGTGCTGGGGGCAGGGTTGCGTTCCGAGCTGCTGGCAGTGCAGTCCAGACCCTTGATGGCTTTTGCAACAGAAATGGTGTTATAAACAACATATTTTCTCCACCCTTCTTTGTTCCCTGTGACCCAAGAGAGCCAGCAGTGGAGCGGGGAATTCCGCTGCTCACATACTTCAAACCCTAGGAGAGATGATGTTTCCGAGTGACCTTTCTGCACCACACGCGGGTGAAGCCGCCTTGCGCTTGACTGCTGAGTTTGCGCTTTTGAAAGACTGCAGCTACGTCCACCGGGCCGGGAAGGGGCTGTTTTCCTTCGGAAGACCTGTTCGTTAGCACGGCTGTGTCGCGCTGCCGGTTACTATTGGCCTCCAGTACCGAGGAGCGCAAACGTGACTGCATCTACCAAGCAGAGAGCAGCGCCGAGAGGAAGCGGAGACCTCCCGCCCCGCACAGCCGAAAATGCCGCTCTCAGCGGGGAACAGCTGCCCCCCAGCCACCTTGCCATCTCTCTCTAAGGCAGGAACATGCTTCTCATGTCTGCCCTCAAACAGGACATGCCAACTAAAACACAAAGGAGCTCTAACGGGTCCAGCCCATTGGATTCCTCTGGCACAAAGCAGGATCATTTCACTTTCTCACACTGCCAGCAAATACCGTTTCCAGGACAAAGCCAGATGCTTCCCTAAACCCCCCTTTGCCATCTTTGAGCCTTGTCTTATCCAGAATGTCTCACCCTTTCAGTGCTCTGCACAGTTTGCAGGCAGCTCCCAGCTGGGATGGCAGGGAAGCTGCCCAGTTCCTGTGATGCTCACACCTTGGTTTAGTCCAGCAGCCAGGTCACACATGCAGACAGAGTTCCATGCTTCTTCTTGTAAAGGCTGTGCCATGGCTGTCACACTGCATGTACAGTCATAGAATCACAGAGTCACTAGGGATCGGAAGGGACCTCGAGAGACCATCCAGTCCAAACCCCTGCCACAGCAGGATCCCCCAGACCCAGTGGCACAGGAACACAGCCAGGTGGGGCTGGAACGCCTGCAGAGAAGGAGACTCCACAACCCCCTAGGCATAATCACTAAAGCTTCCCCTCGGACTTGCTATGCAATAAATACCTGCTTTGATTCTCGGTGTCCGCGTGCTTGGACTGCTCATTCAAATAATCCCTGTCCCCCGCAGATGCTCGCAGCCCACTGCTCTGTCAGGATAGGGTAGAAGTGTGGCTGGTAGACATGCAGTGCTCCCGTATGAGAACCACAGAGGTCTTTTAGAAGCACACTGGCAACTCACCTGGATGCATTTGTGTTGAGGTGGTGCCGTCACCCCCTGCTGCAAACAGGACACGAAGGTCTGATGTGGCTGTGGAAGTGTTAGGAAACACACGCGCTCAGTGGGACCGCAGTGCTTGAACGGATAACCCACTCCATGGAGTTCCAGCTAAGTGGAACTCATCAGCAGTCTAACTCGGTGACACAGGGGAACTATTAGCAGAGGTGTGTTATACCAGGAGAGTATTCTTCTCATGAAAGAACGCAGGATCTTGGAGTCTCTTCAAACCCACTCTGCACTCCAGATTTCACAATGTTCACAGTAGAGCCCAAGCCAGGAGAAAAGTGCCCCTCACTCCCATACACAACCAAAGCTGGGGTGGGCACGCTCAGATAAAGGAGGACACCCTGCACAGAGACCCCTTGTACCACCACCTCCTCCAAAGGTCATACCTTCCTGGCTCCCCCCCTTGACACCAAGTCAGTCTTGCCAATGTAGGACACCAGGAGCCAGCCCTGGGAGGCCATCTCCTAGGATAAACACCGGCAGCGCCGGAACGGGAATCTCTATCGATCAGCTCAGTTGTGGCTGCAGCCTTGCCAGAATCCCTAACGCTGTCACCCCCCGAGATGCTGCTGCCATGCGCAGAGCTGCTCGGGAAAAGCTCCTTCTCCGCAGTCGCCACTCTTCAGTTCAGGTAACCAGGCGGCTATGTACGTTCACGCGTGCGCTCGTATGAGCGATGGCAGTGCCAGGATTGGGAGCGCCCTAGAATCGCCGGGTTGGGCACAGCTGCCCAAAGCTTCCCTCCAGCAGCAGGCCCCTCTCTCGAGTTCTCCTGGTTTGCAATAAATAAGGCTGTGGCTTTTGTCTGCCAGCGTCTTTCTTGGTTGTTTGGGGGATAATGAAAAATGATGCAAGAGCTGACAAACAAAGCCCTCGACAACCATCAGAAGGCTGACCTACTTAGCACAACGCCGGGAAGTGTGACTGCAGCTCCAGACAGAGCGCGGCTCTTGCTTCTTGTCAGGGAAGACAGCAGAGACGCCTGAACGTCGCGAGCAAACCCAACTTCAGCTGCGGTCAGTGCCTGCTGTGGGTGGCAGAGGCAGCAATCAGAGCTCACTGATCCTGCTGTCAGTGCCGCAGGGTTCACCACAGACTCCCTGAAGGGTGGTGGCAGCACCAGAGCGCTGTGCTATTGCCAGATACCTGGCACAGGCAGCACAAGCTTGAGGGCAGAAGCAGCAATCTCATTCCCTGCAGGCCGGTGCCCCAGGCAGCTCCCTCGTTTGCTCAGCTCAGACCAGTTGACAGTGCAAGCGCAGGACATCGCCTGACAAATTCATTAGAGCTGATGTGCCCATCAGGACCCGCAAGTAGGCGAGTCCTGCCTGAGGTCTAGTGCTGAGCAGCAGACAGAGCCATGGGCAGTGCTGTGTGGCAGCAGGAAAATTCAATGACGTCTAAGGACGTGCTAGCCTGATTTTCTAGTGGCCATCCCCTAGGATTGTAAGGGAATACCCCCAGGTCTAGTGAAAATATGGAAAAGAGGGCACAGGTAGTGCAGCAACCTCATGGAAGGCATCGCAGAGGTGTTGGAAGAGCAGTGATTTAAGAGACTTCTCCGTATCTGAGTCTTGAGGAGAGAGAAAAATGAGTTACAAATGCTGGTCGCAGGAGGCACCGTGTGTTCTAGGATTCGCTCGCCTCTCCCAGGAGGAAACAGGTCAGACCAAGCACCATGGACCTCAGACAACTGGGCTTCCCAGTCATGCTGCCTGTGCCCCTCCCTGTTTACAAGGAAGGGAGGGAGGGAAGTGATGTAGAGCAAATGCATTAATCCATGCAGAACTGGTGTGTGACTGTTCTTCCACAAGCAGCAGGGCACAGAGAGCTCTCTCCCTCTCTCCCACCAAGGTCTCCCACTGAAGCTAGACAAAGTGAGAATGTGAAAAGCTTCTGGCAGGAGGCAAGCGGCTTTCAAGCGTCTTTTGTGAAGCCATCTGCTCTCTGCTGATACCAGAGCATGTCCCTACCTACCAGGAGAGATAGTCCAGCAAATGAATCAACAGGTTCACACTACTGTACCAGGCTGATGTCACTGTGGCTTGAGCCACTGTATGGTTCCACTGGTTCACGTGGGGAACCAGAACTACAAAGAGCTCTCCTGAGCAACAGTCCAGTGGCTCTTCCTGAATAGATCACCCCTCTGCAGCCAGGCACGGCCAGAACAGGAGTTACAGCCCTCTCATCATTTCTGTGGTCTCATCTGGACTCTTTCCAACAGCTGCCTGACCCATCTGGTGCTGAGAGTGCCAGGACTGGACTCAGTACTCCAGTAACCCAGCAGGACACAGCACCCTGCCAGACCAAAGCCTGGGCCTGACAGGAATAGAGCAGTAGCGAGTAGTTCTGGACTTAGGCTGGGCTTGTGCAAACGCTTCGTGGGCAGACTAAAGTTCAGACCAGGAAGCGGTTCTGAGCGCATTAAATACATTTGCTGGTGGTTTCAGGGGAACTCTCACCAACTGAGAGATGAATTAAGATGCTTCCCTTCTGATGAGGTGTTCTCTAACTCGCTTTAGGAACAAAGGCATCCACCGACTCCGTGCACAAGCAGCCCTTTTTGCTGTCACTTGTAAGGAACTGTGCTGAATCGTTGGCTTCTGTCACCGCAGAACTTCAAAGCTGCAGGTTTAAGGCCCTGCTTGCACAGGGGACAGGAATAATCTACGAGGCAGAGCGTCTGCGCATCCCTTGGAGCGCGGCGCTGTCAAAGGAGTTGCTGTAGATACTAAAACGGGCTCTGTTTGCACTTAGAGCTCCCTCTTCCTAAGCTGTTTGTTTAGAACTGGGTCACTCAGCCGAGCAGATGTTTCCTCAACACAGCACACTTGTGTCACAGATGAAGAAAGTCTCCCAAGCAGCTCACTGGCACTAGTGATTATAATTTAATAATCAAGCTTACTTCTCCTCGTCAGAGCAGACAGAGCAATTCACTAAACATTCCCCTCGCTCACCTGCATTTTCCCCCACCTCCCGTTCGGACAGAGCAGTGGCCGGGGGGGACTGCGCTCCTGTCCCACTGAAAGAATGTAAACTCCACATGAATGTGCACTTTGGAGCCGCCAGGAATTATTCAGGAAACACCACCGAGCTGGTTTGTGCCCCAGAATGCAGATGAGCTCTCCTTTTCTCCCAGCTACCAGCAAAGCTCAGGCATTCACTGCTTTCATTTCACTTCTCTCCCTTTTTCCCTCCGGTTGCCATAGGAACCGGGGTGCCAGTCAGCCCGCTGAAGAGGCTGCCGTTGCAGGTGGTTTGCAGATAGGGCATTACCAAATGAATCAATAAATAGCCCCCACGCTCCCCTCAAAAGCGCGGCAGCAAAGAGCGCATCGCTCTGCACTGGTGCTGCTGCCTCGCGCGGGGTGGCTACCGAGCCTGTACGGGAAACGTTTACGCTCAGGAAGCGAGCAAGCACGCACGCCTCGTACCTGGCAGGGCCGCCGTGCGCATTCACAGCCTCCTCTGCAGCGCTCGGCTGAAATACTGAAACACAGAAAGCACTTGACTTGAAGAGAACGAATCCCAAAAAGACAGGGAGAATAAGAGGGAGCGAGCGTGCAGACACACAGCTACTGACTCATTCATGCACCCGCCCGGGTGGCGTGCCTGGCACTAACAACAACGAGGGCACTATTTACACACCCAGCCTGCTCTTCTGCAGACAGTTAGCTGACTGTAACCTCCACCCCAGAAACCAAGATCCAACCACCACAGCAAACGGTTGGTTTAGACTGGTTTTAAGGAAACTAGGCTTAGGGGATGGCTTTGCCTGAGGGATGGCTTTGCCAGGCCTGAGGTCTTCCCAATACAGAGGAAGTTCTGCAGCTACTGCTGATTAGGAAGTTAACAGTGTTCTAATAAAACCATAGAATCCTCAGGGATGGGAAGGGACCTGGAAAGATCACCCAGTCCAGTCCCCCTGCCACAGCAGGGTCACCCAGACCCAGTGGCACAGGAACACAGCCAGGCGGGGCTGGAACGTCTGCAGAGAAGGAGACTCCACAGCCCCCCTGGGCACCCTGTCCAAATCTTCTGTGGAGCCAAAGAACTGTACTTGTTCCCTCAACACCATGAGTGCAAAACAGTCTTCTACGCGTATTATGTGGCCAAGCAGGTTGTGCATAGCTGGCTGCTTGCACTGACTGTGGCTCCTGGTGAGTAGAAGTACTATGAGGCATTGGGAAGAGCTGGGTTTATGCTGTGAGGGGAGAAGCCTGGAGAGCCCAGGACATTTACCTGTAGGAAAGATAACGCTTTCCACCTGAATGCTCGAGAAAACCCTGATTTCTGTGGCAGCTCAGCCTGTTCCCTGCAAATGAAGTCTGTGGCAGGAGCTGTGGAGGACCCAGCCAGTCCTGTAGGGCAAAACGCATCTTCATCTGTCCGTGAAGCCTGTTGATGTCAATTCTGCAGGTATTATTAAAGAGTATAAATTGTGCTAGCACAGGAATGCTTTGCACAGTTTGCACACAGAAAAGGCCACCAGGTCCAACCCTCCTGCTCAGGCAGGATGCAGGTGACTGACCAGCATCACCCCCTAAAAGCGGTTTCTTGTCCTGGAAGGCAAGCCTCTAACTTTAACTTTCTAATCACTCCTTGACGACTGCACCCTTTAACTCCTGAGCTGAAAGAGAGGCTTAGATGGGATCTTAGGAAGAAAACCTTCATTCTCAGGGTGCTGAGGCCCTGGAACAGGCTGCCCCAGGAAGCTGTGGCCACCCCATCCCTGGCAGTGTTCAAGGTTGGATGGGGCTCTGGGCAGCCTGGTCTGGTGAGAGGTGTTGCTGTCTGTGGCGGGGGATTGGAACTAGATGATCTCTGAGGTCTTCTGTGATGAGCCACTCTACGATGAGTCGATGAAGCACAGGCCTAGGACTGTCTACTGCCTCATTATTAATACGTAGGGATGGTCTGCACTTTTGACCTCTTTACTGAATCCCCCTGCCTCTCACTACTTCTTTTTCTGCCTGCCTGCACAGCAGGAGCCCTCCCGAGCTTTAGCATGTGCACAACCCCAGCTGTGGCGTCTCACCTCGCGCCCTTTCATCGCCTGAGCACCGGAGAGCCTCACACTCTTCAGCAAGCCAGAGCACGCAGGCAAAAGTGACCCGTGTGTGTCCAGCGTGCAAAAGCTACCAAGCCACCGCCCGCTCTCAGCAGAAGGATGCGATCTCATCCGTACGCAGCTGAGGAGCAAACCGAAACCACACGACAGCCTATCTGTCACACCGACACAGCACGGGAGGGAGGCGGAGGCCGGGGCCATTATTTCAGTATTACTGTTCCTTTTTGCCCTGGTACAGGCTCTGAGCAGAAGATTAGCGGATTTCAGCCAGGCTGGGCTGGGGAACAAAACATCTGAAGGAAAGGGGCTTCCACAGGCAGACTCGGGTTTTTTTGTGCGAGGCCTGGAAGCAGTTAATCTCTGCTGAGTAAAGATAGCCATTCAGCTCGGATCAGTCAGCCACACTGCCGGAGGAGGAAAGGCAGGGAATCGTTTCATTGTCATTGCCAGAGAGCCACCAGATGCTTGGGATTCCAGATATTTGGGGGATAAACCTTTCAAAAGCTCTATTGACACCGGGGTATGTCAATAATTCAACGTATTAGTTGGATGCAAATACGGCACAATAACGTATGGAAAGCAAACTGTAATTGGGAATGCCGGGGTGAAGGGGGCTCTATCTGCTGACTGAGTCCATTGTCGAGCTCCAGGCTGAACCTCCGACCCTTTACTTAGGAGGGACACAATAGGCTTTGATATGAGATGGTGGGAAACGGGCTCGGAGGCTCATTTCACATTCAGCTGCAATTCATCAGCTTGGCTGGGACTTCTAGCGGCTTTAATGACCGCTGCAATTGATGGTTAAATCAATTTGTGCCGGTGACAGCACGGCTGGCCCCGGGACTGTAACAATCCGGGATTACAACAGGCAGAGAGGGCCCCGCTATTCAGGCGTGCGCGCTTTACGCCCGGCTCAGAGTGGGAACAACGGGGAGACAAAGTCTCACCGAAACGACGCCTGGAGAACGTCGCCATCCGCTCCGGTTTGCGACACACAACCCTCTTTGTGCTGCACTGAGGAGCTACGGTTAAACAAACAAATAGACGGCCAGCACTGCGAATCCAAACATAAGGGGGTCGGGAAGACCGCGGGTTCTACCTAGAACCCCAGGAAGAATGCCCTCGGCGCTTCGGGAGATGAAGAGGGTGGTCTGTCCTCCCTCCTCCCTCAACCCCAAACCATTCTGCCGCTTGCCCCCCGGGTAAAACCCAGCCTTGTGGCAAAGGAGGGGCACAAGCAGGGGGGATGGGGGCCAAACGTGTCTCTGTGAGAGTGAAGAGGAAGAACTGCTCCCTCTTCCGTCTCTGCCAAAAGCGGCGCTGAGAACACGCCTGCGCTTCCTTTCGGCCTCTCCGAGACGGCGATGCCCTCTCACACCAAGCGGGCAGCTCAGGGAAAGGGGACAACCAAAGGTCACGGCTTGAGGATTACCTTACGGGGACTCGGTTGCTTTGGGCAAGGTTCACGAGTCCAGCACTTGAAAAGTGAAAGGGAAAGCTACTCTCTCTGCCATGTTAATTGCATTAATTCACTGAGCTCCAGCACGACAGCTAGGAGGTGACTCTATCGCGTCGTGCATCTAACTGAGCACACACTCGTGTAGAAAACAGGCAGTCGCCGAATCGAACCACCTCAGCGCATACACGGGTGTGCTGGCGTCGCGAGCACCGCAGAAGCTGCCAACCAGGAACCTGTAAATCAATTAGCAATGAGTGACAAGTCTTTCCCTGCAGTTCGGAGCGCTCCGTCCATCTCTGCATAGACCAGGCCAGGGGCTGAAAGGACTGGGCGAGAGGAGCAGACGTGACACCCAGCCCCCCGACCCGTTTCCACAGATCCTTGCGTTCACGCTCGGAGTCAAAGTTACAGTTAAGAGCGACTCGTGGCATCTTCCTTACAAGTACTGGGGTGAAGTGCTGCAGGGGACGGAGCCGCCTGGCTCCCCGACGCGTGTGACTCGATGGGCTGATGTTAATACCTGAAAACCCGGATCCTGAAGTAAAGCACCGCATCTCGAAAATGTAACAGGCTCGGGGCTTTTTCTAAACTCTCTGTCCAAATATTGAACAAATATTCCTGCTGACAGCGGAGAGGTCTGGCACGAGGTCCAAATCCTGACAGCGAGGAGGGGGGAAAAGCTCCCTTGGTTCCTATGGTAACAGCGCTGGTAGAAATAGCTGTGTGAGCATACAGAACACGCAGTAAAAGCCTTCCCAAGGGAGGGCAGGGGACTGAAGAAAGGAGGATAAAAAAGATGGCAGCTTCTGCAGAGAGCACCGAGACAGGCTGTGCTGAATGAGCGTTCCACGACTGCAAAGCGATCGACTGCAAAAGGCTGCTCCTAAGGGAATAGTAAGAAAGCTTTTCCTTCCCATCCATTTACACTTAGAGGTGTGTTTGTGCGTGCCCGTTGCAAGAGGAGACCTACGAGAGATGCAGAGTCCTTTCTGCACGCATGACGACTGGTGTAAGAGTAAATAATGCATCGTCCCACACAATGGCAACGCAGGGCGGCAGTGCAGGAGAGACTCCCTACGTGCGGTATCACGGCTAATGCGCGGNCAGAGTCCTTTCTGCACGCATGACAACTGGTGTAAGAGTAAATAATAAGCCGTGATACCGCACGGCTAATGCGCGCCATACCGACTGCTTCACTGCAGCAGATTTACTGGGCACATGCCTGTGACACACGGGTTGTCCTCGAGGAAATCAGCAGGCGAGGGGACGTGCGCGGAGTGGCAGGAAGCACCGAGCAGCATTTGTGGGTGATGTATTTAATCCTGGCAATGGAAGCACTCCGGGGCCGTGACGCTCAAGAAGGCGGGTACCAGAGTCTGCCGCGCAACGAGCACACTGTACGCACGCCAGCCAGGCTCTGCCACCCAGCCTGCTTAGAGAGCAAGTGGTGGCAGTTCATTGTTAGGAGCTAAAAATGTTCACTAGCCCTTCATTCCCATCTGCTCCAGCCCTCCCCATTCAGAGTCGGCTGCTATAAACTCACTCGGGGGGGATGGATCGGCGCACAGTGGAAACATGGCGGAGGATCCCATGCAGGGGACAAGCTGCTGCTGCTGCTGCAAGTGAAACCCCCCCGGCCATAAAGCAGGGAAGGGGGGGGGAGAATTCCCAGGGACGTTTTGTGAGCATGAAGGGACACGCTGGTGACACGCTGGTTTGCTGAGCACCCTGTGCAGCAGCTGCAGGAAACCGTGTGCTGTTCTCACAGATCTTCTAGAGCAGCTACAGTTTCCAAAGCTTGCTGGATTAGCTTCAGGGGTGAGAGAGAGCGGAGACGCACCAGAAACCATGGCTAGTGAAAGCAGAGGATCCCCAGCCACCCATGCATCGTTACACTCCAAAAGCAGCAGCATGTTATCTAGGACCCACATTTGCAGAGACAAAAGCGGCACGTAACTGCCTCCCTCTTTCAGTCCCCTGCTCTCCATCTCCCCTCTTTCACGCTCCCAACCCCCCACCCGCACTCCCCCCATGCCCCTAACCAGCTGTCAGACGGAGCCCCAGGAGAAGGAACTGGCTGTCTCCTGCGCCAGCCATCCTCCCTCCTTCCCTACTATTCACTAGCAGGGTGTGGAATGGGCATAGAGCCAGCAAGGACCTTCCCTTGGGGACCCCCTCAGCAGACAGGACCCCCTCCAGACACCCTCCTGGCTGCCAGCACAGGCTGACTCTTGTAAAGCAGCAGCATCTCCTAGAATCATAGAATCATCAAGCACAACCTCGAGATCATCAACTCCAACCCTCCTACAACCCCAAACCACTGAGCAACCTCCTGAAACACCAGGTCTGGCTGTTTCTGAACACCTCCAGGGATGGTGCCCCTACCACCTCCCCGAGCAGCCTGCTCCAAGGCCTCCCCCCTCTTCCTGAGAAGAAAGCTTGCAAAAGGTGACACGCACGGGGAATGGGAGCTCCGCCAGGCTGTCTTGTTTGGAGAATCACTGAAATGGCCATAGGGCCCTGGGGGGAACCTGAGGCAGCACCCTGCCTCTTTCAGAGTGAGGGCACATTCTCGGGGAGGCATTTTAACGGGAAAAGATGGAAGGGCAACCTTAAAATAACCACACTTGGTGCAGTTGCTCCAACTTCTTCAGGCCAATAGCAGCTTGTTAGTCATTAATTTCCCTTAATTAGCATCAGGTTAACATCCCCCTGAAACCAACAGCGGCTCTTTGCACTCCCCAGAGTTGATACTTGCTCTACCCGTGGAAATGCACGTAAATCACACTGGGCTGGCATCTGAGCAGCAGATATCATTGCTATTGCCAGAGCTGGGGGTGTTTGGGTTGGGAGGGGGTGGAACTAGCCAGAGGAAACTGCAGAATAAACTAACTACTAAAGAAAAGAAAACCAAGCTTCCTAGGGTGGCTGGCGAGGACCTCACTGCTGGGCTCTCCCGCTCTGGAGTGACCAGCTCTGCAAGCCCGAGGCTGTAGTAGTCTCATGAGTAATGCAGAAACGCCACAAGTCAGCAGCCCAAAGACACTGGACTGGAGATCCTGTGATTCTTCCTGCTTTGTTTTTGGATGTTGTTTGCCCTATTTCTCTGAAGAGGGACCATGAGAACATTTAACAGCTGGCTATTTACAAATCTCTGCTCACGTATGCTTCTTCAGCAGCTGCGGGTAGCTAGACGCACACTCCTGCCTTACAGACTCGGCAACGCTCTCTGTTGCTCTCCCTTTACAGTCTCAAGAGCTTGGCTCCTTCAGAAAATTCACACGTACTTGTGGTGTCCCCATGCATGGCAGCCTGACTGCCCGCTGTGCCCCAAGCACAGCTGCACACCCATCCACTTCACCTGGGAGAGATGCTCTTCCTCTCATCAGAGTGGCTGCAACTGCAGGACAGGCTACAGGCCAGGCATTAGGACCCTAAGTGATTAAGGGAGTTCGATCAGGTCAAACACAAAGCCCTGTGTGTGGAAGGTCACTACCTTAAACAGGGTTTCTTGTCAGTCACCATCTCAGCTGAAAACTCCTACTTGGCTACTGCCTACTCCTATTTATAGGTCTGTAGTATTCCAGGAAGCACACATACTGGCCAGGTGTATTTTATATAGCCTGTAGCAAGTCTGGGGCTAGGGCCAGTGGAATTACTTGTCCCAGCTGCCTCTAAATGGCCCGTATTACAGCTGGGATTAAACGGTCTTTTAAACCTCTTTTAAACCCTCCACCACTACCTGAACGGAGGCTGTAGAGATGGGAGCTCGCCTCTTCTCCCAGGTGGATAATGACAGGACAGTGAGAAACCCGTCTGGATCTGATCCTGTGCAACTTGGTCTGGGTGATCCTGCTGTGCCAGAGGGGTTGGACTGGATGATCCCCAAGGATTCTATGAGTCTATGAAATGGCCTCAAGCTGTGGCAGGAGAGGTTTAGATTAAATATTAGGAATAAATTCTTTCCTGAGAGAGTGGTGAGGCCTGGAACAGTCTGCCCAAGGGGTGGTTGAATCAGCATCCCCAGAGGTACGTAAGAAACGTGTGGACATGGTGCTCCAGGACCTACTCCAGTGGCAGAGATGGAAGGAGGCTTGTTGTGTTTTATCTGGCTGAGCGTGTTTGGTGCTTGTGTCCGATCGGGGGGCTGGGTTTTGTTGTAGCTGTGAGTATGTTGGGCCCTTTCCAACCAGGAACATTCCATGACACCTGTATCAAGAATGAGTTCCACTGCAGGGTACTCACGGTGTCCCTGGCAGGGTGACAGTCAAAATGCAAGAGTTGAAAAAGATCCAAGTCCTGGAAATGACTTTACTCCTACACACAATCAATAAGGATGTGGTACCAGAAGTGCTTTAGGGATGCTTAGGTCATTCCGTACTCCTAATAAAACCGAAGCCTGGGAGGCTTGGCTGTGGTGCAGCACGTCCAGGTATCAGTTGTCACTGCAGGGAGCACACGGCTAATACCGTGCCGTTCTCCCTCTCGGCTGTTAACACAGCAGCACTATAAATCTGGCGTCACAAGAGCATTATCTCCGGTAGACACCCAAGGTGCATTACTCCAGAGTGGAGACCACAAGCCAAAAATGCCCAAGACCGCGGAAGCTGCATCAGCTCGATCCATTAACCCCGGCCCGCGCGATTTACTGGAAAGAAACCCGTTTGCTCTGGCTGAACCCGCTCAAGATGCTGACAGCACATCATGTCTCAACGAAAACGTGACCTGAAACCTTTGTACCCCTTCCAAACAGCCAGCCGCAGTCTTACTGACAGAAGCGAGTGTGAGGAGGGAGGAAGCGAAGCCACAGAGCACTTCAGGAGGCTTCAGAAACAGGACGACCTATCACTGACTGGGAATGGCTCCATCCAAAGGGTTGTTACACTCAAGCATATCCGACACTCCAACTCGGAACACTCAAACCCTGAAAATTCCTCAAAGAGCACAAATTCAGCCTCTTCAGGTCACCAGGCTGAGCCTAGCTTTAGCCGAGCACGACGGACCAAGCGCAGCAAGCAAAGCCCTTCCCACTCGACCTTCAAGAGCGTTAGGATGACTCCTGCTCCACCCAAGCCTTAGGAAGGCACTCCAGAAAATGAAAACACGCTCCACGGGGTGGCTGGGGCGATGATTCTGCCAGGCACAGGCGAAGGCGCTGCCATTTGGTTCTTTGCCCAAGTCTAAAAAATACCGGTGGCTGTGAAGCCTCAGCACAGCTACGGCGAGGACTGCACGCTGCTTCAGTTACACCCAGGCTCCTGCAGTAGCTAAGAAAATAGAAGGTTTACTTTGCATATGATGGCTAGAAATTGCAAATCTGAGGTCATAAACCCAACCCCTCACAAATCCGGTTCTGCTCTAGCAGAAAATAGCATTTCATTAGCTGCGAGTATTGGCAGGGAAGGAAAACAGAGCCCAGGAGCCCTAACAACAGCTTCTGTGCAGCAGGCATTAGATGATCCTGAAAGCACAACAGGACTAGACCGTACTTGTACCAATGCCCAGACAAATACTCCGGGGTTGCAGTCAGCTCAGTACTCTGAAATCTGTGGGTAGAGGCTTACGGCAGCCCTTAAAAGGTTCAAGGCTGTCCTTCAGACTAATGAATGCCCCTTCCTTTCGTTACTGCAGGCCTCATCAATGTGATCGAGAGGGCGAGACTCTCCTGCTCAGACTACCAGAGCTTCTATGCTTGGTGTGGGTTTGTATGATGCATGCAGTCTCTTCTGTACATCTCCTTCTACATCTGGAGATGTTCCAGACCCACCTGGCTGTGTTCCTGTGAGACTTGGACTAGGTGATCCTGCTGTGGCAGGGGGATTGGACTGGATGATCTTTCAAGGCCCTAGTGATTCTATGATCTGTTAGCTCCTTACTGCTGTTGCAAGCATCCCTTCTGAGGTGATTTAATGTCCTTCCTTATGTGAGAGGCACCAGAGCCCGGTCATGAACCGCAGCATCCATTCACCGTTTGGACAAGACAACGCGCGTTCCCACAGCGAGAGCTGAGGAAGATGCAGGCGCCTGACTGGGTATTTATGGCCATGAGCCTGTCCTTCATCCAGAAAGTTCATGGTGCCCTGGGGGTGAAACCAAGCGAAGTTTACAGATCAGCAGCTTGTCAGCCTCGAGCTCCAGCTGAAATTAAACGCAGATAAAACAAATAGAATGTTTGAGAGCAATTGAAATACCCAGTGCTGGAATTTCCTGGCTCCATAGAGCTGGATTGATTTCAGCTTCTCTGGACTTGGGGAAAAAAAATGAGCTCATACTCCCCACACGGGAAATGTGATGTCGGAAAGGGAGGAAAACAGACCCGCAGTCCATGTTCTGTGGCAACTGCACGGCCGAGGAGAAAGCAGTCCCAAAAAGGGGAGCTGCCCAGTCGCAGCTTGAAGGAGAGCAAGGGCAGGATGCAAAATGGATTGGGCTTCTGGGAACGCTGAGCAAGAGCCTTGGGGACGCAAACTTTGCGGTGATCCTTGCCCTGCTCTGCATGGTTTTACAATACAGAGGCTCGATGGGGTGACTTACTGAGCTCAGCGAGGGGTCAGGGGGAAGGCAACACTAGAGCAGGGTCCATGATAGCAGAAGGCATGGTCACAGAGAGGATCAGAGCAGGGACTGCTGGACGTGATGAGTCTGGAGGGACTAAATTCCTGGTATCTCACATGCAACCCTCACAACCAGTAGATGCTTTTTGCTTTAACCTCTGTGCAGCTCCTCCATCTGTTTTACAGATGGTCTTCCCACAGGATGTGACTGACACAGACCCTTCAATCTGACCTGCAGCGTGTTTTTAAGGTGAATCTCCCAGTCCCTCCTCCCCCCACACGCTCCAGTTCGCATTCTTGAGACCTTCGTTGGGTTTCTGGGTGTCATTAAATTGGAGGCTGCCCTGCAGGCGCCTCCACCTGAAGCACAGCGAGTCAGCTCATGGGTGTTCAAAACACACTGCTGCGATGCAGTAAAACCCCAGAGGTGTGAGCATCAGCCCCTCGGCACCCTCTCTTCCACGGTGCAGGGACTCCCCACCCGTGAACACACAGAACTCTGCAGAATGCAGCAGTGATTGGGCAAGAGCAAGCGGCCTTGCAGCAAATGAACCTCTTCCGCCTCAGAGCAAGGTGTGTGTGCGGCAGAGCAGGAGCATCGCACGCCAGACGAGAAACCACGCACAAGTGCTGCATGGCTGCTCCTTAAATGGGCAACCTACGCTTTCTGCGCGGTGTCCAAGCGGCTGCCTTGGAGAGAAATCTTATATACACTCGCGTAACTTAAGAGTGCCTTGAGGTACACGCTGGTGAGGTCGAACAAAAGTTGGGCAGACCACCTTAATTCTGGCATTTCCTCAGTCTCAAGTGTTTGACTTTATAACCTTAATAACAGCCTCTCACATAGCTCTTGTATGTGTAATCAATTACTCTCCCTTCTCGCTCTCTGTCCTGCTCTCAGCAGTAAAGCTGTTGGGCTTGTGTCCTTCAGGACCAAAGCAAACACTGGAAATTGCTGCTGCTGTTATTGAAAGCAGCTGCGCTGCGCTCTGGGGCACTGGTGCAGCGTCAGACTGCGGCACGGTCGGCGTCAGGGGAGTTACTGACTGAAAACACACAATCCAGTGACAGGGAAAGGCAAGTGCCGGACGGGCCTTCGCATCCACCCCTTTTCGGGCAAGTGACCGGGCAAAGGAAGCGCTCCCGTCACGTTTGCCTCGGTACAACGACAGGCGCGCGCTCCGGCTCTGCAGGTCTGACTTCGGGCATCAGGCAGCGGGTGATGAACACCGCGTCTTGTCTTTTCTGTGCTCTCATCGCTCACCCTCCCCTCACCCCAGAGAGGCTGATGGACTGCAGCAGAAAGCGCTGGAAGATGCTAGAACACAGGGTAGGGGTCTCTGCAGAAGGACCAGAAGAGGAAGCAGCGGAACTATTGAAATGGGAATCAGAGCGCTTCGTGAGGTCGGATTAGATCCACTACTGGAAAGAAAATAACTGGAGACAACCACTAACAAGCCCTGGAAGCACTGTTACAGCTCCACATTGAGCTCCAAAGCCCAGCAACGCCACAACCGAGCAGCTTCCACTCACATTAAGTGGTGTCCACTGACGTGAATCCCACCCTTCCATGAACGCGTTTTAGTGGGGTTTTAAGTGCACGATCACGGCACAGCTTGCCTGCACGATCGATCCCCACCCGAGGTCATGCATGTGGTGGGTCACGTTCTGAGCATGAATCAGGGCTGGGCTGTTACTCAGGCCCTGTGAAAGGAGAGGTCTGCAGGAGTGCTGAGCACTCCCAGCCTGTGCCCAAAAAGCCAAGTGCTTTGCACAGCGGTCCGCGGGCTTTCCCCTCAATATGACTAGCCTTGGACAGTTGAGTCTGAAGCCGCCGAGATGATGTACCTCACAAGCCTCTGTACCAGCACGCTTTCACCTCAGAGCACTGTCAAGACAATCAATTGATCAGCAGCGGTAGCCCCCCCAGTGCTCCGTAGCAGGAACAGTGTGATAAAGCCAGCTGGAAGATTACACCCCCATGGAAAGGGAGCTGCGGGGTGACACCACTCCTCACTGTGCAAACAGCAAGACAGCCTCTTTAGTGAGGGTTTGTGCAGCTTGAACTCCTCTCTCAGGCGGGCGTTCCACATCTGTACAGTGTCCAGGCTCCTGCAGAACACGCTCAGGCTCCAGAACTCTCTTGGTCTAAACAAACAGTGTGCACAGGGAGGGCTGACAAAACGCCTTGCATGGACGGAATCTTCCGTCCTTCCCACTTCAGTCATGCCAACCATGCCTCCTAAATCACCGCCAGCCTCACTGTGCCTGAATGCCTGCTGATCATTTTCAGACTCTGCTGCTTCTGGCCGGTCTAATGAGACAATTCAGTTGCTCCACCGTCCAGCCCCCTTCAGTCTCCCCTAACAGGAGGGCCCAACACCTGTCTCGCAGCGCTTGCCTTGTTTTGTCTCGCATGTCATTCAGGAGAGCAAGGGCAAGCTATTGATCGACTGACTTCGTTTCCATCTCCCTGACATTCCTTGCGTTTCTTGCGCCAGAGATCAGACACCCCCCTCAGAGAGCAGTTAGGCGTTTCAGTGCCACTTCAGGGAGAGGGGCTCAGAACAGCGTGGACTTTATCGGCAAGCTAATCCCCGAATACTTCCGACAAGCAACATCTGAACCAGGGAAGGAGGAACAGCTATTTATCGAAGATCAACGCGACCCTCGTGGCCGGTTCAGAAGCATCTTATGGCAACCTAACCCGCCCAGCTGCGGGGGAGGCTGAAAGGAGGGAAGAGAAGGGGTTTGAATAGGCAGCTCCACGGAAAGAGCGCTGCGATGGTTTATGGAGCGAGGGCTGCTCTGCGATGAATCAGACGCACGCTGCCTTTAGCATCCACGGCCTGCAGTCGGAGGATGAGGGGAATCCTCGTGATAAAGCGCAGCGATCTTCCCGGGGCTGTTGCAGAAGGGTGCTATTTTTACTGCAGCGTGCAGCCGCGCCAGGAGAAGAGCAGAAAGAGGGGAAAATGTATTGTCTGGCACTCGTTACCATAGCAACAGGCTGGAGTTCAAGGAGAAGTGGAGAATCTGGATTCTATGGCAGGGTAATGAATTCAGCATCCACAGCAACAGGGATGGATTTTCTGTCACAGCCTGTAAATCAGCTGGAGGAAACCAGCACGCAGCAGATATTCTGGGACACTTTGGATCTGCTTCTAATATATTACAAGTGTACCAGAATTAGCTCTCAGGGCCTTTTGTCTTCCCAGTTCCTCCCCTTCTCCTCTTGATATTGGCTGCTGAGACAAAAGCTAATGCCCAGCAGCCTTCTTGGGATTCCCCTGCAGTAAGCAGGCATCGCCCTCCCCTGGGAGAGCAAGCTCCAGCACGGTGGCTTTCAGAGTTCCCCAAAGTTTCAGAGGCCAGCCAGGAGCTGCACGAGTCCCGTTCTGAGATACTCCTCACTATGATTCCTTGATGCATGGTGTAGGTGAGCAAAGGGAGTGGGCATAGGAACACCCGAGGATCCCAGGTCAGCATCACAACTGAGAAAGATGACTTTTCAAGGCGCCTGCACAGTGGCTGCTGGGCATGGGGCACTGCCTTGGCAGACCTGGCACAGCAAGGAAAGTGGGAGCAGCTCGGTCTGGAAACAGAGCTGGTGTTCCACAGCCACTGCTGGGGAAAGCCGTATGCGGCCCCAGGTTGCCTGTGAGAAGTCAGTCGTCTCAAAAGGAGTTCAGGGGGATGGACACCCGGAGGTGTTCGAGGCCAAGCTGGATGAGACTCAGAGCAAGCAGGTTTAGTTGAGAGGCATCGCCGCCACGGCAGGAAGGTCGGAACTAGAGGATCTCTAACCTGAGCCATTTGATGACTCTATGCCCGTGCCTCAGCCCCACTCCATCCTCATGCCTTCTCGGTCTCATTCTAATGGCCTGCTGACCTCCAGAATGACCCTGTCCTTGTCCACAGTAACCACATCTCAGGAACCAGGAAAGAATCGAGAACAACTCCAGAGAAAACGAGTGCCTCACCACGGCAGGGTGCACCGACAGTCCTCAGCTTTCTGTGCCTTTAAAACAAACGAAGAGGAAGTAACTTCCCTTTCTACCTTGTTCTGCGGAGCAGATGGAACACACCCTGGGGAAAGGGAGGACAAGTGATCCTAACTAACTAAATAATAACAAATTATAACAATACACCACATCACCTACTGCATTCCCAGGAGATCACTGCCACGAAGCTCAGATGGCTTTCTTTCCAAGTCAGTGAAGAAAAGGCAGTGTAAACATCCCCGTGAGCAGAGATAAAACGCAGAGATAAAAGTGAAGCCAAAATGAAAGGCTATTCCTTGTGTGGGTGTTCCTGCCTCAGACAAAGGAGTGCTGTCCCTGTGACTGCAAGGGGGGCCTAGGGGAGATCAAGTCTCTCTCATTCTCTTTGACTGCCAGCCACACAGACTCTTTCCTAAAGGAGCAGGAGCTCACAAGTTAAGACGTTGCAGAGGATCTTGTGTAGCTTGCTGGTCTTTGCTCCTTGTTCAAACCCTCTTTCAATTGGAGGGCAAAACCACAGGCAGAATCAAGTCCCCTGGATGTGCAGTTTCCCCCAAACCAAGCCTTCTCCAGACACGAAGCAGCTATTTTCTTAGCTGTTTTTGAGGCCAATCACTTTTTTCACTTAGAGGGCAAACCGCAGAGGTTAAGCCCACCTTTGGCCACCTGAAGGCTAACAAAACACATCCCTTCTAACCCCCACACCTTCTCTTCTGCTTCCAGATCCCTATCCCCAGCAACTGCAGAACTGTTGGGCAATGGCTCAGCGCAAGCACACCTCCCAGCTCACGTCCAGTCGGTCAGCAACAATCCTAGACTCAGACACTTAGCTTTCGGGAGTCTTGCCTTTCAAACCAAATGGCTTCAAGCCTCCTGGAGATCTATGGCCACTTAGAAAAAGAACAAGGGTGCCAGTTTCAAGAGCACTTCAGTGCTGGTTTGTAAGACTCTCTCTTACAGTTATTCTTTCTCTCTGAGACTTCAGCCTCCTCCTTTTGTGAGGACTGGAGTAGCTGGGAGCTTAAGCTTCAGCTCCGACATCTGTCATTCAAACCTGGAGTCTCTCTGGGCCACAGAAGCAGACAGTGCTGCCCAGCGTGGGTTTTGGGAGAGCACACAGGTTCTGCTGAGGAGTCCTTGGGGAGAGCACTGCTATCCAAGGGAACCACTCCAGGGACAGGCTGAAGTTTGCAGGATTCCCTTTGAACCGAGGTGTTTGGGTTTAGTTCTGGTTTCAAAATCACCCAGTTTTCAACCCTCAGCTGTGGTGCTTTCATGCTTACAAAGCATTTTCTTTTGAAGCTGGTGGCACCTTTCCTAGTCGGCCTCCTGCATCAGCGTGTGGACTGCACGGGTGCTGGGCCCAGTGAACTGTCGTCTTCTTAGCAGCTGCTTCACTGCCTGTTGGACTCTCAGTGAGAGCTGGCTGCTGTGCTAGAACTACAGGCACCAACCCAGACCGATTTAGACCCTCTCCCTAACCCATGACGCTTTTAAAGTCACTTCTTACCCCGGTGCAGTGAACCAGGCCGCGTTCCTCCGCATTTTACCTGCAAACCAAGTAAATGCAAGGATAGCAGGAAATCATTGCTTCATTACTACTGCTGCCGTGAATAGAAGGCTCTGTCAGACAAATGGAGTGGCTTTCAGGCTCACAAGCCGCTCCGAGTGGAGGAAATCAATAAAGGAATAGCTGATCAGAGTTGCTGCTGTAAAGTACTAATTAACAATGAAATCTGTTTCCCCGCCTCACGCAGCCGTGCCGTGACCCGCTGCAGTAAACCTCTGCCTGGGAGCACTAAACCACCAGGTACAGCTTTTGCTAACTCTTCTTTCTGCGAGAGCTGTCCTCGAGTCAGCTCAGTGTGCCTGTACAAACGAGTCCAGTCAACCACTGGAGCGGCCAAACCGGGGGGAACACGTGCAGCACCGTCACCAAACCCTGCCACTGCCTCAGGCATCGGACCACAGCCTCAGGCAAGAGAGCAGGAGAGCCGATAGAGACCCAGACCTCTCCCATCAGGAAGAGGTCTGTCCCAGCAGCGTGGCTCCGTGACTTGAGCCCGGGATATCTGTAACAGTACAGCCAGCCGTGGCAGCTGCTCGGCAGTGGGAACCCTCCTTAAAGAATTTTGTGCATTCTGGTCGGTCTGAACTGACAATTTTCACACTTTCTTCATTTACCAAGGAAAACACCCAGTCCAGAGCCCCAAAACAATGCGATCCTTTCTCTGAGAAGTCTGGTTTGGCCTGGCTCGGGAACAGCTCCCGCAGCTCACTGCCTCTTCTGGGGAAAAGCATTTCAGAGTGATTATTACAGACTACTCCCCTCCCTATTGGTTTTCCCTGGAACACAGGGGAGGAAAGGAAGGAGTCATTGCAGGAGTGCCTGGGCTCTACTTACAGCTGTCAGAGATAGGGCAGCACAAACACACAGACTCTCATTCACCTGTGAAGTCTTCCTCCGTGCTCGCAATTCCATTGAGATCACCCTGGGAGAAGCCAAAGCATGTCCTGTGCACAACTCCTCTCACACCCCCTAACACACAGCTGCACCCTGAAACCTCATGGTAGTGGTGGGGAACACAGGGAGGACACCTGGCCCTTCTGGCATCTGCCTAGGACTAATCAGGTGTGGGCAGAGAGTGGGGAAGGACGAGAAGGGACAGGGTTCAGTCAGACCATTTGATCTTTCCTCACCTCAAACAGATTTTGGTGATCCCAGTTTTTGAGCTGTTGGGGATGGCAGGGAGGCCGGGGGTAATTAGTTTTCTAGGTTCCCGTCGCAGATTCTGGATGCCAAAGCGAAACCCTTGTTCACGTGGAATGATCACACCATTACACGAGACGGGAAACAAGGCAGGATCCATGACGCCTCCATCTCTACTCGACAGGAAAAGCAAGAGCTTCTCGTTCAGGTCTACTGGCATAGAGCTGGAGGATGTCTGCCTGCTTACTGCTTTACAGACTAATGGACTGCAGCTGCTGCCACGTCCGAGGGAGCCCCAGGCAGAGATCAGAGAGCATGCACAGTCCCGCTAGTGCGGATGCTGTGTGCAGGCAGTGGAAATTCAGTCAGATACATTGTAATTGCCAGAGTAATTAAAGCTCATTACGGAAAGTAAACATAACCTGCAAAGTTAACACTGCTGCACAAGTGGCACTGCTCATCTACTCACACGGGAGGCAGAGGAGATCATTAGGGCCCAGATGAACTCCGGGCTGAGAGAGGAGGAGCGCCGCAATTAGGTGTGTAGAGCAGCAGCGTGTGTGTTCGTGCATGTAGATGGGAAAATGAGAATTAAAGAACACGTTACTGAAAGTGGAACGAGGAAGGGGAGAGGACCACGGGAATGCACACAGAACACGTGGTCTCTCCCTGCATAAGCTCATTAATTCCATCTTTTCCTCGTTACGGGCTTCTGACCTGTTTTCTTGAGGAACAGGGATGTTACCACCTGTCATTTTCCCTGTGGAAGACATGCCATCCTCTCTGCAGTCACCACAGCTTCTCACCAAACAGGAAGGGGGAAGCTTTAGACACCGGGGAAAAACTCCTGAGCCAGCACCAGGATGCTGTCCCCTGTGCACGGACAGCCCCACGGCATAGGAGGAGTACCGAGATGTGAAAGGACTAGTAACCCAGAGTCAGGCAGCAGTGGGGTACAGGCAGCTGAGACAAGATGACTGCTTTCCTCCTGCGAGCTGCTGCAGGTAAACCAGTCAGTCAAGCCACGCGACTGACAAGCAGGTAAATACACCTACACCTGTGTTTCCACTCAGAACTGCGGCAGGTACAGCGTTCGCATAGCTAAAGTGGTCTCCAGGGGGTGAATTCAGCTGTGACAAGATGATTGCCTTTTGCCAGCGTGATGCAAACACCCCAGGCAAGGCACGCGACTGGTCAACCACAAACACGCCTGCAAACACTGCCGTGGGTTTGGTGCTGTAGCAGGCACAGCCTCTGCAGAGCTGGAGCGGTCTCCACACTCAGCCCTGTGCTTTCCGTGCTGGTGCATGGGCAAGGCTGTTAGGGGATGAAAGGGACCTTGAAAGATCCTTAGTCCAGCCACCCCAGACGTCAGGTCAGACAGCATCCCAGCCAAAAGACATCACTCTGCAGTGTCTGGCAGAGTTTTTACTGTAGGATATAAAAGGCAACAGACGACTACAGTGACACCACCTCACAATTTCAGCACAACCGCTCTGTAATCATTGCATTGGCATCTCCTTTCCCCACTCATCAGCACAGCCCTGGTCCTGCTGATCAGGTGCACAGCGCGACATTTCCAGATGTCTCCAGCACAAACCTATCCTGTGGGCAGAGCAGAGGTGTCTTCCTGTCTGTCACAGCCTCTCTTTACAGATACCTTTGCTCCACGTGGAACCACTCTCATTTCAAATGCATAGGCCAGTGCAGAGGAGGACAAACACTGCAAGCACAGGCTGTGTACCAGCTAAACCTGACCAAGCCACCACGATCAGAGAGAAAGGCACCCCGGTACAGGTCCCCATGACCGAGATCTCCTTAGGGACACTTCTTGAAGCAAGAGCTTCACAAAACCAGCGCAGGCTGGGGTGTAATAGAAAGGATTGCCCCCCACTCTTTGTTGCTCCACCCGGAGAGATAAGATCACTGCAAGGAGGAGTAAAACACAACCACCGGAGTGCCACATTTGCATTACTCTTTCCCTTCTCTATCTGCAGTTCTCAGGCACCTTTCTGCGCCTTCTCCCATTTAAAAACCCTATCAACAGAAACAATTGCATCAGCTTTGCCCTGGAAGGCTGTTGTGTGGCTGGGAACCTGCAGCTGCACCTGTTTTATAATCAGCAAGCCAGCAGGCTTTGGCTTAAGCTGGTCCACTGAGAGAAGGGTCAGTAGCCCACAGCTTCCAGCAGGAGCAGCTGCACTTGTGTGTCCGCACAGCCACGGCTAGATAATTCTCTGAGGCCTACAGAGGAGGTCTGCTGCAGGTGATATCAGCCACTCTTTGAAGATGGCTAATCTGGCTACAGAGGAAGCTGAAGTGATTTTCTCATAAGAAGCCTCTACAAGATGAGATACACCTTCTCCTGGCTCAACCGCTCCCCTCATCCTGCTTCTCCTGAACAAAGAGAGTCACCTCTAAAGCAGGGGACTAAAAACAGCGATAAACCTACTAGCAGAGCAGAGTCTCCCAACTCCCCTTAGCAAGGCCATACTGACCTCCTCGAGCTAAGGCCTGGTGGTGTATGCCAGCTGAGAAGCGGCATCGCATCACACGACCATTTCAGAGTCACTGCACTGCGCGTGGCAGCTGGATGACAGCCTGAGCTCCAGCTCCTGAGGAAGCGGGCTCTGGAGCCAACTCCTCTGGGATCCTGAGGAGCCAGCTACCCAGGAAGGCGAGCAAACAATGCTTTAGGGAGTGAAGAGGGGTTTGGGGAAGTCGGGCAGCAGAGGGGTGAGCGCTCGTTAGTTATTTTGGGACATCGTGCAGTGAGTGCAGATGGCTCTGCAGGATGGCAGAGACACAGGAAAGGAGAGGGAGCACTACGATAACAACTTGAGTGCGTGGGTACGGGTTCTGTGAAACAGGAGGCAGACATGAATGTTGGAGGAGGGTATAAAGGAGGGGATTTTAACAACAGAAAGGCTCTTGCTTGCCTGATGCAGACTGTCCTGTGTCCAGGGCGTTTTGCCTGCCACAACCACAGCAGCCAACAGTGCATGAGGATTCTCTAGCTACATCTTGCCTGCCTTTGGAGCACAGATATGAAAGTACTGTCTCTGAATAGGGATAAAGGGACTGAAACTGAAGGAGGGAAGAGCAGAACTTGTGTAGCTCATAGCAGACTCTCTCTGGCTTCACCCATCTCACCGTGTTTAATCGCCTGCATTAACTTTTAACAAATGATGCAGCACTAAATGCAGATTTACGGCCTGGAAGCCAGATGACTACTTGTGAGGGGGCAGGGAGGTGAGAGAGAGCACAGAGAAGAAATACTGACGGCAGGCTGAGACACCACCAAGACACTGCTGTGTTAGCCAGCTGCCAAATGTGGCAGGGACAAAGAAAAGGGGAGAGGCTGCACCCAACCCAGTGAGACAACAGGAAAAGCATCTCTGTGAAACACGACTGCAAGAGAACCCTGGTGCTACAGGCAGGTTGTCAGAAGGTTATTAGCTGTTATGGCAACTGTTGGATCCACAGTCTGAGGAGGAGAATGAAAGCCCTGTTTTGTCACCTCTGAAGATAATTAGTGACAGCTACAGGATTGATTGCTCTACTTTCGCAGCCCTATGCCAGGCAGCCCTAGATACATTGCTGTGATGGAGAAGATGCGGGGCTAATAAACATAGTCAATAGGTGGAGTCAGACAATCAACACTTCAAAGTCGGCTCTTGAATTTGGAGCCTGTTTTCATGTGTGACAGCCTCGTGATAGTGTTGTCAACAGCTTAGCTCAGTCCAGCTCTCCCAACGTATTTAAGCATCTAAATCCTCCCCTCGTTCAGCACTCCACATTCAGCCCTCCGCCTATCTGCTCCTATCTGCTCTAACAAGTTGTCATGGATTACTACATTTGACAGTTAAACCTGGGAGCAGTCTTAAGTTAGTAGTGCAAAGTACATCAAACCACTGCACTCCACCAGCAATTTAAAGATTAACAAGTTGTTTAGCAAAGCTGCTGTGAAAAAGCAGTGACTGCATTACAGAGCGGAGAACGAGGACTCACAGCGGCTTCCTACAGCACATCCTAAGTCAAAGTCTGCATGAACACAGACACGGTGAAATATACACACACCAGCACTCAGAGAGGTAAGCATGCTTAATCAAGTGCTTAGGTAGAGAGGTGGCTATAGACACCGGGCTACAGACACAATCTTCCTCTCTAGACTTGGAAGAAGCCCTCACATAGCATTAGCACTCCTCAGCGAGGATCAGAGCTCAAGGAAGTTGACTCACCCTGGAATCCATAGGCTTTACTGACAGATGGTCCTGAGAGGTGCTCCAGCCCCCGAAGAACTCCAGGGGCTCCATTAGAATCACTATTTATAGGGTCTGAGACAACTGCCCTTCAGCCTGACCCCAGCGATGCCCTTTTTCTAACAGCTGCATATGTTCTGAGCTTGTTAGATTGCAGGGTCCTGGCACCACCCCAGTTTGGGTCATGACCTAAGTACAGGTGATCCAGGCTGCCAGAAGGTCCACGGAGGATCATTATTGTTTGCAGGTGACAGGGAGGGGAGTAGGAGTCAGGTGAGTGAAGGGCACACCTCAGAGCTCTGGGTCACTGGTTGTCAGGAGGTAACTGTTGTCATTGGCCTCAGAGAATTGGTGAGCCTGAGGTGATGCAGAGAGAGACCACGGCACGCGCCCCACACCGCTGAGCTATGGAAACAACACGGCTCTTCACAGCTGCCTCACGACCACTGGAACTCTGTGCTTTACTGTGCAGCAGTGCTGGTTTCCATTGCTCCTGCTGCTGAAATGAGTAGCTCATTGATGCTGCCCTTCAAGACTCCTCTTGAAATGTTGCACTTAGAGCAAGCAAGCAATTTGAGAGAAAGAGGGGTAGGCACAGCAGCGAGCAGCAGCCAAATGTTCATCAGGTGTTTGAGCTGGATGTCAAACCAACACACTTAATTCACTATCAGTTTGCTTGCAGGTCAGCAAAGAGACCGAAGACAAAGAGAGCACTGAATTGAAAGAGACAGAGTCACTGCAAATGAAGAGTTCTTTCTCACCCCCTTCCCTCGTGAGCGGAGGGATGGTGTTGTGCTTTGTGTTCACTTCTCCTTCATTCTTTTGCATTTGGTTGTGCACAGTGCTGACACCTGAGCTCTCATTTCTTCCTCCTGCCATAACTATTCCGAAATGGGCCAGGCATCCATCCCCACCACCATCCCCCAGCAGGGAGACCTGTTAGCACAGGGAAAAGCAGCAACGAGCCATTTCCTCATCACCACCAGGGAACCCACCTCCTGGCCCACCTCTCCTGCGCTTCCTTCCCCCACTTTCCCATCTACGCAGTTGCTCCCGCTTCACTGTGGTTCCACTTCCACCTGGAAAAGCTCTGACCACGCTCTTCCCCAAAGGAGATTGCATAACATTCCTCTGGCAATGGCATCCAGCGTGTGTGAAGGAAAGCAATATCAGGAAAGTTTAATGGAGTTTAACTTGTAATGCAGTTCAGAGCTGGAAACAATGAGGTAAGCCTGGACGAAGCTTGCTGCCAGCAACCCACGAAGCAGCAGCCAGTGCTCCCAGGAGCTCCGTTCGGGAACAAGCATCCCAAGGACAGCAGAGAGCAGGAGGGAAGCAGCAAGGGCTTAGGAAAAGTTTACAGCATGCACAGGAACTGACTTTCCAGCCCAAGAGCAGCCAAAGGAAGAAATAATGAAAGGAATCTGTACCAACACAAAGAGGAAGGAGCTGACAAAACAGCATTCGGAGTCTAACCCTGAGGAAAGCACTTAATGAGGAGAGCAAAAGTGTGTGCCGAGGGGCCAGAAGGCCAGGAGGCCAAACTGGGAATGGATGGGCTCTCATGTCCAGATCCTCAGTATTCCCAGAGATGCTGGTGGTGTCACAGGAACAGCAGACATCAGTGCCTGGCTCTGTGAGGATCCTGTCGGTGTGACTGAAGGACATTGGCCCTGTAAGTGACCAGCAGACAGCTGGAACTCACACTGCTAAGAGGTGCCCCCAATACTTTCACAAGTACGGGCACCGTTAGCAGGAGGAGGTCTCTTTCCCTGTGAACTGCCACGCATTTCCGTGACCAAGCCCAGACTCAGCATTCTCACCATCACTGCGAATTCTAGTCAGTACTACCTCCTGTCCAACGTCAGTGCAGCTCACGTTAAAGCTCCTTGTCACTGTGCCAGGCCCGGTGCCCCTGGGTTCCACAAACTCCTTGCAGTCCAAAGGACAACACTGTGACATTCACAGACCTCCTCACACACTCACGCTGAACACCCGGTATTTCTGCTGAAGCAGTACAGTGCGCTCCTGGAAGCAGGAGGAGCTGAAATACCTCCTGAATATGTCCTGCGTTCTCACACCCGCTGCAGCCCGTGCTTGTCGGTTCACATTGGTTACCCTGAAACTGGACCTGACGGGGATAAAGCAGGAGCAAGATGGGGATCAGTATTTCAGAGCCTCTCCCATGTCAGATGAGACCGGGCGGCTATCACTGAGGCTGAGTATTCCCAGCACTGCTCTGCGCAGTCTCGCTGATTCCCCATCCAGCTGAGAAAATATTTTGCAGTGAAACATCTGGCTAAGGAATGCTGGGCGCTTGGCAAAGGCGGGAGCATCCTCTGAGGCACTCAGCCTCAGGCAACGCGACCGAGTTTTCAGCAGTTCCAATGCACTGAAACACGATAGAGAAAAACTCACCAGAGACGGTCCGAGCGCCTGCGGCTGCTGTCATAGTCCTCTCTGAGTCTGTTGCTTTGCACATGCAGAGGTGACTGAGAACTGTGAAGATATCATGGGCACAAGAGCACGAGCCCAGCAGAACACCGGTGAGGGGATGCACCCCGGTGCAAAGGAAGAATCGTCAGAACAGAGGGGACTGGGAAAAAAATCCAAAGAACATCTGGTTGGGCCAGCTTGAAGGCTGTCTCTGCTGAGGACTCTCCGAGGTCAGAGCCACCCGGCTCTACTGCAGCTACCTGAAAAAGAACAGAGAACTGTCAGAGTAGGACTCATCTTTGTGCTGAAATGAAGAGTAAATAGCCACCAAATAAGTAATCGAAGAGAGAGCTAAGCCCAGTGGTTACTCTGTTCACTACTCTCTTGGGCCAAGGGCCAGAATTCAGCCCAGTATTTGACCACACAATGATTAAAGCATCCTCATCCAGGGATTGCTGCTGAGCCCGTCCAGCCGTGTGCACAGTCAGGTAGCTAGGCCTGGCTGAGAGAGAGCATTGGTCCCATCTCGGACTGGACCGTCAGTTCATTGTTCTAGCGCAGACCCCTTGAACAGGGAAGACCAACCGTTTTAGCTTCTGATCACACAGAGGTGCAGGGAACGACCACGGGCCCCAGAGACAGTACAGAAAGCCACAAAGTGCTCGTGTGAGATCTCACAGGAGAGTAAGAAGGAAAGGGGGTGTTCCTGGAAAAAGGAATTTGCATCATAAATGACATCTCCATGAATCACACAGTCCTGGAATTGTTTGGATGGAAAAGGCCCCTCCACCATGGAGTCCAACTGGTAAGCTAGCACTGCTAGCCTAGGCACCTCTAAACCAAGTCCCTAGGGGCCACCTCTAGGCATGTTTCTAGTACCTCCATGGATGGCGAGTCCCCCGCTTCCTTGGGCCACTTGTGCCAGTGCTTTACAACCCCTTTGGCTAATGAGTCCTTCCTAAGGTCTAATTTAAACAACTTCTTGTGCAAGTTGGATCTATGGCCTCGTCTTATCACCTACTTTCCAGGAGAGGAGATCGACTCCCACCTTCACACAACCTCCTTTAAGTCAGTTGTAGAGAGTGATAGAATTAGCTGGTGAGGTGCATTTCAAGTACCCTACACATCGTTTGCAAGCAGGGAAAGTAAGGACAGATCCCTGGGGATGAGCTTGAAAGTGCAACTTGTTGAGACAAGCGCAGCAGGTAGAGAGGTGGAAAATGTCCACTTGATAAATGTGGGCACAGGGCAAACCCAGACGAAAGATTGAGCCACTGGGCGACTGAGATGAGAAGTTACTGAGGCATTGCTCTCAGAAGGCCACCCGCGGGCAGGTAAAGCATTTAATTAGTCCTAATGAAGGACACATCTGCCTTGGGTAGGGAGAAGACAGCTTGAAAGTTTTTGAAGGAGCCAGATTTTGCTCAGCTTGATCATCCTTGACGTAAGATCACCACAGAGAATGTTAAAGGCTAGGAGCTGGCTGATTGAACCTCCAAGTCGTTAGCAGTTCTGTCTGTAAAGTAACGGGGAAAGGTGAGCCGTCTGAAAATAAGCAGAGGGCAGAGATGGCACCTACTTTCAAGGAGGAGGAAAAACTACTCAGCTGTATTTTCAGGAAGAAATACTGGCACAGCCACCCGAATAAATGACTGCAAGCGTGTAAACTGGAGCAAAGGCATCAGTAATAACCCACGGGGAGTTTTAGAGGCAGACTCTGTCAAATCAATCCATTTATTTCTCTGACAGGGCAGCAAGTCTGGCAAATAGAGAAACCACCGTCTCCTGGACATCAGCGAGGGGTTTGACTGCTTCATGCAGCGTTTTCCTAGGCCAGCTGGGGAAATCAAGTAGAAAAGCTGCATTCTGGGGGCTGCGGGCAGCCGGTGATGTCATCCAAACAGGGATCAGGGCAGCAGCAGTGCAGCCGGATCTATGAAGGTGCTCAAAGCTGGATCCCTGGGGAGGAATGGAAGCAAAAGGGGAAAACTACCCCGAGGTTCTACCAGAATGCTCTCCTTGGCTCAAACAGCTGTAATTTTCCTTGTGAGTTGTTTGGTTGCTTCCCTGAGCCAATGCATTTTTCTGGTACCCAAAGCACCCAGGTTTGAGCCTGAAGTTTGCTCTTTACTTTGATTCCCTCAGTTCTTATGTAGGAGAGGAGAGAAACCCCTTTATACGGCACTTGTGACGCGACAGGCTTCTGCTCGACAGCCAGTTAGCTATTTTTATCCTCGCTGAAGTTTCCTAATAGGATTCCATTGTTTTCATGCAGAAGCTACTTTTGATCATCTTCTCTCAGACTTCTCCAGTCGTGATGAACCTTCGTTTTGATGGGACATGCATTTGCATGGAGGTGCCTAGAAGCCCTCTCAGCATGTGTGTCGCTCTGAGGAAACGGATTTGGGTCACTGTTAATCAGGAACTGAGCAGGAGGCACAAAAGAGCTGCTACTGCAGAACAAACAAGCCCACGCCAGTCTGCAAAGAGAGATGTAGGCTGCAAACTGCACGCCGTTTTCTATCCACTCCGCTCTGTGCTGATCAAGATGCAGCAGCAGTACTGCAGGCAGCACTGGTGTATGGTGTCTTTGAAGACCTCTAGGATTGCTCCACCCAGCAAGGTGTCTATTCCTGGGCTATTCCTGTGTGACCTGTGGTTTTTGCACGGAGCAGCTGGGAATGATCCCACTGTGGAATCAGCACTAACACGTGCTGGGTGCTGAACGGCTTGAGAGCAGCCCTGAGGAGAAGGACTTGGAGGTGGTGTTACATGGGAGACCATGGGGTGATAGAGGGCTACAGCACCTGTCCTATGAAGATGGGCTGATGGCATTGGGGCTGATTAGCCTGAAGAAGAGAAAGCTTTGGGGGGACCTCATGGCAGCCGTGCACTAGCTGAAGGAAAAGGAAAGACTGAAGATGACTTTTTACAAGGGACTCTAGTTGTAGGACAAGGTGATGGCTTCAAAATAAAAGAGGGCAGTTTCAGATTAGATCTTAGGGAGAAATTCCTCTCTGTGAGGGTGCTGAGGCACTGGAACAGGTTACCCAGAGAGGCTGTGGCTGCTCCACTCCTGGAATTGTTCAAGGCCAGGTTGGATGGGGCTCTGGGCAGCCTGGTCCAGTGGGAGGTGTCCCTGCCCATAGCAGGGTGCTGGAACTAGGTGATATTTGAGGTCCCTTCCAATCTAAACCATTCTAGGACTCTGGCTTTGAGGAGAAGGCTCTTTCACAGCTCTCTGTCAGACATTCAGCTCACATCTGCCTGTTGTGGCAGTGCTGCTATTGTTGTTTAGATACCAGCGAGATAAAACGGTTCAGAAATGTTCAGGAAATGTCTGTGTCTTTATTTCTATCTTGCCCTCTGCATTCAGATTTCCCTGGGGATATCTGGCCCAGGATACGCCTCACTCTCCATGCTGCCCAGTAAATGAGTGGGTTTTTCTCTTCTACAAGAGTGACCACCCCCTGGAAAAACCCTTGACAGAGTTTTTCAAGAAAGAGCACAAGAAATCACCCATTTGTCCATTCAATCCAGCCGTGTTTACAGAGCAAGGGCTAATAACCCAGCCTGACTCACCGCTTCCCTTTCAGTGCTCGCGGGCCCTTGACTGTAGACTGTTACAGCCTCACGCGGAACACGGACACCCTTCGTGTTTGTAGAACACTGCGAACAGCCCGCTGTGGGCTGGCACTAAAAGGAAGCGACAGGAGAGGGCATGAAGGGGTTAACGGCCTTTCTGGGAGAAAAGGCTGCTGTGGACTTTTCCCACAGTCTCTGCCAACAGTGACAAAACTGGAGGAAGGGGCCTTCCCGCTGGAAGGAGGAAGAGAGAGCAGAGAGGGGAGACTAAAGCCCAAGAGGCGGCACGAGTGCCAAAGCGGAGGCCTTTGGGGTTCGGGCGGCTGCACACAAAGCCGTGGTGGTGCCTGCAGAGCCGTCCAGTGCCCACCAGCCTTATCTCTGGAGCGCAGAAGCAAAACCGCCCTGCAGCAGCTGCTGTGCCCTATCACAGCCTCCACAGTGACTGACAGGGAGGAAATCTCCGGGTTTAATCCCCCCTATCTAGTTCAGCATTAACTTAGAATCCCTAAAACTGCTCGCAGCCCCTCTGGGCGTATTTTTCTGTTCTGCAAACAACAGTAGTGGGGAGATCATCCTGACAGGCACCTGTCAGCACACTCCTTGGTGGTGGTAGCTCCTGCTGCTCCAGTGGAGATCCTCAAAACAGCTCCTTAGGGTCCTGTGCCACCAGGCACGTGAGGTAAGTGCAGGCAAACTGCTACCGCTACACTGACTGCTTTTCCAGTTGTCTGGGGAGGGAGGAAGGAAGGCAGGTGTGTGCCTTTCCCACCCTTCTCCCAGCAGCTGATTTGCCCACGTTGACACACACCCTACAGCTGCTCCGACCTGCGGGTAGGGCCAAACCGTGATGCCTGTTCAAATGAGTCCTTGTGGAGACCTTCCAGCATGCCTTTCCATACCGTGCCCGCTGTGCTTTGTGAGACAGGCTTAAAACGCTCCGCGCCTACCGAGGGCTTTGGCGAGGAGTTTGTGTTCAGCTTCCACCGAGGAGCAAGGGAGCAAAGTGAAGAGTAACTGCCTGTTAGTCTCCCTTACCACGTTGTTGTGAAGAGCATCCAGTACACAGGAGCCTCCCAGAGCAGCTTCCATTTTCATCTGCTGTTCTGTGAAGTTCACAACCATCTGAGAGATCAGACAGCATTTAAAGTGGGGGGCAGCCTATAAAACTAATACCCCGACTCCAAAAGCAGTTTGCTGTGGACTGTTTATGCAAGCACAGAAGGAAATGAGAGTCTTTCTGTGCTAGAGATTCTGTTTCTGCTTCTCATGGTTAAATGTGAAATGATGGCTGCACATGAACACCCGAGCTGGTGCTGGAGACCCCAGCTCTGCAGAGCGGGTTCATTCAGGCGCTCGGGAACAAACAAACGGTGCTCTTGCCAAAGGTTGCAGGTCTGGATTAATGTCTGGATTTAAAACTATCAGCTTTCACACTGCACGTAATCTCTTCTGAAAAATTAGGGGTATTTTTCTTCTGAGTCTTTCAAGTCAATTTAGCTCTGGTGAAAGCTGCTAGAGTGACAGCCCTGAGAGCCAGCACTCTGCTCAGGAACGGTCTGGGCAAAGGGCTGTAACATGCAGAGCAGCAGCACAAATCGTCACAGATTGCCTATACACCTCGTGGTGGACTTCAGCTGTCTGGCTGCACGGGACGTGGCTGAACTGCCCAGGCAGGTGTCGGCATCTCAGGCCCGAAAATAGCAGTGACAGTCAAAACTCCCATTGGGAAGGGTTCTGGTGCAGGGACACGAGGAAATACTGCTGCGAAATCGCTCCTTCCAGGGATCACTGGAGAAACGAGGCACAAAGAACCCCTGAACAGTTCTGCACGAGCTCTCCACATTCCACTTCATGCCGACCACTGACAAATGTCCCCCCACCCCTCCACTGGTCAATCCTGCTTTGCAGAAGAGCGGAAGGGAGGGTAATGGAGACAGGGTGTGTTTCCCATCTCCATCACCAGTGAAAGAGATTCCTGCAGCTTTCAGTGCCATCGTCTGTGCACGCTGCACGGTTCAAGGGCAGATTCATCTCTTCGGAACAAATGGGATTGATAAAGCTGCCCTAAGTCAATACAGAATACAAGTGGGCGGTCCAGAGCTCCCGCTCCAAGGCATCTCCTGTAGCTGTCTGTAGAAAGTCCCCATGGCAGCGTCCCAGAGCAGCATTGAGCTGAGCTGAGCAGAGCAGGAAGGAGGCTCTTGATGTGTCCAAATAGGCACTGCTGGGCTCGCTGCCAGTGGATTAGTTTATGGGAATGATCACAGGATGTACTGGGTTGGAAGGGACCTCCAGAGGTCATCTAGTCCAACCCCCTACAACAAGCAGGAACATCTCTAACTAGAACAGATTTCTCACAGCCCCATTCAGCCTGACCTTGAGTGTCTCCAGGGATAGGGCCTTCACCAACTCTCTAGGCAACCTGTTTCAGAGATCAGACACCTCGCAGCGCAGTACTCGGATTCTTAACACAAATGACCCCAACGGCTTTGAGTGACATGTCTGTTGTCACTAGAAGTTTCCTCTGTTAAAAGTGTTCTGTGACAAAACTACCCACCTTAATTGTCAGATCAAACAGGTAAAAGGAAAGAACAGTCCTAGATCAGCTAACGCTTGTACATCTTGCCACTGCTCTCCTTGCCCCTCGTTGCGATGCTCTGTAGCTGTCAGCTCTTGTTCATCACCAGGAGCCTACTTAATAGATTTGTGTTCCCCTGCAACATGGAGCTGAAGTATGAAATAGCTTCCCCCTCACTTCTGCTCTCCCCCCAACGCCTCAGTTGTGGCTGCCAGCAGGGCTTGGACGCAGGCTCTGTACTAGATGTGTTCTTGCAGGGCCAGATGGGAGAGTGAGGGGTCATCATGTCTGTTTCAGGAATTACCCTCTGCTTGTTTCAGAGTGAAGTACATCAATGGGCTTGACTGTCACTTGGGGCTCGCCCACCCGAGTCCTCAGCGATTCTCCAGTGAGCAGGGTGCATTTACAACTCAGCAAGAAGAGAGTTTCACGTTTGTCAAACTCTGCTGAGGTTCGGTGAGAGGAGCTTAATTAGCAGCAGTAGCAGGACCCCTTACTCTGATCCTGAGCTATCCTTACTGAGATGCTCCACTGGCTTCGGTGGGGTAGTTTGCTCCAAAGAGGCACAAAGGTTTGGCCCTAGAATAGTAAAGTAGACCTGGATTGACAGCTACTTCTGTATTTGCTTTCTGCCGTAATGAAAGCTAAACGATCCTTTAATGAGACCGCAGCGGGGCACGTCCAGGGGGACTCTCCTGTAGCTAGTCAGCACCGTTTATTCATACAGTCACTTACCTCCACACGTTATGCAAACAGCAGTGAAGCTTGAATCCACACGCGTTTCCCTAAGAAACGCTCTGTTTTCAAACTCCAGGACCAAAAACACCCGTCTGCCCCCAACAGCCATCCATCCGCTGCCCACCTGGCTGTAAAGGCACTGCTGTAACCACGGGATCCGAGAAGGTCGGCCTCTGGGGCCGGAACATGACGCAGGAGGCAAGTGCAAGCTATTACGTTGGGAAGTGAGGTGTCTCCAGAGAACTGTGAAGCAAGAGGAGCCCTGCCTGAGGACAGGGCTGACTGAAGTCTAGGAGTGGCACATGACAATGAAAAGGCAGCTGAATTCTGCACTCATCCTGCACTGACAGAGGACAATTTGCTAACGATCTCCTTGGAGCAGCTTGCTACAGAGAACATACCTGAGGATCAGACAGTGTCAGAAGCAAGCCATCTGCCCCAGCGCAGTGATGATGCAGGGTAAGAAACAACGCTGCTTCTTCCTCAGCTCGTCACTGCTATGGGCTGCTTTGCAGCCTCTCAGAGCAGATTTACTCTTTCAGCTTCGTGTACTCTTTGAGAAGACAATAGCAACCTGAGGTGTGCCAGCAGACCACAGGCTACCTGGACAGTTTTTGCACGACAAATTAAACTTTAAGAGCCCAACACACGTTTCAGTCTCTGCAAAGACTGCTTCCCTCAAACCCCCAGTCACTTGGGGCAAGCACAAACAAACAGGGAACCGAGCCCACGTTTCACCCCTTCTCCTATCCTACTCTTACCACACTGAAATAACAATGCAATCATCCCCACTGGGTAGCATTCCAGACCCGTCCCTTCCTTACAAACGGAGGGTACAAGTTCACAGAGCAACACGCCGAGCTTTAGAGAGATCCAAAATGACACTGATGGGCTCAGGACACGCTGCTCTCTGGCAGTGTGGACACAGCTTAGTGCTTGAAGTCAGGGCTCCGTAGCTGAATGTCCCCTGCTCTGTGTAGTCTGCCCCTGAGTCTGCCCACAGATCTACAGAGATACAACCAGTAGCACCTTTCTTATTTTTCAGTCCCCCAAAAGCCTAGAATCTTCAGATTTCTGGAATAGCTACAGAGCCCCAGGTGCTTCCTAGCAGATGTCTGCTAGACGGTTTAGCCTACATGAGCAAATAAACCAGGTGAAATAGTGGCTCCTCCCACTACTCCTCGATTACAGTCCTAGGAAATGTCTGCTATTAGACTCCTCGTTCTTGAACTAATCCAAAAAGCATGACTCTCATTACCTCTGCCTCGTTCGGTGCCACGTGCTGCTCAGGGCCCAGGCACCTTCGCACTGAGAAGCCAGCTGCTCAGCAGCTGAAGAGCTCCTGAATCATCTTTAGCTCTCTCTTTTTTCACATATTCCAGCACTGTTCCCTGGTGTTCTGTCACTCATCTCGGCGCATCCTGCATCCTCCCTGCCAGAGTACAAGTATGGTCCTATAGATAGGCATGTGGCACTCCCAGCCAGCTCTGAGCAGAATACACACATTCCCTCTTCCCCATATGTCTCCTCATCATAGTTGTTTTCACTGTGAAAGCAAATAATAACAAACAGTAACCAGAGTGTCAACCAAAACAAGGGGGTTCTGCTATTGCTCTAAAAAGGCCATATCGTCCCAGCTCTATTTTAAGCTGAGAGGAGACACTCCAGTCTGTACTCTACCCTGTGCCAGTGCTCTAGGACCCTCCCTGGGAAGAAGGTCCTGCTGAGATTGAGAGGGAACCTCTGTTCCAGCTGGCACGCAGGTTAGTCCCCATCCTATCCTGGTCCTTGGGGTTGTTCTTGCCCAGATGCCAGACTCTACCCTGACCTTGTTGTACTCCAAAGCTGTATCAGTCTAGTTGATAATTCAGAGAGAGCACTTTCTGCAGTTACACAGGAAACCTGAGGCAACAGATTTGGAGTTGCAGGATGGTTAAAACTGCCACGGGGCTACTTTGAGGCTGCTTTAGCATCTTTGCAGGTGGAAGGTGGCTTTGATTCCAAACTGTTCCGTTAGTTTGGATAGCCTGTCAGGAAAGAATGAGGCGATGGCATTGTGTCACTATCTAGCGCGGGTGCTTACTGCAAATGGATTAGCTCTTTGTAACGGCTGACCTGCTACGCCTGGATCACTGTTAGCACGGCTAGTGTCTAAACATTAATCTAAAATTAACAGCTAATTGGCAGGGCACAGAAGGTGTGTGGGACTGACAGCAGCGTCACTTCCCAAAGAGAAAAGCTTAAGCAGTCACACTTCATAATGTTGAGCTGTTTCATGCACAGTGGTGGCACTGACACTTGTCATCAGAAACCCCGGGCCCAGCTCAGGAACCCGCTGGGCTGAGTGCTGTGCAAGCACAGGGCAAAATGGATGAAGTCACTGTCACACGGAAGGGAAAGCAGCACATCAGCTCCTAGCCACGGTGCGCGTGTGTGCGAAAACACACAGGCAAGAAGTACCCGAGGATTTCGTTTTAACAGCTTAACAGGATGAGTAGGGAGGAGCAAGCCTTGGGATGCTGGCACTTTCCCAGCGTGATTTACATGTCTCAGCAGCGTGTGCTGCCCACAGCCCGAAACAATCGCGAATATCAGGCCGTTTGGAATGCCGTCCTGCACGCCTCTTCCCTGTGCGCTTGCTCTCTGCCCCAGCCAAAGGAGCCCCGCACCCCGGGAGGTAAGCAGATAAAGGCCGTGGTGAGGTACCAGATAAAGGCTCCAGCTGTCCTGAGAGATTGTTTTCCTCTGCTCACACCTCCTTCATCTGGGAAGGTGTCTGCAACTGAAACACAACCAGCACCACCCCCACCCCCTGAAATCAGGAGATTTCATCAGCTGAATAGTTAAGTTTCTCTTTTCTGGAAGATTCTCATGTACCTAATGTCTGTGAATAGGCTGGAGGGGAACTCATGCCTCCTTGCCTTGGCCACGTCCACTTCAAGACAAAAGAAGGCACACAAGAAGGAGGTGACAGGGGTAGCTGCCTTCTCTTGATTCCAGTGGTTGTTCTAACTGTGGTTGTTCTGAGACCCAGCCTTTGTGCCTTCAGGTCCATGCTGGTGGATGAGGAGAATGAAAAAGAGCTAGCCTGGCTTTCCTATCCAGTACAGACAAGAAGCAGATCTCTGGAGAAGAAAGCCAGCTTCTCAGCTGACATATTTGCTTTGTAACTGGTAGTGAAATGGGCGGAAGAGGGGAAAGCAGGAGTAAGAACTGGAACGAAGCGCCTCACCACCTGCACTTCCTTCTGCACCGCCTGGCTGCTGCAACACCATGTAGGTAAGGGTGTGCATTTCACAGGTGGCCTTGGCTTGTGCCACTTCTCACTTGACCAAGATCAGAAGGTGTTTGGAGTTTTCAGAACCAGATTGATTCAGATTTTTCAGCCTGTCTTGCAGACACAACAATCAAAGCCAGTTGAAAGGGGGTTACTCGGAGTGCAGTACATAATCCAGTCAGGATTTAGCAAATCCTACACAGAGCTTTTTGCACTTCTCTGTATGGCACCTGACTGCCTCCACAAACCGGACCCCGTAGACATTTCTGACTTGTGAGTACAGAAGAGAATCACACCACTGACTTGTCCAGATTTGCTTGACTATTCCCACCCTTGCAGAAAAGGACCCATCAGACTGGAGTGACTGGTAGGCTGTTGTGGGAGAAAGTCAGGGAGAAGAGAATGGTGCAGAAGCCCACTTCTCCACAAGCCAAGTGAACAGGCTGGGGTACAGCAAGCCTCTCCTTTTCTCTTGGGACCCTGTCCGTGCAGCCCCTAGCTTCTCCAAAACAAGAGAAGAGGCCCTTCCTGCAAAAACACAATACATTGTGTGATTCCAGGATTCCAGGATCTCATCCGAGTGCAGTCCCTGTCTCCAAGAAGCAGCAGTTTCTAGCACACAAGCAGCAAGATGAGCAATTTTGTACCTTTAGCTGGAGGTTATGAAAGGGTAGTGTGTGTTTTTTTCCTGGGAGAGATTAAACCGTGTAAATTCTTCTGGCTCTCCCCCACACGCGGTGGAATGTCAATAGGAAGATGAAAACACTGCTAGAACAGGTACTTCCACTGTGCTCTGAAATGACCTGGGAGAGTGATTTATATTTCATTTCAGCTTTTCCCTTCCTGAAGAGAAAAACCAATTTCTGGTACTTCACATTGATTTCACTGTGCTCTATTTAATGTAAATATAAAATGTTCACCCCGCTTGTTGCTTGGACACTAACACAGGCCTGTAATTCAAGAGGCACCAGACAGTTTTGAATGATGAAAGATGGCCCTGACAGCTTAAATGGGTCAGAGAGGGATCCCAATTACTCTGAGCAGAGCCCGCGTGGTTCGTGACGCTGAGCGTGGCTCCCTTTAACAGTACATCTGTCTTTGCCATGCTCTGCACAGAAAAACATCCCCAGCTTGTAGCTGGTCCCACACTACTCTAGAATTGACCCGAGCAGTGTTTAGGTCAAGGAGCAAAACTTGGAGCAGATGCAACACGAACAAAGGCCTTCAATTTGCTTGGTTGCTTGGTTGTTGTTTCTGCAGGGTAGCACTGGCTAAACACCGGTGGTCTGCGTGACCTGCCTTGCTTTGCAGAGATTTGCTGTCATCCAACCTCAGTCATTGCTCTGAAGTGAAAGCAGGAGCCACAGCAGGAGCAAGTACAAGGAGGGCACTGGAGCATTGGAACAGGGTGCCCAGGGGGTTGTGAAGTCTCCTCTGCAGACGTTCCAGCCCCACCTGGCTGTGTTCCTGTGCCACTGGGTCTGGGTGACCCTGCTGTGGCAGGGGGACTGGACTGGATGCTCTTCCCAGGTCCCTTCCCTTCCCTAAGGATTCTGTGATTCATATCTGAAAGAAATAATTGCACCGCCGCTTTAATGGAAAATGAGAGGAGCCTGTCATGCCAAATGGCTCGCTAAGAAGACACTCAACTACCCGAAAGTACAGCAACGTTGATTCTAAACTAAACAGGATTTCAGTGTCCTGAGCAGCTGGACCTGGCTCAGTGCAGTGAAGCTAGCCAAGTGAAGGATCTGATTCTTTCTGCTGCATTCAAGGTGATTATGGGTTGAAGAGGCCATAAGCACAGAGTTCTCATTATCTCCACAGAAGTGTTCTTTTCAGCCAGAGGAGAAAGCAATGGAGTTCAGAGTTACCCAGTTTGGCTGTGCTGAATTAATTGTTACACCCAGAGGGGAAGACAGACAATGGACAACAAGAAGGCACCGTTCCTTTCACTGCTCCCTCAAATGGACGTGATGATCCCTTTAAAACCACCTGGTTTCACCTGAGATGCATCTAGTGCTGGGGAAATCACAGCTATTCCTTCCACGCAACACTAGCTTCGCTCATTCTCGTAGAACTTATTAGCACTGAGTTACTCTGCCACCCCTGTGGTGCTGGAGCGGAAAAAGCGTGGTTATTTTTTCACACGTTTGTAGAGAAGTCTTTTTAAAACAAAGGCTGTTAAGACAATGATACAGATTGCTGTGCACTAACCCACCGCCCACAGCATTTCTAGGCAGCCTTTGGAGACAGTTTAGTAAAAGCTCTAAACATGCCCCTGTGTCTCATCCCACTCTGTCATCCAGTGACAAGCACTGCAGGAATAAACACAAACCAGAAAACACAATAGACGAAACGGGTTGGTGCAGGCAGCATGAGCCAGCACCCCAGGGTGGCTGTGCTGGGCTGTAGGCTCCCTGCCACGCTCTGCTTGGAAACCCCTCTGGCTCTCAGCCACAGTATGATCTGAGTTTGATTACTTTCCAGGCTCTCATCCTGCCTGCACACTTCAAAACACACGTGTGTAGCTAGACCATACTGAAGTACAGACCAATAAACGGGGCTCTACAAGCAAATGGGACTGCACATTTAACAGAGTAAGATCGAAGAAAGCTGCCTGCAGCCGGGCCAGTGATCCAGGAAGACATCACCTTTGGTATGGTAGCAGGACCTGCAGACCCCAGCCACGTGCTGATCATGTAATAGGAATAACACAGGAGCGACCCAGAGGAATGAGATCAGGCCTTTCAGCTCTTGTGCTTCCCCAGTCAAACTGCTTCCCTAGCAGGAACTTGGACTGCTGGATCGGAAAGAAGCTGCAGCATACCCAGGTCACCTCATACAGTTTGTGTGGGCCCAGTTCTCAGGTCTGTCAAAGTCCCTCTGGGTGGCCTCTCTTCCCTCCAGCCTGTCGACCCACACAAACTTGCTGAGGGGGCACTCAGTGCCTCTGTCCATGTCACCAACACACTAGGTCCAAAACAGAGCCCTGAGGAGCCACCCATAACTGATCTCCACTTGGACATGGAGCTGTTGATCACACCTCTGATTGTGACCACCCAGCCAGTTCCTTACCCAGCTCGTGGTCCCTGTGACAGACACCCCCCCCGCTACAGGGGGGTAGTGTGGGACAGTGACGAAAGCCTTTCACAAGTAGATGACATCAGCTGCTCTACCCTTGTCCACCAATGCTGGAGAAGGTTGGTCAGGCATGGTGTGCTTTAGTGAAGCCTTGCAGGCTGTCACCAACTCGCGGTTCTCAGGGCGAGTGTTATCCTGAGAAGAAATAGTCCAGAGATTTTTAAAGACAGAGTAATTTCTTATTGTGCTGATTTTTTTGACTGCCGTTTCCTTAGCTCTCCACCTCCTGAAGCACGCCAGAGAGCTGCATGTGGTTGGAGGAGATGATACACTTCATCAGGAGAGGTGACAGGAATGAAAAACACTCCCAAACACTTCAGAGCTGCAGGAAAAAGAAATCAAGCTTATCCCATAAATTCCCCTTCTAGAAGACACCTCTGTTAAAACGCAGCAGCAAAACCGTGAAATAGTGGGGGAAAGGCAGTTACACGTGAAAGATTCCACAAATCAAGAGACATAAAATCCTAGCTATATATAGGAAGGCCAAAGTTCAAACCTTCCTAATGCTCCCCTACAAAGCCTGATTTGCAAAAGGTACACATCCAGACCTGTGTCTGCGAGCGCTTGGAGACCGTCCGAGCAAATAAGAGTCAACTATTACGGCAGTGCACTTGGTGAATCCTTAATTGTTTATTCACAGCCTGGCCGAGTTGTAAAGATGATGACAGTCCTTTGGCTGCATACAGAGCCATAAATCCATACTGAGAGGAACTGATTTTTTTGAGTGAAGCAGAACAGCGTTCCATTTTTAACGCTTCAGGCAATGATAAACATGTACCTGATGAGAGCAGTCAGTGACTGCTAGTTAGAAAACACGGGAACAGTCTGGTTTGTTGAAATTCAGGGCACCTGGTATTGGTACAGCCTGCGTTCAGGCTGCTCTCTCATCACCACCACCTCTGTCCAAATTGCCACTGAGGCTGACTGCATGGGAGTCCACACGGACAGGCTCAGCCCTGCCTGACAGTAGAACCCCGTGGAAACAGCCGGGGGGGCCCAGAGCTTTTGTTGTCAGATCTATGTGCTCAAGCAATCAAGCAGACTGATACCAGGCAGCTGTCACTAGGACAGGCAGCAGTTCCTTCTACAGTCACCTTCCGCTTGCTTTTTGCATTATCATATTAGGTGATTGCCACTGCTCTGGGTTAGCCACTGTGCTACAATCACTCAGGTTATCGTCCGCGACACTGCCACTGCCTGAGCCGCCCGAACACCACTGAGAGCTGCTGGGCTCCTGGTGACACACGCTCGTGAAACGCCAGCATCTCCAGCACTGATCCCCTTGCGAGACAGCTCGTCTTGATAAACACTGGGACGCATCAGCTGCCGAGGATGTCAGCTAACATCCCTCAGCATCATTATTCCTACTCCATCTGAAATTCCATGGTAACGAGTCTTTAAACACTGGCAGCGGGGAGGTGGAATAACGTAATTTGTAATTTAAAAACTGTGCAAAACAGGAGAAGCTATGTAGTGTTCAAGGGGAGGTTCTCATCTCGGCACTGTGCTAAGGCAGCTTTCCCTCCAGGGCAGGGGAACACAGAGTGCACAGGGCTGGACATGCAGGATTTGCAAAAGGCAGCCATTCCCGGCTGAAATCCAAAGCACCAGAAACACTTGAAGGCAGAAGATAGTGGCTTTCTTGCTGGTGGCAGTACTCCATGTTACAGTGAAGCCAGCCTGCCCAGACAGTAGGACAAAGGCACAAATCTACAGACCCCAAAGAGCCAGTAACAGTGGCTATTAGACTGTGCTGTCAGGTTACCTGCCTTCATGCATCTGGAGTATTCTGTCCAGTTCTGGGCCCCTCAGTTCCAGAAGGACACAGAGCTGCTGGAGGGTGTCCAGCATAGAGCAACAAAGATGATGAAGGAAGCAGAACACCTCCCTGATGAGGAAAGGCTGAGGGAGCTGGGTGTCTTGAGCTGGGAGAAGAGGAGGCTGAGGGGGAACTTCATTCATGTCTATAAAGATGTGAGGGGTGGGTGTCAGGAGGAGGGAGGAGGAGGATGGATTCTATGCTCATCATGCTGTGCTCCACCTCTGGAGGTGATCAGTAGGATGGACTGCAGATTTGAAGGACTCTTGCTCCATCCCACCAGGCAGTTCCAACCACTGTAAAACCTGCTGCCCAGCAAACTTACTGCTTCTAAACCATGGAAGTCTTTGCTGTTTGGTTTTGTGTTCAAACACCGGCTAATTGAGATGTTGAGAACACTGACTACTTTCTGCCCTGACACTGGTGACAGATGAACCGTTCTCTAAATAAGGGGCGTTTCTGATAAAAAGGGTTGAAACTGAAAAACAGCAGTCAACTAATAGCACAGTTTGCCAAGACAAACCCTCAGATGCCAGCTCTCACTGGTAGTGATTGCATACATGCAGCAGCAGTTGTCGAATCACCTTCAGTTAAGTTAAACCAATAAATAGGGGAGAAAAGTTGAAATTAGCCTTAAATGCATCGCACAGGTGTCCACGCAGGCATTTTCTTGGTGACAAGGCTATTGAACAATCTGTCATGAACTCCTCCACTCAAGCTGTAAATGGAAATGCCCTTTTCTGGAGTGCCCTTCCCTCTGGTTATTTGGACTGAGAGAGGAAGCAACACCTGTGAGATCTCCCCCTGAGCCTACGCAGCTCAGGAACGTTCAGCTGCGTGATGTTTTAGTTTGGACTTGCCTCACTGTGTCACTGTGTAAAGCGCAGTATCGTTTACTGTGCATCAGCATTCCTGCTTTGCCATCTCTTAAGGCCTATGAATATTTCAGCAATGCTCTCTGATCACCTGTTATGAGTCAAGGTGGCTGTGGAAGAAACATCTGTTGGGTTTTGGATGCCCTTGCTCAGGAAAGCTGCCGTCTAGATTGAAAAGCCTCAGAGACACACCGCTAAACCAGCGACTTAAGTTGCAATTACTTAGCTAAAGGAAAAAGTCAGCTATGATCTATAAATAGCTGAAGAGCTGGGAGTGCACCCTTAAAACTCGGGCAAAGCCCGGGGTAAAAGCAGGAAATAAACATGGCACAGTGCTTGAAGATAGGTCAGTGACCGAAGGAGCTGTGTGAAGAAAATCGTGGGTCAAAGCTGCCAGTTCAGGTGCCTTTTGGCACAGAACTACTCCCCTCTCTTACTTTTATTAAGCCTCTTTGTGCACTAGCAGCAGGGCCAGACAAGAGGAAGGCAGACAGGCCAGCAGATGCACTCTGACAGCTCTACAGTAAATCAGTAGAGTGGGGAGCTTCACTTTTTCCTATTTTCCAATGTCCGTTTGCCATAATAATTAGGCAGTGTCGAGTCCAGGAGCAAACCGCTAGTAGACAAATGGCAACCAGAGGCAGCAGGTTCCAGGAAAAGCAGGGGAATTTCAAATGTTCCTTGGCTCCCTTCAGAAGGAAAATGACAGCTTCCTGGGAAGGCTGCAGTGGAAAACCAGGACTCCAAAAGGGTTTATCTGGCCTGAAGGTCGCAAAGCAGCAAAATCAAAGCAGATTGGAGAGAAGACAGGCAGGCCAGGAGAGAAAAAGGAGCAGCTGGCTAAGTGGGGGAAAACGCTGGATTTCCTGCTGTTCCTCAGCTGTGCTTGGAAAGGTTTCACACTTGGAGGAGTTTGGTTTCTCTCATTATAAGATGTCTTGTTCTGTGGCACTCAGTCCAGGTCTCTTCTTCTGTCCTGTTTCCACAGGAGCATACTCATACTGCCCACAAAAGAGTCACATCCTATACCACAGCTTTCAGAGGCGGTGGCAAGGGCGTGAAGTTGTGTCACATAAAGTCACATCTCATCGAAACGGAACTGATCAGGATCAGGAGCACAGGTAGCACGGTTATCAATCTCTTCACTGTCAGAAGAACGCTGAAGTAGCAAGAGAGCTATGATGGCGAGTGGAAACAATGAATTTGACATGCAAATCGCCCAGGTCTGAAGCAGAAAGCTATCAAAAACACGAGTCAAGGTGTGTCAAACAAAAACACAGGGAAAATAAAAATACCCTGGCACGGGTTTCTGCTGAAAGCCACCATCTGTCGGGAGGTAGGAGGCCTTCAGAGTCTCATCCCAGTGATTAAGCTCCTTGAATCAGGGGCAGTTTCCTTTGCTGATTCAGCAGTCTCAACTCACTGAGCAGAATGATGCCTTAGACTGCGCTGCTTGGCGGCAGCCTCCTCCTTCCCTCCGCATGGAGCCAGGGAGAGGGGGTGCCCTCCCGTGTAATCTAACCGGCTCTGGGGAGCAGCAGTGTGCAGCAGAGGGAACTGATGTTGTGCACTGCCATCTACTGTGTCCCACACGAAACACCAGCCTAGAAAGCACGGAACTCGAAACACGGCTCTCTCTTGCAGGTCTTCCTCCTCGCGCTTCCAGCGGGGATTGCATAAGGGTATGGAGGACGAGTGCCAGCCAGTTCAGAAACAAACACAGGCGTTGTCTTTGGACACTAAAAGTCTTGCGCAGCGAAGGGGACTGCCCATCTATTTTCATTCTGAAAGTCAGGATTTGATGTGGGTTATCACACTGGTGAATGATAGAGTACAAGAATACAGCAGAACAAGCTTCAGTGTCAGAAGATGCTTGTAAGAACATTTGGCTGCCTTGTTGATTTTACCCTATAAAACATTTTCTGTTCACCCCCAAGATGACTGAGCTTCAGAAAACCTGCCTGGCACATTTGCATATATTCCAGCTCGGAATCTCCCCAGGACAGCAGCTATGCTCTATTTATAGATAACCAGTTAGCTGATAATCACAGGGAGCAGATGGCTTTTTCAAGTGCTAAGAGGAGACCGCGGTGTGTTACATGACAATTGCAGAGCGAGAAAATGCAGAGATGCAGTGCAGAGACTTTGGGAAGGAAAGGAGGACAAGTTATGGCACTGCATTCTTCTCTCTGGGAAACAGGTAGGACCCAGTGGTACCCTGGTGCACTGTGTTGTAAATCCCCTTTGGAAAAAGCCTAAGATTTGTTCATTTAAAACTCAGGCTTTATCCCATCCAGGTGCTGTATGCTCTTTGTGCATCTCTGCCATAAGATGGTTTGTAGCCTACCCATTTTTTCTCTTCTTACAGGTGTTTTTATCTACCTGAACACTGCAATGATGGAGAATTCCTAAAGAGGAAGAATTCTTATTGGAAACCCTAAACTTCCTTACCCACTCTGCCTGATTCTACCAAACCTCAATCTTATTTTTGCTCCAGGGCAGCAGAAGTTAAGTGGTGGAAGTTGTTTCAGCACATGTCCTAGGACCATGTGTGGGCAATAAACAGCTCAAATAATGCTGGTGCTTTCATAGCATTCTCCCACTTAACCTAGAGGAATGCAAACACTATGAAAGTGGGTGTAAAAAAAGAAAGAAGTGTCTGAAATGGAACCACTGAACCATGGCAGAGGAGTTACGCAGCTGCTATCAGAATAGAGCTATGTATCATACAGACTGACAAGGTATACCCAGACTCCACTGCACCACAGACTCATTCAGGTTGGAAAAGACCCTGGAGATTATCTAAGCACCACATCTAAATGACGTTTGAACACATCCAGCGATTGGGTGGAGCAGAGAGCACTTTCACATTTGCAGACATGTAAATCCATTGGAAGACAGACAGGACTCAAACCCATCACACAAACCAGAGGCAGAGCCCAAGGCGTTGTTTACTGTAGTTAGGTAAGGACAGTCAGCTGCAGAGGTGCTCGATGGCAGATGACTAAACCATTTCAGCAACTGTGGAAAAAAGGAGCTGGCAGTTACTATGGATCACAAGATGAACATGAGTCAACAACATCGTGCTACTGCAAAAGAGAGAAACATCGTTCTGAGGTGAATAAATAGAAAAGCAGTCTGCAGCACTGGCAGGATCATCTCTCCATCCTACACAGCACTGGTCAAACTTCAGCTGAGGTACTGCACTGTGCTGCTCTTATTCTTGGTAAGAGTCCCAAGGATGCTGATGAGTAAAAGAAGTCTGGAAAACCATCTGTGAGGAAAGAAAGAGGGGACTGGACTTGTTCAGCTCATAGGACAAAAGAGTGACCTTGCACACATAAAAGGCTGTGTTTAGAAGAGTCAGATTTGTTGTTAGTATCCATATCGGAGGGAAGGAGATAAAATTTCAGTGCGAAAGACACAAACTGTACACTAGAAAATATTTTCTGACACTAAAACATAATGAAGGGCTGGAGAATCCGGAGTCTCCATCCCTGGAGAACCTCAAAAACAGACGAGGCGAGTCTGTTTGTTGGGACTTGGGGTTTTGTTTGTGTGGTGGTTGTTGTTAGGGCTGTTTTCAGGTGTTTGTGTCTGGCTTGGGGTTCTTTCTATTGAGGAAGCAGCAAGCTGTCTCTGATGGTTACAGTGATTGGACCATGCAATGCAAAAGGAGCGGCTGAAGGAACTGACCCTGCTTCAGTCTGAAGAGAGGGGAGCTGTAGCCTTTATACACCTTAACTAACTGCAGCCTTTCACAGCTTAAAGTGAGTTGTAGAGAAGGTGAAGAGAGGTGACTTAAAGGTGTCCAGGAAAAGCAATGAGCACGGGTTGCAATAAGGGATGTGTCATGGTAGCAGTGGCTGTGCACAGCAACAGGTGCTCAGAGAAACTGTGGTATCTCCACCCCTGAAGATTTTCAAGGCTTGACCAAAGAGGACTGTGAGTCAGCAGGCAGACCAAGCAGCTTTTAAATCCTGCAGGATGCTGAAAGGAATTACTCCGTTTCTTTATGTTTTAAGGTGGCAATGTTTGGTGTTGTTTGTCTCTGCAAGGTAGGGCACTGTTTGGGTTCTGATTGCTAAGAGAGAGAGCTCTCCTGGCAGGAAAACTCCCTTGTACTGCAGCAGTCTTTGCAACAGAGATTTGCAGCAAATCGCCCAGAGCGAAACCTAAGCAAACACAAGCTGCAGCCATACCCCAGCCAGGGTTTTTATGGAAACTTCTAACTGCAATGCACATGAAACACTCTTATCTCTACCTCAGTAACCAAAGTTACCAGCAACAGCACTTCTGCCTTGATCTGTAGGACTTGTCACTGGAAAGAATCTACCACACTGGAGTTCTTATTTTCTTCAAGGATTTTTGTTTGCTTGTTTGGGTTTCTTTCCATGGGAAAAGCTCTATTTTATCTTATTTATTACTGATCACTATCTTTATCTGTAAAGAAATCTGCTGCTTCTCCTAAGGACATTTAATTCCATTGTGTGAGCACTGCATTCCTTCTTGTTAAAAATCTCTTCTAAGGACTCAACAGCTGCCACTGATTTTTCACTCTTTGTTTTTTTTAAGAGCATTGCACAAATATTTCTTGGGGGCTGGGGAAAGAACACGTGTGAGGAAATAAATGGACTTGAGGAAAATATCCAAAAGCAGTGACTGCCCAGTGCTGGCATCACACCAGCCTTGACACTATCTCTAACTCCTTGGCAAGCTGCTTTCAGGGATCATTCTCATTAATTCTGACATCATTTCCTTACATCCCTTGCAAAATCCCCTTTTATAAGGTGTAAGGTTCTATACTGTGGATCTGGGAGCTGTTCTAAAGAATCTTGTTGGACAGAAACAACAAGGTAGCTAGAAAGCTGGAGCGGTAGCCAAACAAGGCATTTACTGGGGGTCCAAGGGGATAGTACAGAGATGGTACTTCAGTGGTTTCATGCACTGCGTATGTTTAGAAAGCAAACGTGGTGAAGAATTCCAGCAAGCACACCAAACACTACCCTTAAAGTCGCCTCAATACAAAGTACCAGGAGCAATGACAAAGGCAATGCCTGTGCCTGAGCTCCAAGCTGTTGCACACTTGCTGCAAGCAGGTACATTGTTGTTGCAAGCAGTTACACAGTTACTAGAAGCAGATTGTTTAGCACAAGGGGTTATACAGTTGCTGGGATGAGTTATATGGTTGCTACAAGGAGTTAGTTACATGGTTGCTACAAGGAGTTAGTTACACGGTTGCTACAAGGAGTTAGTTACACGGTTGCTACAAGGAGTTATGTTGTTGCTACAATGAGTTACGTGGTTGCTACAAGTCAACTTCAAATACTGCCATAGCGCTCCTTAGAGCTCCAGTTGCCCTCTCCTACCCAAGACGGTAGTCAACACAGGCATGCTTTCTGTGAGTGCACAGGCAACCTCTCGGATTCGTTTACTCTGAGTGGGAGGAAGACGAAGACTTCAGGAGCTGAAGTCACAGACATTCCTTTGCTAACGGTTAAGCAGTCCCCAGAAAGACTTCTTCCCTTCTCCAGGCCTTTTGCCCTGCTCAGTAGACATTACTTGGCCCTTCTCCCTTGGAGAGGCAGGATGACACATCAAGGCCCCACTAGCTGTGTCCTCCACCCCAAGCTCAGCACCAAGCAACACCCACTCCTGTTTAGGCAGCACAGTTCCAACCTCCTCCTGTGCAGATGGAGGTATAGCCCATACACCCACCAGCCCTGAGGTCTAGCCATATGCGTGTGTTAGTGGCCCAGGTGACGATCTAACCCAACAGCATCTGCTAGTGCTTCCCGTTCACTTTCAGGCACTATTTCACACCAGTTACTACTCTCCTCTTTTGTTAACAGCAGTAAAACACTTTAATAAAGTCAACTCACACAATGTCTGATCGGCAAAATCCTGAAGAAATAGAAGTCATTTCAGTGACTGCTCTTCCCTTTCTGCCAGTGTCTGTTGCTGTCTTAGCAGAGCAGTATGGCACTGCAGCCCAAGGCAATCCTTTTCACGGACTGTCTCCATTTGCAGTTAAAGCTAAGCGCTCGGACAGTGAACTGCACACACTGAGCAGCTGGCATGGAGCAGGAGAGCTGCCCACCCTACCATGGAGGCAGCAGCTTCCAGCAGAGAGACAGGAAAACAGTCGGAGACCACAGCCTTTCTAATCTTCCCAGCCAGATTTAGCACAGCTGCCCTGGAAGCCAACTACAGTCTCATTTTAGAAGATACTCAGGAATCACATGTGTTTTGCAACCACCTTCAGCCTTCCTTCTGACAAAAGCAATGGATTCAAAACTCCCCTAGCAGGCTGATTAAACAAGTCTTGTAATGCTTTGCAGGATCTAGGTCACAATTCATGTGAGGCAGCGTTTGAGCATCTTCATTTTCTGTGAAGATGAGCAGCTCACACAGCTCGGCGGTTGCAGCAAAGAGTCAGCTGAGAGGTGTGAACCTACAGTCACACACTAATTCTGCATTACACTAGAGCTCCAGCATTCTCTTCTACTACATCTCAAAATATGAACTGATAGAAAGGCAAACAAAACATAGATGGACTCTCTAATACGATGCTTTAAAAACTTGTGCTGTGCCGTGGGACTTGCTTCCCTTGGAAATGAAACCTGGGTTCCTCTGTTTTCCTCTCCCCCCAGCTAACGGCAGCAACATTCCTAAGAAATGCCTCCCACCAAGCTTTACTCGGTATTACATTGCAGATGACTTGCAATGCAGGTCAGACCCTGGCTGGATGTTTCCCTGTAGATGTTAGATGTGGCTCCCTGCTGAAGCCAACCCATCAACAGAATTGTGTAACATTTATTTTCATTAGTTTATTTGTCTTTATTTGCTCTGAGATAAAAGACAAAGTCCCCGCAGACCCTTTGCAAGGGGGGATAAAGCCTTGCTAAAGGCCTTCTCGGCCCTGGAAAAAAGAAGATAAAAACTGACTAACTGACTGCAATTTCAGGGCTGGGGCAAACACAAGAGCATTCGCCACGTGTGGAGATTTGTGTTCCTGTGTTGTCTGCACATTATTCTCCTGATCTTAGGCAGGATCCACAAGCCGTATTCAAATCCTAAGGTTGACTGCCTACCTCTGGAAGTGCTATGATCTGAAAAGACATGAAGCTATGCTGAAGCTTAGGAGCTGGTATAGGGAAAATACAGTCTCTGTGTAATTTTCTCTTCCTTTTGACAGTCTCCAAATAAACTAGAACTGTTTAGATAGGAACTTTATTCATATATGCAAACAAAAGCTTAATTAATTTAGAAGCACCTAATGTGGTATTTACTGGGAGATGGATGAGTCAATAATTAGAAAATTAAACGTTACCAGGCAGCTACCAAGAGACGAGCTAAAGCTTTTGAAATCAGCTTCTTCCTGCTCCTCAAATGTTACACCTGGTAGCTGTTCATGCCCCAAAACCAAGGGCTGTCAAGCAAACTTCATGAAAGGTTACAGGCAGGAAACAACAGAATTATTCTGTTGATTTAGACAATGCTGCTCGTGATTTATAAACCACAGGTACCAGTTAAAGCTCTGGTGGAGTGTACTGTCGCAGAGGTAGAGCCACACTAATTTCACCACAGCTCATGCACACATGAACGCACACCAAAGATACAAACACAGTAGAAACCAGCCAACAACCTCAAAACTATGCTGATGGAGAGCTGCTGGGTTGTAAGGCATTGTGGTGTGGGAAGGTTTGGCTTCCTTTTGGATAGTTGCAAAGAGCAGCAAGGTCTCTCCTCAGCTCCAGACTGAACAACCCCAGTTTCCTCAGTGGCTCCTCATAAAACCTGTCCTCCAGGCCCTTCATGAGCTTTGTTGCCCTTCGTCAGACCTGCTCCAGTGCCTCAATGTGCTTCTTGTATTGAGGCGCCTAAAACTAAACACATTATTAATGAACACAACAATGTGGAGGGGAGAGAAGAGGCTCTCCCTCCACTTAAAACTCACTCCAGGCCTGAACTGCAACCTTCTAAAGCACTAGATGGTAATTTGAAACAAAAAGTACACCAGGGATCTTGACACAAGCAGGGGTATTTGGGTTTATGCTTTGTCCACAGACACAGGAGGGTTCTGCAGAAAACTGAGGCATCATCAAAGTAGGTGGCCAGCATAGTCCAGCCTGCACAGCCACATTCACAGATTCCTCTACAAGTCTTACACAGTCTGTCTGGCTGTTGTCAGGCTCAGCTGGCCTTAGATTGATGAGCTGAATGTACAAGACTTTGTAGCTCTTTACCAGTCTCCTAAGTGTTGACTGTCCCTAAGAGTGATGCATGGCCTGAGGGTCATGAAGACACCAAACGTCACCCTATGGAACTGGTAGTTTTAGGAGGTGCCTTTTATTCCCAGCACAGTGTGCAGACAAGAATGACAACAAAAAGAGCGTAGCAAATTCTGAATCACATTAGTCATTTCCACACTTTTCATTAGCACTAATAATAAGATAATTAAACAAATTAGAGTGAACCTCTGCTATTTGCTTTAGGAAAGATGTCACTGTTTATTTTGCATAGTTGTATGACCGACGTAAAATATGTGGAAGAGCGATTGTTTTGCACTGGTGTTGCTGATTAGCTCTAGTAGCTACATGATCACACACCCTGGCACGCCAACACTTCAGCTTGGTGAGTCAGAAATAGCAAGTGGTTTTATTCCCTCGCCCTCCCTTTTCCGCAGGTTTAGTGTCTTTATTCAGCCGGGCCATGCGTGTGTAGGTCAGCAGGGGGAGTTCAGGCTCGTAAATAAACCTCTCCAGGTCCTCTGCCATACCCAAAGCTACTGGTGCACACAGGAACGACAAAACCATGCTGTTAATTTGCTGGAATATTAGTAAACAACTCCATCTGTAGATGGGTGTCCTTCCTTCAGTGTTTGTGGAACAAGAAATAACCTATCAGAGCTCACACCTCAATGCAGATGCAGCCTTTGCTCTGAACAGAAGTGGGAGAGGGTTATTGCACCGTGCAAGCACCTGGTGGAAGCCCATACCTGACCTCCACAGAGGTCACCCCAGAGATCCCCCTGTCCAAAGCTGCCCATCTCCTCTTCCAAGGAGAGAGTGTACGTCTAGAGTAAGTAGCATGGGCAGAAAGATCAGCCCAGCAGGGAGGAACGGCAATTCATTATTCATGTACCTGGGCTGAACACTAGAGCTGGAGACAAGAGAGGAAAGTTAAAAGGAAAAAAAATCCTTAGAACAAACAAAGCAAATAATAGATCCATAACTATCGAGCTGTTGTCAGTTGAAAGTCTCCACCCTGAAAGTTTACAGAGCTGAGAAAAGCTGCAATGCAAAGACGTTCTTGCCAGGTCTGTACCTCGGAATCTCTGAATGAAAATTCAACCCTCCGCAGCACAGAAATTACAATGTGCCAGATGTTGCAGGGACTTGACAGGGTTCAGCAAGGGTAAAGTCACAAGTTTATTAACTACTCCAGCTGGTACTGGGGGATTTACGATGTGTAATTGGTGCGAGTAAGCACACATGGGGCACAAAAAATGTTGTGAAACACCACCAAAACGAGAGCTCATAAAAGGAGAACTCGGAGCACAGGGAAGCACAAGGTGCTGTAATAAATCAAGCGAACAGCAGAGGTCCGTGTGAAACTCCCAGCAGCCACGCAAAGAGGCGGCGAAGAAATGGCAATAAGGTCCGTTTATTTGGCTTGCCAGCCAGGAGTTTTAAAGGCTTTTCTGAACTACAAAATCTTTCCAAGTTACAGCAGGTGTCATTAAATCCGTCTCCTTTGAACTGAGCAGAACACGGGCACTGTAAAGCTGTCCCAGCCCACACATCTCCACAGCAAAATCAGGCAGTGAGTGAACTGCAGCTTGTGGAGCCTGTGGGGAAGGTCTGCTCTGCTGCCATGCTTTTGGCTTAAAATTATTAGACTACAATCCTTAAACTGATTTTTAAAAGCATGCCAGCCTGACACTGAAACGTTTCCATTCATTAACAGGGGCGGATGTACGGATTTGGCTTCCAGGGTAAAAAGCTTTTCTCTTGGGTTTCCTCTTTGCTCGTCAGAGGGTCAGAGGCAGACCCAGTTTTGACACGGGATACCCTTTTCCATACCCTCCTTCATCCCTGAACGTTGACCAGCACTTTAGCACCTCCCTCATTTCAAGTGAGTAAGGATGCCGTTTTACCTGTTTCCAGGAGGGCTGCTGGAGTCTTCCCCCAGCTGGACCAACGGGAGGGAGGTGACGCATCCAGCCTTTCCAGGAATTAAATCCCACCCACTGAAACACTTGCTGCTCTTTGCCCCATATGCACGGCATCCTTCAGCCAGGGCTCTTTCCTGTTTGTGCCTGTAAATCAAGGCAAGAAGGAACTGCCATACAGGAGACCACACTTCTTGTCAAGGAGAGTCACTCACAAATGCAAACCACCTAATTCGGCTTAGTCTTTCATTTTTAACCCGGTTGCACTGCCACAAGTACCACCAGCAAGAGCTGGTGCTGAACTCCTCCTGACTCCGTGATCCTTTTCACCCCTAAAAACAAATAACCTGAGACATGATTTCAAAGAGAACAGCGCTCGGTAAAACAACGCTGCCACAGAAATGAGGAGTGACCACGAGGTTAATTAGACACCAGATAGTCATGGGGACAAAGAGCTTTAAGCAGAAGGCATCTCCCTCTTCCCAGCAGCTACACAGCTATTGCCATGGCTGGTTTTCTGAACGAAACTCGTTAGATCAACGAGTCCCACAGAACCTCACACAGCTGTACTGCCTTCCTGCCCTTTCAAATATTTTTACAGTCTAGGGTGGAGTGTGGGATACCAGGTGCTTCAGTAACTCGCTCTGGCAGCAGCTGAACCCTTTAAAAAGTACGCTACACTCCCAAAGTGGAAATAAACATCTCTGCATTCCCATGGCTGCATAACCCTCCTTTATTCTTTACCGAGCAGCGACCAGAATAGAGACGATTAACATAATAAACCAAACAAAACCACACCGCGGGGCCGGGTAAGGAATGTTTAATGCTTTCTGGAAATGAGTGAGCTAATGCTTCTTCCTTTCTTCTCCTATGTGAATAGAAAAGAATGTTGGGTTTAAAATTTTCATTATCACACACCAGCCTCTCCCTTGATGTTGAAACGTTACATGGGCTTCTTCAAACAAGGAAACAGGCTTTCGTTTTTAATTAGGTCCTTCTTCAAAATGCTCAGTACTACGGGAAGAGAGAGGAGGAGAAACAAACGAAAGATGAGGAAATCCATCTTCAGGGTGTTTCAGTGTTAATCACATCCACCCAGCTGGGCTGTGATATCAAATAATACACCCTAGAGCGCGTGGTACTTAGGACTGCTGTGCTGATGGAAGAGCGGGTGAAGCCTTTGCTAACTACAGCGTATCGGAGAAGGTTACAAGCTCCAAGTGTTGGGAGTTAGCTGCCCGTTTACTACAGGTTTAATTCCACTCTGTCAGGTCTGTGACCATGCTGCCAGTGACTCCCACAGCACACCATGTCAACCTCACGTGGGAACGGTCCGTCTCATTAGCAACTCAAACACACCCAAGCTCAGCTGCCAAAGGCTGCAGAAAGCTGATGGCAGAGCAATGATATTATTATTTTGATATCATTCTTACCACCTGGCTCTGACACCTTCTGTCTCCCATTACACACACACTGTGCCCAACACTTTGCTCCAAAGAAGGTTGTTGGAGACCTACAAGGCATCTCCTTGTGGTACCCATGTGGTAGCAGGGGATCAAGTCATTGCTGATGAACAACTTTCCTGGTCAGCAGCCAGCTCTGGCTCCATGGCTTCACTCGCACAGTTGGTGTGAATTGTGGCTCAGAGCAGCCCAGGAAGGGGTTTATATACTCATTTGGAGAAGCTGCCACTCATTGGTGATTCCAAAGCCCTGCAGCTGCCATCAGCCCTCAGTCTTCCTCCACCTCGAGATACCCACAGCACAATTAGTTCTCACACGCTGCCAAAACCACAACCACACAGACTTCCATCAAGAAGCCCAGCAGTGGAAACTGCTGAGGAGGCAGTATTTTACATGTTGTGCTGCCAAGTTTGGGCTGCCTAATACTAGGGCTGGCAATACAGTCTCCGATTTCTACCACGCCTCAGAATCAGGCATCTCAGCAGGGCAATCCCAGAAACTTCTGTGCCCCCAGGCTGCTCACATGGTTTGCATTGAAGTGTCTCAGGGTAAATGACCAAGGAGTAGAGTGGCATCAGAAACTACAGACCACAAAGCAATCACAAAGCAGAGCCCCTCAGCACACGCTGGGCATTACACCACCCGAAAGAAAGGCATCAGAGAGTAACAGCTACTTGTTTTAACAGCTAAAAAAGTAAAGCTGAGAGACTTTGCTGTGGCTTACATCAGGCCTTCCTCAGGGTGTTCTCTTCTGGCAGGAAAGGTCAGCTTCTGTCCCTGAGACACTAACTGCAGCACATGCTCAGCACCTAAGAGTTAGCACTAGGTGACACAAATTTAATGCCACAAAGGGTCTCCATCCCAACACAAGCTCTTTACTCCTGCCATTCTGGGTGTATGGCCAGCACAACGTTCTGTGCCTGTGCTAGGAAGTATGTCCAAAGTCTGCTTTGTATCCAGAAACACTGGACCAACCGAACGCTTCACAGCTCAGAGTGACTTACCTTGGCTTTGCTCACTTTTCACCATTATAGTCCCCTGTTTCTTAACTTGAAACTCAGGAGTATTTAGTTCCCTGTCCTTTTTCACTGTGGCCACAGCACATGTGGAATACTGGCCCAGTTACTGACACAAGATATGCATCATCCAACACAGGGCTACTGAGCTGTCATCTTCCTGGGTGTTTAGCTTCCACCTCCAGCAATACTAACTTCCACTAGTCCTCTTTTGCCAGGGACCAGGGACAGCTGACAGCAGTGGAACAGCAGCAGTATCTTGCTTTGTCCACAGGAAAGTGAGACTGGGGAAGGAAAAGACTGTGTTTTCAGCTCCACTAGGAAGCTTAAGTCAGCTCTAACCAGAGCTAAAACAGCTGACAGAACAAGGAAGGTTTGCTTTAGAAATCCTCTTAGAGGTCTTCTGGATCTGTTCACTTCTGGCTATTTGCTAAGACAGCTGTCATCAGTATCTGACCCTTCCATCAATAGCTATAAAAACATGTCTTGTTTGTAAATGTCACAGGATGCTACTGTCAGAGATGTTTCTGAACCCATCTCTTCCACATTTACCACCCTGGGACACCTTGCAAACACCCTTCCCTACATAAAACTCAACTCGGCTGTGTATGAGAACTGCTAGCCACGAACAACTGGATGTGAATGAAAAGCAGCTGGGTTTCACTTGCAGCATAAACCTGATAAACCCTCCAGTTAACCCTAGCACCTATGGTCTACGCAGCTCACAGAACAGCAGCAGTATCTTGCTTTGCACAGAAATGGTTTTTGCTCTGGCCCATCCACAATGCAGTGAGTAGGATGCGAAATGAAGTCCCTGGGAAAAGCAACTCGGCTGTTCTCAAAGCTGAACCTCGTGCATGGCTTTGAAATGTGAAAGTACAATATCCATGTGTCTAATAGCGGCTGTCTCACTTTACGTGAAAGACATTATCTCCTTGCATTACGATTGCAGAACCACCTGACAGCACAGCTCTGAATACCTGCTAGGACACTGCTTCCAATTACACAATGAGCTTGTCTGCACGTGCCCGGCACACTAGAGGAAGGTGTTCATTAATGAGCATCCCACTGATAATTTGTTTTCTCCTCGTTATTCACTATCTGGGCCCTGGTTTCGTGTACAGCATGCTGTTCAGCTGTTCATTTTCCCAACAGGGTTTTGGATGGGCTTGGCACGGCACCTCAGTGATTCATAAGTGGCATCCTGATGTACTGGGGGAACGTGGCTCTGTTTTACAAAGAGGAAACCGAGACAGATTTCCACAGGAGAAGTACCTGCTGATTTTACAACACTCGGATTGGAGGGCATTTACATAAGCAAATTCTTAATGGAGTCCTCTAAGAATCAGGAGGCACTGGCCGATGATTTCATGTTCTGCCCACACTGGAGACCAGTGGATTGCTGAAACGGAGGATGCTACCGCTCTCGTTATCAGTCTCACAGTCATTCTGCAGCTTCTCCTGACACTTGAAGGGAGGCTGAGTATCTCAGTATTTCTGAAATACGGCAGTTGTAAGTTCTGAAGAGCCAGACTGTGGGCATAAATCCCCCGCCCACAATGTCACAGAAGAGCTCTCTTTGTGTTGGTACAATACTACACTGTACAATTACTAGCGGCACAGCAGGCTTGTCTAATTGAGGAGATAATGTCAATGAAATAGCTTCCTGCAGTAGAACACTGCAAACAGAACCGTGCAGAGAGAATACTCATCCTGACATTTTTTACTGATGGTATTTGAAGCTAGAAACTGCCACCAGTGAGTTAAAGTATCAGCACAGAGAGACGGAGATGACGCGGGGTTTTGCTACAAATCAGCAATTTACTGAAAAGCTGAACGCTCACAAAACCCATCTAATTGTTTGTGTCAGCCACGTCCCATTCTTCAGTCAGTCTCATCTGGAGCAGTGAGGATGTTCTGAAGAATAAAGACCTGATTCTGCAGAGCTGAAATCAGTGTCCTTATCTAACTTCTTTGTTATCAATAGTGCTGTTGAAATCAATACCAGCCGAGCTGAGAAGACTATTTGGTAAGATGCAGACTAAGATGCAACTCAAGGAAGCTGCAATATCTGTCTGGCTCTGAAAGAGCACAGCATCTGCTTCCATTAAGCTTTGGCAAATTCAAGTGAAAAAAACCCCACCCAAATCCTACAGATTGCAGAGGGTCAAGATTTTACCTGATCTGCTGGTCAGAATCATGTGAAACCTGTGGCACAGCTATGGAACTACACCGACCAGCCGGTTAGCAAGTTGCCCTCTTGTTATACCTTGAAAGGTTGGTGCTCATTCTTACTGTAATGTAGGTAACTCCTAAGTTCTCCTAAGGAAAACTTGCTTTAACCCAGCAAGCACTGAGGTTCCTGGCCATGGTGGCCATGGAAAAGGTCCCTCAGCTGGTTCCTCTGGCCCTAGAAATGAGGCTTTTGAGCCCAACTCCATTCACGGAATGAGGCCCACAGCAACTCATTTTGTCTTCCTGCAAATGCAACCCCAAGGGGAAATGTTGTTTGTTTAATTTCATGATCTGCGAGAACAACTGAGCCTTTCAGGCAAATCCAGTGTTCATCAGGGACTGCTCCCAACGCAGCCAAGTGCGATAGTGGCTGCTACAGATACAATGAATGCAGTCACTGCAACAGCCATGAATTCTCTCATCACGCGAAGAGAATTTCAGAGACCACTGTGTCCTCTGTGTCATTTGCCAACCTCAATATGGCCTGAAAAATACTGTGAAAGTCTGTCACGGCAATGCAGTTGTAAGTAAGACTAAAACCTGACTGGGAACTGAAGAAAGCCTTCTGGCAGCTAGCAGTAGTTTCTCAGCAACACAAACTAGGGTTAGTCACTAAAAATGTGCTTGGTTTTGGGAAACCTCAACGGGAATGGTGTCCAAGGGTTGGTGGGTTTACTCTGTAGCAGTAATTTTGGCAGGAGGTAGGCTTTACCACTAGATTAGTGGTGAACAATGTGCTTTGAGTCTCTAACTCTGGCAGGAATTATCAACAATAGTGGTTATGCAAGCCTCATCTGGACTTCCCATGAACACCAGGCTAGTGGGTAAAGCTGTGGGGAGGCATTACATGCACTGGAAAGATACAGCAGACTGGAGTTAGCCAGACCGCTACTAAGCAAAAGTCACCAAGCCAAGCTTCTGATTCCTGTTAAATGCAGACAGCTTTTCCTGTTTCAGATAAAGTCTGCCTGAGACCCCAGAGAAGAAACAGCTGCCTCTGACCATCCACATGGCAAGTGGACCGAAGGGCAGTTGCCCCACAGAACTGACCTGCTGGGGTTTTACACCGCATCTGCCCACGTGCGTACACACTCCTATCTCAGATCTCTTAATGAAAGGGGACAAAGCAGCGAGGATTTCCTCACAGCTATGTAAGCAAGTGTCTAAAATGGAAGGGCCTGGCTCAATCTGGAGCTGCCTGACTGCATAGCTAACAGCTTGGCAATTAGGGAACTACCAGGATTTGTTTGCACATGTGAGTAGGCGACTAAATCAGCCAATTTTCAACATGCATGCACACTGCTGGCTGCCGTGGCTGGCTGCTGTTGTAGCAGGACACTCTGTGCCAGCTCAAAGGCGCTGGTGTCTCCTAAACTCTTTTTCACTCCACCTCACCTGAATATGCAGCGTGGTTGGAGTGTGTTAACCCACCAAGGAAGCTCACTGCGGGCGGAGCATGCCCCACACATCTGTAGTGAAACCTCCTGTGCTGTAGGGGCTTTCTCAAAGCAGGTGATGTCCCAAAGCTGCTGTTCTTTTCCCTCAAATATGGACAGCTCTGGGTAGCACTTATGCAATTCATTAGCCGTCAAGGCTCGCTCTGGGGCTGATGGGCAACTGAAATAGTGTAGCTGCTGCTGTCAGGGTTTCCTGGCAGGGGCACAGGGGACAGCTGCTCAGCCAGCCCTATTGCCAGCAGACAAGCCAGGTTAGCTGGTATTGTGCCTCCTGTCAAGGGGAATGGATTGTTATTCTATTGAATCCATCAGTCAGCTGACTAAGATAAAGATACAGAAATCTGAAAACCTGCCTTTCCTGCACGTGGAGATGGCTTTCAGACGCCACTGCTGGCAAGATGTGACGTAAGGATCCTGCCAAGCTGTGTGAGAATCCATTTTCTTGCATTGTCAAGAGGTTTAGCTTCACACAAATGCTTGCAGCTGATCAGGCAAATTAAGGCTCCTTTTGATTGATGTGAAATCTGCAGGACAGTCATGTCCCTTTGTGGCTGAAGCGTAAATGTCAAGGGCAAATGGGAAGTGTAATAAACGTGACAAATTAAAAAAATCTAATTAAGTGTCTTAGTTCAGTGCCTTTCTCATTTAGAGAGCGTCTATCGTTCTGGTGCCTTTGATTCAACTCTCCCGGAAAAGCCAGGGAGCTCCAGCTGTCCATCATAATCGGTGAGCTCAACTAATTGCATCATGCTAGCCAGTGCCCTCCATCGAATAGGCAAGGCTTTCAGGAACATTCGTTCAGCGCCCACAGACTTGATAACAACAAATTAAGCTGTCACAAATGCAGGTGGTGGAGTGCAATCAAAATGTATTCCTCCTTGCTCACTGGGCCATTCACAAGTAATTTCTGCATCCAAGCCCAAAGAATGACAACGGAGCCTGTTCACAGCTCCCTCCGCTTAAATGTCATGCGGTACTAGAGAGCCCAGGGGGTTGGAGCATGCCCCATCAGATCATACGATAGGAGCAGTACACCAGACTGATACACCTTCTGGATCTGCCTTGCTGAGCTCTCTGTGTTACAGGGCAGCACCTCTGTTTCCCATCACAGTAGAGAAGTCTTGACTGCATTTCAGGCTCACTCTACAAGCCAGATAAGGCGGTTTGCAAGCCCTGCTGGCGTGGAGCAATGCTTGAAGCATGAACTACTGAGCTGGTTGATGCTGGGACATACAGGGCTGGAAAGGACCGTTTTGTAAGTCTAAGCTGCTACCCCTCTGTTCTATCTGACAAGGGGACCTGTCAGGGTATATTCAGAGATTAGTGGGGCTACAAAACCCACCTACCTTGTCAGAAAAAAGCTGCACTGAGTGCTCTGCTGCCCCTGTTAAACTGCTGGTCTATCAAGGGCACATAAGAAGGTAATTCCTCGGTATTCCCTCAGTTAGCTCTGCTAGCTTACACTTGTGCTCTCAGCCGTAGGTGACACACTCCTTTGTGGCCACCTGCACCCCTTCGGAGTGCTTGGGACAAATGCCAAGCGATCTGAGACCACGTTGTCTTTAATTCTCTACTGACTGCTTCCTCAGCTCTTAGCATCTTTAGATAGGGAACGGGGGAGCAGGGTCAAGGAAGGAATCCTCTTGGAGAAGGAAGCCAAATAAGCCCATTTCTGTTAGGATTTAAGAACAGAGACCAATAAGCCCATGGTGCTATAAACCCCTGCACGCAAAGCTGAGGCACAGGTTCTGACTCCTTCACTTGTCCCAGAACCCAGCAAGGGTTCAGCTCTGCTGTCTTTCTGAGACTGTAGTTACAAAATCGTGTCAGCTGTGGGCAATATATTCAGCTCACTCTCTCACACACACTGCATGCCTTGTTACCAGGGCCTCACAAAGCATCTCTTGAAAAAGGAGTACAAGATACTCTTTGTAAATAAAAGTTCATAAGTCTGAGGAATGAAGTCATTTTCCAAAATCGCAGTGAACGATATCCTTTTTTCATTAGCCGACGAGAAGCTGCGAGGTGGGTTTGAGGGGGGGAAAGGGTCTGAATGAAGCGTGTAGAGAAACCACTTAGCTCTATTAGCCCATGGTACAGCCAGGCTGTGATCCTCCTCCTCCTGCCCACAGTCTCCCCTCCCCCAAGCCAAAAGGAAAGGTCGGTCTAGGGAAGGGGTTTTAAAAAGAAATTGGGCACCTTTCTGCCTTCCACTGAATAAAGTGGAAACACTGGAAAAGAAAGTCTCACGAGTCAACGTGTGGCGGGGATCAACTGGATGGATTTGGGGAGGGGGAGGTGACTTGGGGGAAGAAGAAAGAGAGTGACCTCACTTTTGGAACGGCCAAGTTTGAGTGGGAGTGTCTTGACACCAAAGGTAAAAAAGGGAATGATGTGAACATGTGAAGGAAGCCAGAGCACCAAGCAGTGCGTCAGTCTGTATCCTGACAGGGGGAGATAAGGTAGCTGGGGAGCCAGCGGTGCTTTCCTGGAATACAATCTCTGTTTGACACTCTCTGCTTAAGCACTGCCCATCTGTATGTTACTGAGCTGGAGCCTCTGGGGAAAAAGAGGAGCCACAAGCACCGCGAGTGAGCGAGGGAGGCAGCAAATGTGCTTCCCTTCCCTTCTTTGCTTCTTTCTGTTTTCCTCGCTCTCGTTTAATCACACTGCCTTCGAGTGCCACATCTGGAAGCTGGATGCCGAAGCAAAGTTAAAATAACTGAGGCACCACTAACCCAGGGGGGGCGACTGCAGAAGAGGGTAAACAATTCCTGAGACGCTACGAGAGCACTGCTGGATGTAACGGGAGGAAATGGCACTGATCTCCGCCTGGCCCCTCGCTTCTTCTGTGTTCCTCCTTTTGGGATGCTTCTCCTCCAGCACAGCCTCTAGCGAGGGAGGCTCTGTCTTTCTGTTTGACATTGAAGGTAGCTCTGCAGTCAGCGCACAAGAAGCCACTGTGATCATAGGGCAGCAGCCGGCAATAGCTCCTGGAAGTTGGGTGCCTTTTGCTGAGGTACAGTAAGTCTCCTCTCTGTCTAGTATCTGTGCTTCTCTGCTTTCATCTGTCTGCGCTGAAGCTCTCATCTGGTTAACATTAGCTAAATCATTCCGTCCTTAAGGCAATACAGGGGGATTTCTTTTGCAGGGGGTCTGAGTGGTTGCATTTTGGGGCTGGAGATATAGAGTTCAGACTTCAAAACGTACACACAGGCTGCCTGCTGTGAGCAGACAGCTGCTGTACTTTGCAGTGAGCCCAGCTTAGCACGTCTCTGGCTCTCCTGCCAAGTACACGGGCCTGTCCAAACAGAGATATTTTACCAGGGTTAATTGTCACAACACTTTTCTGCCTGCCTTGTGGTAGTTCCTGTGATTGTAATCCACTTCAGCTTCCCCAGAGAAGCTGGACTTTTCAGGTTAACTTTGTCCTGTAGCAGTTTGTGCTCTGCCTCGGAATGCCACAATCTGACCTTCCTTTTTGCAACAGGAGCAAAATAATAAATCAAACGTGTTTGGAAACTGCAGAGAAAACACCTGCAGAAGGTTTAAGCCTTACAGAAAGTTTGAGTGCTGGAGATAGATGACAAATGAAATGAGAGAGACCTGAGAAGCAATGCGATGGTGGAATCTTTTCCTGGCACCCTGTGTTTTGGGATTGGTTGGTGCTCCTCATTCTAGCAAGGCTGCACCAGGAATGGACTATTCAAAAATACAGCTTGAGAAAACAATAAATTACTCAAGCATACACTGGGGAGGGAGGACAGTAATGTCTCGTGCGTGGGAGATGCAAAGTAAGAGGCAAATCAAGTTACATAAGGTCATGGGAAGGGAACGAGGAGCTCTAGTACAACATACCGAAAAGAGGTGGATTAGCTCAGCAGTGTCACTGTGACAGTATCAAGATCACAATCTCTGCCATCACACGGCTGATTTCCCCCGACACTCCAATTGCCAGAACTAACAGCCATGGCACTAAGTGCACAAGCCCTCAGACAGCTGGGGTTGCCATGGGGCTGGGCAAAGCTCATCCCCATGCTGTAGAGGCTCCAAGCAGCTGGACAGCCCTGGGAACACCTGACCAGCCTGTCAGAGACTCTGTGTGAAACATGACCTGTGTGAGAAAACCGAGGTTAACCCTTCTCTGCTCAGCACAGGGGCTCCTGGGAGCTGTCCCAGTTTTGGATGAACTCCATGACGTGGGATGTACTGCTCTGGGATCAGCTCTGGGAAGCTGCATTGCCACCTGTTGCTTACAGCATGGAAAGTCCCTCAATGAAATGCCTGAGTGAAGAGCTAATGCTCACAGGATAATGAGCATAAGTGGTTATGAGCTGCTCTCAATAGGACTGTGTTGGATGGTTCTCCAAAGCTCACATTGCTTTGCTTTAGTACCCTTACCTTGGGAAAGTGCTGTGACATCTACTGCACAGGAGGTTTAGACTGGACATGCGGAAAATCGTATTCACTGAAGAGTGGTAAAGGATTGGAGCAGCCTGCCCAGGGGTGTGGTGGAGTTGCCATCCCTGGCAAGAAACGTGTAGATGTGGTCCTAGGAAACATGGTTTAGTGGGCATGGTGGGGTTGGGTTGAAGGTTGGACTCGATGATCTATGAGTCTATAGCGATGTAAGGCAATGACATTTTTGTGTCCTTGTCCCATTTCAAACCTCCCTGAAGTTCTGTTTGTCCAGTATGTCCTAACAGACTCAGTAACTGGTGTTTGCCCTGGCTGTTCGCTTCAGCCACTGCCATGGCAGTAGCTAGACTTCAGATCCCATGCCGTAAATGAATGAAGCTGCCCGCTCTCATCGTGCCACAGCTGCAGGGTGTTATGGTTTCATGAGGGAGGAGACAGGATTTCAGGCCCTTTTCCAGCTACAGATTCACCTTACTGTGGCATCCCAGGACCCGCCGCTGCGGCAATTTCCAAGGAGGTCCGGTGGGATATTTGGTTACGTATTTGGTAACTGAACTAGAACAGGCTGCAAGCCCAGAGGATGAGGCACGGGCTAGAGCATGATGGTCTGGTAGTGTCTCGCTTGATAAAGGATCAATTCATTCAGTCCTCAGAGATCTTCCCTTTGCCAGAATCCATCGCCCCTCTCTCGGTGTTGGGAACAGGGTTTACCTCAGCTCGTTTGAAGTAGCTCAAGTTCTTAGCCCGCAGCTCACAGTGAACTGCAGAGTAAACTCTGTTACACAGTGCAGTGTGATTCAGCCCCTTCATCTAAATATTGACTCAGGCCTGCAGCTCTCCCCAGCAGACAGCTGTCATATTGAAAAGTGCCAAACTACACAAAGGGGCAGATTTGCAAGGCAGAGCTCTGGAGCCAAGGGGGGGCTGCCTTGTGGACAGTGGTGCCACTCAACCACAGGCTGGAATGTGCCACAATAAAGCTGCAGCACTCATTCAGGCAGAGAGAGCGCATGGTGTTCCGGTGGGCCAGACAGCATTTGCCCCACACATGATTTCCCTTGAACACCTTCAGCAATCTGCAAGCTGAGACTGCTACTGGGAGTCTCCAAGCTGGAACTGGTGGGGTGCTAAGTCATGGAAAAAGTTTGGTATTATGGACCTACAGAAGAACAGGAGCCCTCGGCTGATATAAATACATATTACTGCATACTCTGTGGGTTCCCACTCTTCTCCCTTTCCCATCTTTGTCAATCCTAAACACTGAGAAACCAGAATTTCAGTTTAAATTTTAGTTTAAAGATTTAAAATGAAGGCTAATGTGGAACGTTCTTGTGCCTTGCATTTGAAAGAAAACTCCTTAACAGCAGACAGAAGAGGAATGACATTTTCAGTGCTGTATTGATATGCTGTAAGCACTCACTGAGTGGACCCCGGTTTGAGTTGCATGCCAAGCAACATCTAGTAACTCTGTGCCCTGGCTGTTAATCACTATGCGGTCCGACACACAGGCATTAGGCACACAAACTCTTCCGACCAGCAGTACCTTCCAAGAGCAGTTATTTCACGTTGTCAAGCGCATGCCTTTAAACTAAGCGGCAGGTCGTCTATTACCCTGTGGGTCCGAGCCCTGCTACTGTCAGCACTTGTGCTCGGAGGTTCCTCTGACTTGATACCTCTCCTTACGTAGGTCTAGATTTGGTTCCCCGGTAGAACAAAGTTCCTTAGAGTCTAAGGGAGAACAAACAACAGTACAAGACTTCAAAGAGTTGGAAGCATGGCAAACGATTCCCTGTGACTCAGATTGGGCAGTCACTCGCTTTAACATCAAGTCAAAGGTGACATCCAGAAAAAGACTAGCTGCATTCTGACATGCACGGCTGCACAAGGTCAACAGAACAGCAGAGAGCCCAGTACTGCAGATGAACGTGGGAACAATTAGTGGAAGAAAGGGAAGACAGATATTCATGGAAACACTTGCCAAGCAAGAAGAGATCATTGCAAATGTCCTCTGTGGAAAGAAAACGTGAAGCAAACAGTGGGAAAGGAAGCAAACTAAAGCGGGGAGAAACCAACAGAGGAAAAAAATTGAAGGACAAATGAGATAATCAAAAGCCCTAAGAGTAATGAAAAAAATTGAGTGCCTGGGACAGGGCAGGAAGCCAATTCACAAAGAGAAAGAAGATATGATCTTGTTGGATGAAGAGGGAAACTGCTTTCAGCATCAGTGATTTTGGCTCAGGGGAAAGGCAGAGAGGCAAAAGAAATCCTTTAAAGGAAACAATTGTCACGGTCAAGTTAAAATTAGCCACTTACTGTAAGAGAAAGTAAGAGGCAAAAGTTACCTGATGGAGCTCGCATGTTCCAGTGACACCTTCAAGAATGATTCTCCCCACCTGACTTCCAGCAGCAGCTGCTGGTCTAATTTTTGAAAACCAAGAAACAGAATTTGAGGTGCTTGCCTTCTGGTTCTCTGAATTAAGGAGCAACAATTAGTGTGACCTTTGACAAACTGACCTCTTGAAAATGGCTCTCATTAAACAACTAAGAGAGAGCAATCATAAATCCCAGCCACCTGTTACCAAGGACTTCATCTACCACCAAACTGCCTTCACCCCTTCCCCCATAAAGGCTACAACAGAAAGTCCTGCAGACTGCTTGAAGAAACCACTATTTGGTCCTTACCACTGGCATTCATCTGCTGCAGAAAAACCCCTAGCACTAAAAGCAGCAGCAGCCCTAGTCCTGAGGTGTGAGACAAAAAGTGTTTCAGCTTGACAGAAACCTTGATATTCCTTCAAACTAATGGGAACTGCATCTGCCTTTGAAAAGCAGAACCTTAAATGAATTCATCTCAGCCCCTCGAGGTTATGTTAGGTTAACTCCCATAATGGGCAATTTGGAGATCTAGCTGTTGAGGGGGGGTTGATGCGATGAGGTTATGTTCTGAGAAACATCTATTAGTGGGGAGGAAGTTTTACAGCAGATGTTTGTGATTCCAGCTTAAGTTTCTCATCAAAGCTTTAATGAAAATCAGCTGCCTGGAGCAGAGCCACCAGATCCCAAACCTTTAACTCCTAGGAAGTCAAAATGAATGGAAGTCCAAGACGGAGCAGATGGAGAACGGGAAATGTTCTCCATTTCCAGAAGGCACCCACCAAAACAATGCCCCCTGAACCCCACGGCAGCCGGTTCCCACAGTTCTGGGCAAGCATCAGCCAAGTGCCTCGAAGTTTACTTCATGCCCACTTTCACTCACGACGCTGCAAGCAAGAAAGGAATTTAAAGTCCATGTTTTCCAGGGGGCATGAGAAGCAATAAAAGAATTCTTTTCTGAAGAATTTGTCCTGATTTAAACCGATAACAATTACAGCTCCTAATGGTCAAGAGCGGGGCTGTTTTCTGAGTGACACACAACCAGCCACTGAAAATTTACCAACTGCTTCTGGGCTTAGATTTCAAACACCTTTCAAGAGGACTTAATTAGTCCTCTTGAATGTTTGGACATGATCCCAGCTCATTTTCAGACACCACCATAAGCTGGGGATGTTTGGGTTCTGCATCCCAATGCAAGCTTCAGCAATCGCTGAACAGCACTGTATGCTGAGCTGCCAGAGCTCAACGCTTCAGGAGTCTAATTCTTTGTCACAGAACGGCCTGAAGGGCCCTGTGGCTCAGGGTGCACATTTGGAAATGCAGTCTGACTACAATCACAGTCGAGCTGGTTCCTGGTTAGCTGTAGTGTGCGAGCCTTTCGGGGGTTATTTTCTGACTACTTCAGAAACACTAGAGTTCCTTTCTGTCCTCTAAGGCAAACCAGTAAGAAATGCTGTTCAAACCCCAGCACTCAGGAATGAGTAAGACACCTAATATGAGCCAAAGGATGGTAGAGAGTTATAAAAACACTTCAGGAACTGAAACTGAGTGTTTACAAGGCTGCAAAAAGATCCACGCCATGTGAAAGCCAGCGAGTATGGGATGAACTGGCACATACGGATGCTCATTTGAAATCTTATTCAGCAGTTCCTGAGTAAAAGGGCTCCTCTCCGCATGAACAGCTTCCCATGTAGCCTATAAAATAGCCTTTTTAGCAGAAACTCTGAGCATCTGAATCGCTGTTTGACTGGCTTCCCAAGAGAAATGAATCAAAGTTAACTCCTTCGACCTTTCACCATCGGTGCCAGGTGGAACCAAGGCCTACATGTAACCCAAACTGGATCCTTTCCGGGCCGTACGGTAGTGTGTTACCACCCCACAATGCATGTCCTTACTGCTGTATGAAAGGCCTTCTGAGTGGCCAGAAAGAAGTAGTGCTCTTTTCTGCCAAGGCTTCTGCAAGGCCAGTATGTTCTCGGGTTTCCAGCTCTGAGCCTGGATGAAAGCCTGTGGGGAGCCACAGAGAACCTGCCATGCTGTGTTCCCCTCTCCTGGCTCCACGGATCCTTCATTGAAAGCGCTCTGTGCTCCAGGATCAAAAAACCAGAAGAGAAAGAGAAAAGTTTAAAAGCTGGCAGGGCCAAACGGCAGAGCCCTCCCCATCCTGGCTATTATAGTCCTGCAGTCCCAGAAAAGCCAAGGCAGCCTGGCCAGTTGAGGGTTGTCGAGTAGCTGGCACAGACCCACTCAGGGGGGAAGGGGACAGATGTTGAAGGGGATCTGGTGTGGGAGGGGGAGCAGGGGGATGGGGCATCAGAAGGCTTTCTGTGCCCTACTCAACTTTTCCTATGTTTTGGGGTTTCTGTGCCTCCCTACTTCCTGTCAATGGCAAGGACTGCAGAGGCTCAACCCATTTAGTTGGGGCACCAGGTAGTTACTTTCGAGGCAGCAAGGAACAGGGGTTTGGGTGGTGGATTTTTGTGAAGGATGAGGACAGGATCTGTTATTTTTTCCCAATGCTTCTACTCTTCTTCCTCTTTAACAAGAAACTGCTAATTAGCCATGCTAATGTGACACCCATCCACAAGAAGGGGAGGAAGGATGACCTGGGCGACTCCAGGCCTGTCAATCTGACCTTGGTGCCAGGGAAGACTGTGGAGCAGCTCACCCTGAGCTTGTTCACACAGCAAGTGCAGGACAGCCAGGAGACCAGGGCCAGTCAGCAAGGGTTTAGGCAAGGCAGATCTTGCTGGACCAACCTGATCTCCTTCTGTGACCAGGTAACCCACCTAGTGGATGAGGGGAAGGCCTTGGATGCTGCTTTCCCAGACCTCAGTGAAGCATTTGACAGTTTCCCAAGCATCCTCCTAGAGAAGCTGCAGGCTCATGGCTTAGACAGGTGGGCCCTTCAATAAAAAACTGGCTGTATGGCCAAGCCTGGAGTTGTGATGAATGCAGTTAAATCGAGTTGGCAGCTGGTCACAAGCTGTTCTCCAGGCCCCAGCATTGGGCCCAGTCACGTTCAACACCTTTACCGATGATCTGCATGATCTGGGGGTTGAGTGCACCCTCAGCAAGTTTGCAGATGACACCAGACTGGGCAGGTGTGTCCAGCTGCTGACCTCCAATGCTGGATGGAAAACGATAGTGAAAAGCTGACCCTGCCAAGGTGTCTCACTGCCTTCCCACACATTCGCAGAGCACTGGGGCCATCAAGAGGAAAACCCCAGTTCTGAGACAAGCCCAGAAAAATGGCACCTTTCCATCAGCCATCCCAGCAGCTGCCTGTTTTGTCCACAGCTGGGACACCCTTGGGAGGCAGAGATGGATGAAAGCTTCTCTTTGTCTTCCCAGATTTTCATACTGGCCTTTCTTTCATGGCTTTTAGACTGATGCCATAGCTATGGGTCAGGCAGATCACTCTATGTCCCAACATTCCAAAGAACTGGAAAATCAAAGCAGGACATACTGGAAGTCTGGGGTGGTGGTAATTGCTGCAAAAGTGAAATGGAAGGAAGCTTCAGATTCACCCTCTCACTTTTATCAGTACCCCACAAGTACATTCATGCCTGCTTTAGAGGCTGCTTCGCTCCGCCATCCCGTGTGAACTGTTGTCTCTACCTGGGGACCCCTCAGAGCCTGCTGTATTTGGTCAGCTGATTATGTCTCCTGCATCTGGGGCACTCGAGCAGAAAGCGTGACTCAGAACACACATTTCATGTGAGGGCTTTGTGGGGACTGGGTGGAGCTGATTAATGAGGAAACACCGCAGAAATATTTATCCCTTTTCCTGTAAACTGTTCTCTTTGGATAACCTCGGCGTTTTGTTTGAAGGAGTAAGATCAAATTCTTGCCTTCACCATCACAGTTCTCGTCTTTCCAACAGCGAGCTTCTGAAGGAGTAAGCTTTTCTCTTGGTGGCTGTTGCAGTAGGCACCTCAGGGCAGAGGCTGGCACTCACCTTTAGTCTTCAGCCAGCTCGCAGACAGCTACAACCGTTTAGCCCTCCCCCTTTCGGAGGAGAATGCCTTTTAAGCAGAGGCCGTCTTTCCCACTGGAAAAAATGACTGTGTGCTTCTATGGAGAATGCCTAGCTGGGAATTGTTTGCGTTGGATCCGACCCAAACTCTGTCGCTGAATGGCATTTTGTTTTCCACTTGGACTGGGGGAATGGCAACGGTGTGGAAACATTGCCAGCCCAGGAATGAGGGTTTTTAAATGACATACTGCTACTTGGTGAAGGCAATAGATAATGCTGTTGCTCTGCACACAGCCATCTAGCTTTCAGCTATTGCTGTTTTTTGAGGGAGTCATACTCTGCCACTACTACAGTGGAGACATGCACAAGACTCTCAAGGAACGAGAATACAGAGCGACAGTGGTCTGGGGAGAAGTTTCCTTGTCAGCTTGCCTGTTGCCCGTGCTCTGCTTTGGTTACTGGTTTGGGTATTACCCATGTGCAATTAGCCATACTTGCTCTCTCTCCAGCTGCTAGCTCTTTTGTTCTGTGTCTCCCCTGCCAACAGGATTTTACCTCAAACTGGATCATTCTCACTAGTTTTATTTTTATCATCTGAACACTCTGAGCTCCTTGTCTAAAACTTTGGGAAGATGGTTTCCACCAGCATCGTAATCCGTTCTTTATTACCATCAAACCCAGACGTTTGTTTGGGAAACTGATGAGTTAGTAACTCCCCGGGTGATACGCAAACAATTCCGGGGGTAAGTCAGCAAGTGAAGTCTACCAGTGAAGCTGTTTCTAAGTAAGCAACCTGTCCTGTCTCCTTCAAGCAATCAACAATTCTTTCAGGAAATGTATGGAGACCTCAACCCCTCTGTATATATAAATGGAGATCTTACAGCGTTAAGTTGTTGCTTAACGCAGCAACAGTTGGGAAACCAGACATGTCCTTCAGCAGCTGCAGACTGGCCAGACATGGCATTCACAGCTCCAGAGCAGCCATAGCGCTGCGGTCTCCAGTGGGAGCATCGCTGGGGATGCAGACGATACTGAAATCCACACGCTGCTGTGACAGAAAACAAGGCTTCCTTTGTTTGACCCCTCATTGACCAGTTCATTTACTAGAAACAGATTACAGGCTCTAAGCCAGAGTCGCTGCTTTATGCTTGAAGAGTCAGTTCTGAACTTCACAAAAACACAGTGCTGTAACCTCCGAGGGTCCCTAGAAAACCCCATCATTAGACTGATTTGCCCAGATCTAAGGCAACTGCATCCAGTGACACTTTAATTGGCACCAAAATGCTCCCATCTTAGAGTTTCTTTTAAAAAACAAGAACATGCAGCAACATTGGGGGTTTCCAGCAAATGACGACTTCAGCAAGAACCTGCTTTTGTGTTTGCCAGCTACCTGACAAATCAGGTGGCTCCTTATTGTGTAGTTCTCGTAACTGCTTTAGTCTGTAATCTCATCATCAAACAGGATTAGAGCTGAGATACCTGTCAGGACACAGGGAGAAAAAAGCACTGTGCCCAAAACTCTTTGCCAGCTCCCAGTTAAATCCCAGCTGACAACATGGCAGGAGCCCTAGAAATACCAACATTTCACATTCAACGATGCCAGAAGTTCAAGAGAACGAGAGGGAATCCAGACACAACGCTGAAAATGTGCTCTGCTCAGAAACGGTTCCGGTTCTAGGAATAAGCTTGGCATTCCCGATGGATAACCTGCATGGTTTAATACCTCAGAGTGGCTTTTTGCATGCATTATTAGCTGGCAAATTAACTGTCTAGCTGTGTCACACACTAAACTAGTGTCTCCAGGGTAACTTAGAAAGTGACCTTTCTAGTTCAGAAGAATTTCATACAGCAGGCTAGAGATAAGGAAGCCATAGAGAAATTATAAATAGAGCTTGGAGGTTTCACGGGAAGCTGGTGAGAGGGTTTGTGTTTCATGCTCTAGGTCTGTGAGATTTCAAAAGCCAGAAAAGAATCACAATAATCAATAAAGAAGTTAAATTGCAGAGCAGACACCTGCTTTTGGCTGCACGTTACGGAGCACCTCATGGTGATGAGCAGCACTGCTGCACATCCCTATTATGGCTTTGTTGGTAGAGCATCTCTGGTCCACGGGTCAGTTAGTAACTTCTGAGAGCCTCACTTTCCAGAGAAAGACAAAGATCTCTCTGAAATGTCCCTCTGTAGGGACCTACTGGGTTTAGTACAAAGACAGTCTCCAATTTGCTGTTACTCGGGCTGTCCATTTATTCCTTCACATGACAACTCAAGGTAAAGCATGACAGCTCTTAGAGAATCACTGGGATGTGTTATTCCTCACATTAGCTGTAGTCTAACTCAGTCACAGCAATCTCCTCCACAGCCAAGACCTGCTCTAGGAAGGTGCATGTGGCAAACTAAGAGAAATGGACAGGACCAGGCAGAAGGGGAACTTCCAGCAGAACCTAACTGCAGTTATTAGAGTGATCTAATACAGCCTCCTTGGAGAGGGCAACATGCCATGATCACACTCTGAGCTGCCCAGAATCAACCTAATTCAAGTGCAGAAAGAATCGCTAGGGCCCAACATGTCCTTTAGAGGCACCCACTTGCTTTATCTGAAGAGACTGACTGGAGGAACAGGTCAGGATCCTTCTCACTTCACCAGTGTCCCGCAGTTTGGCTAGACCTGAGGCACAGCAGTCACAACCCAAACACTGCCACACTGCACAGCACAACTGACGGGTGCAATAGCTTTCACTTCTCTGGACTCTGGATGCAGCACAAGCACCTAGGATGAGCCGGCCCTCCCAGCCCCCTCTTGTAGGGGGTAGAGAGCAACAGGCACAGCTGAAGCATTTTATCACAAAGGAAATGAAAGTATACAAAGAGTGTCCTGCTGGCATCTTCTCATGTACATGTCTCCAAGCTGATGATTCCCAGCCTGCTGTGGTTTGGACTTCCTACACATACAGTCCCATTGTCCAGCTGCAGAGGCTGCTGGCCAGGATGCCCCCACATCTGCATGGCCACAGCTGCTGTTAGCACAGCACTGCACCTGGGGCACAGAGGTTCTCTGAGGGTCAGCCTGGCACTGTCTGCATGGTCTTCATGTCAGTCGGGACTTGCTGAATGCTGAACATTTGGAAAGCTTTGTGTGAGAGCCTAGCTGGGCGCTGTGCATTTCTGAACATGCAGACTGTGTCATACACGGGGAAGATTAGGAAGATTGGGAAAGGCTACTACCTATTTTGAGGAGATGGGGGAACTGGAATAGCACCAAATGTGCAGTAGAGGACTGCTTTCCCAGACATTTTTTCCTAATGTTCTTATTTCTAATAAATAATTACATCAATGAAAGTACTGGAAGATGCTCAAGCAGGAAAGCATGTTTATTTGTAGGAAGGGCACTGGGCTATTTATCTCAAGTTGACCTAAGCAAACATCTTCAAAAAGGCCTCCGAACTGTTGTTGACAATTCCAAACACTGCTTATAAAAAAAACAAACAAAAGCAAGCGTGTGTGAGTTAGGCTTGGAAACTGTCCCCAAAGAGCAGGGGGCTGTTGTTTCCATCAGAACATCATGCATCTCCAACAGACAACTGGACACACTACTCCAAGTGAGTTCTCACAAGAGCAGAGTAGAGGAGTAGAGTCACCTTCCTTGATCCGCTCCTGACACTTCTATTGATACAGCCCAGGACACAGTTGCCTTTCGGGCTGCCCTCACACATCATTTGCTAATGCAAAGCCTTCTCCTCAGGCCTGGTCTCAATCCACTAACCTCCCAGCAAGTATTTGTGCATGGCCTTCTTATCTCAACATTCATGCAACCCACTGAGGATCCTTCTCAGGCCTGGAAAGAAGCACAACTTTTGATTCTAACCTCAAAGAGCATAACACTGCTGGTCAGCTACAACCGAGTCTCGGCTCACACTGAACTACGCAGTGACTCGGCAGCTCATGTGCTGTTCCCCAGATGTGTTCCCCGGGTGCACTATCTGTCCCAAGTCTTACAATGGCACCACAAGCAAGCACCATCTTTTTCTTCTGGATTTGGGTTGGACCAAACCTCATTGTAACTCCTGGTCTGAGACTGGGAGGCTGAGTACAATGAGAATGCAACGAAGGCGTTTAACCTTGAATCCGTGCCCCGGCACTCCAGAGAAATGTCTGCAAATAACAAATGCTGTGTGGATCCGAGAGAGTTTTGTCATGAAGAAGGAGACCCTATGTGCTTTTGCGTATTCAGAGGCAACTCACAAGTTCCAGTAGTGTAAAGAAACACAGCGTGTTTGGTACCATTACATGAGATAATCAATGGCTGCACCTGAATTACTGAGCAAAGCAGCGTGGAGACCCCCATCAAGCGGCGTAACACAGCTCATGTCCACATGCTGACGGTCTCCTTGTGTTTGTCCAGAAAAGAACAATCCCACACAGACCGCCTGGTGAGGACACATCCCAACAGATGGAATTCTCTGAGCTGGGCCTGGACACTGGCAGGAAAATCATCATCTGCCAAAGATTAAAATCAAGGCAGAGGTGACTGTAACCCAGTGCCTAAAACCGTGCCATGCCCTTCTTTGGTTGGCTGGCACACACGGATATAATCCCAGAGAACACCGCATGTTACCAGCTCAGCACTCTTCTTGAGAGAAAAGACGGCCAGAAGCAGTAGGGCCACAGCAAGAACACCCACCCTGGTGTGGCTGCACCACCACTGCTGGCTGGCAGCAGGGAGGAAATGGGGACCCGATTCTGCCCTCAGTTATGCAGGTGCAGCTGCAATGAACTGCTGGAATACAATGTGGGAGTAAACTCACAGCCTGTGATGTGGATTGTCTTCCACCTTTGGTTCCACCTTGCACCCATACTGACAGAAGGGGTTGAAGAAACAGACTACAGGCTCCACAGCACTTTCTGCACTGCAGCTGGTGCTTGTTTTTGTGAGATGCAACAATTAAATCCAGATGCAAGGGGTGGGATAAAAATAAATGCACCATGGGTGTAAAAGATTTTCAAGAGCTCAGCAAGATCCACTTTACATTGGGCTTTTTCAACTAGAACTGGAACAAACATCATCCCTTGGGAAAAAGAAATCCAATGATTGTAAAGGCATAATCGCTAATGCAGCCCCAGCGTTTGGCCCCATTAATTGTCTTCTCCGTTCAGAAACAGGCAGCGGATGGAAATGGGCCTCACTCAGCTGCCAACACAATGATGTTTCAGGGAGGAGATTTCCATTCTGTTCCAGATCTGTCTGTGCTTTGTGAGCAATCATTTTGTGCTCCCAGAACATTGGGCCATTTGAATCCCTCAATTAGCTTGACACTCTGACACTTTATAAATATGATGCTGGCTCGCGCCCTCCATTATCACTGGCGGGGCAAGGAGCAAGCGAAGCATGTCTGAGCCACTGAGAACGCCTGAAAAACCATCTGAAGCTGAAGAAAACAATCTGGATCCCATTACCCCCTCAATCCCACATTTCTCATGGCACTGGTTGTCGATGCCTCATTTCTGGCTCAAATGGATGCAACCCGTGGTTTAAAGTACCGTGCTAAAACAAGGAGCATCAGCACCAGCCATGGTCTTCCATGAACTGTCAAAGTACACAGGCGACTTAGAACCCCGCATGGCATTTTTGAGAGGTGCTCTGGCAGCGACAATAGCAGAGGCAGCTAAAACCAAGGGAGCTGTCTAGAAGAATAGAGAAGTGTACCTGCTCAGAATAGGGCATAAAGTGGTTCCCAGCGGAATTCAGCAGAGACTGCACAGCCCTGCCCATGCAGGTGGAACCAGTGGCTTTGCACTGGAATGCACCTAACATGTTACTGCTGGATGAACGGACTAGAGGAGAGGCCAGTCACGGCTGCAATGCAGCCATACCCTGGGCTGAAGTGCAAAGGACACAACCTTGGAGGTGACTGAAGCTCAAGCATGAACACCCTTACACACATTCACACATTTCCAGTGTCCACACTCATCATGGTACGTAAAAAATTTCTTCTGCTTAGACCTGAACAGCCAAGAAAACTTTTGGCCAGACACTAGTGGGCCAGCAAGGACCACCCACAAGTTGATGGGCATCAGAGGATTGAACATGCTTTAGATCTTTATGGGTGGGGAGAAATACCACCAAGACAGCCAGCAGGATAGGAATCTGTTTTCCATTTAGAAACTGTCTCGCTTCCACAGTGTGTGGCTCAATCATTCCGCTGAAATCCTTAGTTTGGTGGGAGCCGGTCCTACAGCTCCAAGTTAAGACTAAGCAATGGAAAGAAACAAGCCGAAGAAGACTTGTCCTCCTCCGAGGTATTCCCTCAGAACGTGTTTCCAAAGCAAAGCACGTTAAATACTGTTGCACAAGCATGGTCAAGACAACTGAGTTTTCCATTTATGTTCATCTTTGCTTCTCAGAGCTCTCTGGGATAAGACCAGATTAGTGATTCATTTGTAAACCTCACTTTTAAAGCTTCTTGTTAGTCATCTCAGAAGACAGCTTATTTTCTAAACAAGGAGCTTGTCTGGCTGAAGTGTCAACCCCCCCGCCCCAGAGAATGGAAGCTAACGTGCAGATGAGTCCCCAGGTTGCTGGCTTTTGCTACCCAGCGCTCCACAGCACTGCGGACACACAGGTTAGGTCTCAGAAGTCATACAGCCACAGCTATGTGCCAGGGTCAGTTAGTTACAGCCACCTGCAAGGTGGCCACACTCCTCACAGGCTGATTTATGAAAAGCAACTGCCAGGGCAGAGAGTGAAAGAACAGACTCGAGTCCAGCAGTGTGTGTGTGGTCTGCTATGATGGAGTTGTGCAGGTTGCTCTGAGGAGACCTAACAGTTGTAACTTGCTTCCCCCTTCCTCTCGGGCAAACCCAACTCTCTGAACATGCATACCCACAAAACACTTTATCTTCTCATTGCAGGGATGCCAAGAAGGCTTTTACCGCACCAGCTCAGGACAGTGCTCTCCTTGCAACTGTAATGGTAACGCAGACCGATGCCTTGATGGATCTGGAATCTGTGTGGTAAGGAATTTGTGTCTTCCCTGCTGGTCCCTACCTGAGCAGCACTATCTTTCTTTCTCATTAAGGCTCACACAAACCCTTTCACCTTCTCTCATTCTTGTACAAGGCTTCACATGAGGGAAGCACTTCCCAGGCACCCTCAGGGAGCCATGGCCCGGCTCCTGTTAGCAACGCTCCACTTGAATACAAGCAGAAGCAGGGTCTTTCTGCTGAAGAGCAATGCTAAGCAAGGCCAAGATCACTGCATTCATTGGCCAGATTTCATTCTCACGTTCTTAAATTCTCCCTGCAGATCCAAACCAGTGATTTCGACTTGGAGTTTTCAGTACGCAGGAGAAAACACTCAGTCCATCAGAAATACGGACTACGTTCTCTATCTCTCTAGAGAAAAATGTATACATTCAAACACATTTCTTTCTCCCCTTTATGAGCAGAGTGCTGTACATCATGTAAACAATTTGCAGTGGTGATTGACCCCTGGGAGCACACACATGTGTTATCCATAGTAACTCTACTGCATGGTAGCCTCCTGCTGTGAAGGAGCAACATGAGGAGGTTGAAATAATACACCGAGGGGAGAGTGTGTTGAACTCCAAGCTAGCACTGCAGTTTCCCATATGGTCAATCTCACTCGGTGTCAGCTCATACAGAAAGCTGTGAGCATTAGTAGCTGATGGCTTGTAGTTCCAAAGCAAAACTCAGTCCAGTAAGACTAGCCCAAATTACTACCAGGCAACCAGAGCAATAATGCACGAGAAAAAGGTGGAAGATAACGCTGTAATGTGTCTAAACCATACAGCAGGAGTTAAGCACTAGGGTAACTCTACAGGCTTGTAAAGCAGGAGTAGAGCCCAGCACCCTTTGCTCTGCCATGTGTTACTTTTGGCAAGCCATAAACCTTTGCCCTCAGTTTGTCTTTTCATGAAATGGCCTGATAATACTCACATACTTCGCATCGTTGCAGCTTCTATCAAGTTTTCAGTTACAGAAACAAAAGGAGCCATGCTCCAACGGCGCATTTCTTACCCCTTTATTTCTGTGAGAGAAAGACAGTGCAGCTGCTCAGCCTCAGAACAGCTATTATGGCTTGGCCACGAGCCCTCCGGGTGTGCTTCGGATTCTCTGGTTTCTGCATGGAGCCACGGGGTTGGCATTGGAGTATTCACTATTTTAAAGAGGTTTACACTGCCAGGCACTCCCAGCAATTGTTTGTCATGTGCACAAGGTTTTGCTCATGGGACAATCGTCCACTAGTGTTGAGTGACAGAGTTTGACAAATGTCTTCTGATAACTCCTGTGACCAGAGAGTTTCTGGAGTATGTAAGTTGGAGAAGTGACTGCATACCTGGTTTACAAACACAATGGAAGAATCACTTCCTAACTTCTACAAAAATAAGGCCACGGTCAAGGGCTCAGAAAAAAAATCCCTCCAAAAAACCCAAAGTTAAGATATCAGCAGGAAATACTCTAAAAATATAGTGCATTCCTGTCTGACATTCCTCCAGGATAATAAACACTCCGAAACAGCCAGGTAGTAAAGAACAAAACCAAGAGCTCTAACACAGTTAACTACTTCATTTCAAATAAGCCATTTTATGGCTTATCTGAGTGATTTAAGAAGCCATTAAGCTGGGGACATTTACTTCTGAATAAAGAGGATCAGTGAAAAGACTAAGGGGAAAGGATGAAGGAAAGAGGGTGGTGTAAAGAAAAAGCAGAATGAAAAAGGGGGGTGAAGGTTTGATGGCACAAAACAGAACCAGAGATGCCCCGGGGAGTGCAGCAACTGGACTTTCCTGCAGATTTGGAATTCCCAGGGAAGATCACCAGTCTGGTTAAACTGGTAATGTGCAAAATGGGACTGAGAAAGCCTGGGAGAAGAAAAGCTTAGAGAGAGAAAGATGTACCCAAACTACAGCAGGGAAGAGCACCTTAGAGGAACACATGCAAGTAACTTGGTAAAAAATAGACACTTTATGATTGATAATGTGATTGGTGTTGGAATCTCTGATGCCAAGGAATAAGGCTTCCTGCCTTCAGTTAGTTTTTAACTAACTGCTAAGACACCAGATCCTCCAGCTATCCCATACTATCACCATTGTCATCTCGTGTTTCTGACAGTATAAACCCACTACCTCCCTGCACACGAGATGCAACAGTTTCAGCACTTAGAGGCTCACTGCTGGCACCGAATCACGAGTCATAGATGGTACAGCACATCCTCAGCAGAAGGTCTTTAGAACTGGTGTTCTCCAAAGTCAAAAGTGTCTGTGTTTGCATGTTCATTCACACAAGCATGGAAAAAACTTTAGAGTTCACCCTAGCAATGACAGAAGACAACGTGAGAGCAATAATGGGTGCAGTCAGCAGATAATTACTTTTTATAGCTTCATAATTCAGCTAGAGGAGCTGAATAAATGAAGGCGGCGCTATGAAAATGAAAAAGCACTTCAAAAGGATGAAATAAAAGGGTCAGACTCCATGCAATGCTCTAAGACCATCACACTATGCAAAACCCCCAAGTCAGTTTGGTGAACATCGTTTTCCCACTGTGTACAAATTAATGCAATCGTCATTGGCCTCTGCCCTGAATTTGAAACCATTAAAGCCCGATTAACAGTGCCCAGGGCAAAGTACCCCTGTCTTTAATTTCTGCTGACATAAGCCTCTATCTTGAGGTTCTGTACAGAACTTCTGTCAGCTTATTCACAGAGTGTAAATCAACTCAGGGTTTTTAAAAGCCTATTGAACGACACAACTGATGAATCAACAATCTCTTTAGGTAACCAGACAGCAGACATTACTGCAGGCAGAGCCTTTTTCTGCACAGATGTCTACATAAAACTGATACAGAAATCAATCACCTGGTCCTGTGATTAAAACTGGACAGCCACACAGTGCATGTTGTTACTACAGGCAATCACCCAAGTGTTACACGAGCAGCCTGAACAGCATAAGCTCTGTCCATGCTATAACAAAACACACACACATGAGGACCTTCACCAAGGCTTCAACGTTTGAAAATTCAGAGGTGGGAGTGGGCTTCAAATGACTTGGCAGAGGAGTAGCCATGGTGGTCTACTCTGAAAGGAGGGGCATATGGAGAAGGAGCCTGTCTGAGCTCTCGTGTCATGTGCAAACACTATAATGGTCAGGGCTTCACTGTACTGTGACATTGGATTGTGTGCAGCAGGGAAGGCAGTAGATGAGGTGACTGCAGTGTGCCATGGCAATAACTCCCCACAGAGTGAAATGGATTGGCAGGTTGAATGGATTTCAAAAGTTAAAAGCACGCTATGCAGCCATCATTTTCCCTGGACTAAGTTATCAGTGTCCTCTGTGAGGGTTTCACTGTTCATGGAGCCAATACCCATAAACACAAGAAAACAAAACAGAGGGAAGCCTTGCAATAGCTGTGGCAGAAGGTGAAACGTAAATGTACTGACATCCACCTAAGCACTTTGTTTTAACATCAGGCCCATGTATTCGGACAGAACATCCACAGGGCATCCAAACTTTACTCACAAACAAGTAAGTCAGTGTTTCTTTTTTAAGAACAAGGACCACAGGATTTTGAGAGTTGAAAGGATAAATACGCTGCTATCCTCTGCAGCCTTTTATGGCGTTTCTTCCACGACAGAGCATATTGTCTTGTGTGTGATTTGTGCTTAAGCGCTTGGGTTTGCAGCAGAGTGGAAAGGTTGGAACAGATTTGGCAGTTCTGCCTGAGAGGATAATATGTTCCACAAGATTGCTAAGGCAGGTCTGGAGAGTTGCCAGTGGATCTACAACCATCCATCAAGCACGAGCAAAAGCAGCAGGGGGGTTAGAAAAAACTCTCTAGTTTATTAGGTACTTCTCGCTCCATGAAGAGCCTTGCAGCCTATAATTCACCGTTTCTTTCTGTAAGGATGGACTATATCTCTGCAGAGTGACCTTGGTGATACATACTTGGAAGTCTAACCAAAACTACAACAGTTTGCTGCTGTGGAAGTGCAGCCCTTCTGCAGAGTGCACAGCAGTTGACAAAAGCAGTGGTGCTAACAGGCTCCTTTTGTCAGATACAGGTATTCCTACACTCTCAGTTATGGTCAAACGTAGTGATTGCTGTCCTGACTTCCATGCCATTGAGAACTGGCAACAGCAACCCCCAGCGTGAGAGAGACCATTTAGTTTATGCTCCTCACACACAGTCTGTGTAAGAGGCACAAAGTAAGTCATGCCTGTTGTTACAGGGACTGACAGACACTGACAGCACAACTACTTCTGTGACAGGATTTACTTCTGCTGGAGAAGAAACTGGGGCATGGCGTTCATTCCCCAGAATCTGCACCAACTATGCACACAGCGCAAGAGCTTTCATGCAGGGTCCAACCAAAGGTCTCTGCAGACCATGTGAGGTCTCCAGTGGCGGCAACAGGAGATAAGTTTGGGGAGGGCACTTAGCCTGACTCATTCCTGAAGTCTCTGCTTCTTGCTCCACCAGCACCCAGAGTTGTATTAGGGTACATGAGCAGGCTCACACCTCATGAGACCTGTTAATATCCACTTGTGATGGCCATGGACTTCCTAGAGGAACAGCAGCAGGTACTTCTTCATTCTGTTTTCATCTCAGTAGAAGGGATTTTTTTCTGCTGGCATGTGTAACTGGACAGAGCTGCCAGCTACTCCAGATACCTCTGACACCCTGCAGTGCTGCTTCTGTTCCAGTGCCTGGCAGGCACACGTGGGTTTCCTGCTGTACCACACCTTGACAACACGTGCTGGCTGGCCAGTGGAATAATCAATAGTATTTGTATTTGCAGCAGTGACAGCTGGTTTGCCTGCACCTCTCCATGCCTTGAAGGGTCAGGGTCTGCCGTTAACCCCTATTCTGCTTGGTCGGGTCTTCAGCTAAATGGTTTCTGCATTAGGCAGCACCTCCATGTAACTTTCACTTGTCTCTCTCTTTCCACTGCAGGGCTGCCAGAGAAACACCACAGGAGAGCACTGCGAGCAGTGTCCAGACGGCTTCATTGGCGATGGTGTCGAAGGAGCGCCCACCTTCTGCCAACCCTGCCCCTGTCCTCTACCAGCACCTACCAAGTATGTAACGCATCTTTGCTTCTCTTTGCTTTGAGCTGGCTTTGGCCCTTTCTGGGGTGAGGGTAGCAACCCTTCCTGGATGCAGAAGATGAAGGCTGTTACTCTTGCCAGCTGGGTTAAAAACAGAGGACTACCAGCTGTGCAAATTTATAACCACAGGCAACAGGTGTACAAATATTCTTAAGCATCCAAACCTATTCTTACCAAGAGGGAGGAGAAAACAGTTGAGCAAATTAAAACAGCTGCCTGCTTTTTATGCAGGAGAGATGATTATGTGTGAGAGGTTGGACTAGATGATCTTCGAGGCTCTTCCAGTCCCTAACATTCTGTGAAAAAAGAAAAGGGCTGGAAGACCCCGTGACAGGTACAGTGCCCCTTCAGCTGATGCCCCGTTACCTTTGGGAAAGAAAGCCTGACAGAAAACCAAGCCAAAGCCAAACTGCTCCAGGTGCCACCTACTTTGTGCCTTCAGTAGAACTAACTACAGACCAGCTACTAGAAACCACGATACATCAGTGACGCAGCTGAAAGAAATTATCAGCTTTCTCTCGATTGAGATCTGTGCTCTGGGAGAGAGGTATCTGTGCAAGCACCACTGCAGTGCACAGAGGAGTACTAGTAAATACTTGCCAAGGGGTTGAGGCTGTTTTGTAGCGAGCTCCATGCACCCCTTGTGTGGATTCCAGTCCTGCTTCAGCAGTGGAGGGCAACTCCTCGCTGTATTTGTTTGTTGTTGCTATAGGATTCCTCACACAGCATTAGGTGGGATGAGCTGTGTTCGGATCAGCTGCTCAGTGGCACGGGCTCAAAATGGCAGCGGAGCAAGAAACTCCAGCCAACCTCACACAGATCACTTCTTGGCTTCCTCAGTGAGCTGCAGATACTTGAGATGGGCTGTGGGGTGGAAAACAGCTATTGTTGAAATACTGCAGCTTTGCTTGCATGAGAGAAAAAGTCCTCCAGAGACCAGGGAAGAACCTGGCCCGGGAGTGAGCAAGTTCACAAAGCAAGCAGACCACTTCCTCCAGCTTCAGCCACAGCTCTAATGCCAGAAGCAGTAGAAACAGCACAGCCAGAAGGGCTTTTCCCTTATCAAACGAAAGTGATGGGGTTTTTTCACCTGCTGAATGCAGAACAGCCACTTTGGTGTAAGGAGCTGATCTCTCGACCACAATCTGGGCTGCTCATGCCTGAGGCACCACCTCACAATGAGAACCAGTCTCTGCCGAGCATGGTCAGTCAAGCAAGATTTAGTCCATCCATCCTACAGTGAAACTTGACGGAGCTTGGTCCAGTCTGCATTCAGCTATCACCCTGCCTGGTCCTGCAGCCCATTAGGCTCTGCAGCAGTGGCCCCCAACAGTAGGGAGCCCAGCAGGGCTCTGTGTGGTGGGACCAGCAAGGACCCGATCTACAGGTTGCCTTTGTCGGTGTTATGGGAGATGGGCAGAGAGGCCAAAGAGCATTCTCTGCTTGAACATGCTCCTTAGCCCTTCTGCTAAAGATCTAACACTTGCCATACTGTGGATTAACAGAGGGAAGGAAAACCCAAACCTAAAAGGACAGTACCGTGGGATTGGGAAGGGAGAGCACAGACACTGAAACAGACTGCCCAAACAAGTTGAGGCTGCTCCATCACAGGTTGCGTTCAAAGCCAGGCTGGATGGGGCTCTGGGCAGTCTGGTCTAGTGGGAGGTGTCTGTGCCCACAGCAGGGGCCTTAGAGCTGGATGATCTTTACAGTCACTTCCAAATTAAACCATTCTGTGATTCTATAACAGAAGTTGCAAGGAGCCCAAATGCAGATGCTCTAACTTCAGCGGCAAAAGCAGTTGGCCTGGATGACCCTTTGGGTCCTTTTAATCTCAGGATATTTTATGTCCTGCGATCAGTCCCTCCTTCAAAACTACCTCAGTAAAAATCCACTTCAGTATTGCAGATCTTTCTTTCAGAAAAATCTTAATGGCAATGGTGAAAAGAATATCCAATCCCAAATTGACTCCTTCCCCTATTTCAGTAATGGCCAGAAAGTGTCTCTTCAGCTTCTTTCCTGAGAGAGACCTGACCACAGCAATAGCACAGGGATTGAGCAACACTCTGCCTTGCATAACTGCATTCAAACAACAACCACTCCTGGTTTTTACCTCCATTAATCCTACTCTATTTGTATTACAGGCAACACAGAAACCCTACAACAAAGTGGGGAGGCACTAAAAGCCTTAACTAAAGAACAAAGCACACCAGTTTTGCTTTGGAAATAGACAGTGGATTCGTAATAGTTATGGAAAGGGAACAGATCTGCATCAGATCCACGTTTTCTTAGGATTCATCTGTGTCCCCTTTTTCTTACCAGACTACTCACATACCTGCTCTCCCACTGGAGTAACTTTTGAACGTTATCCTGGAAGTGCAATTTCATCTTTTAGGAATAAGGGGAGATGGAGACCATTTCGCAGCCCAGCAGATGTTAGTGTAATTGCCTGGGTTTTAAAGGATCTAGGTATTTTCCCCCAAAGGATCACAAAAAATGTACACCTTCAGGAGAGCTTCAGTCTTATTTCATAACTTATATCCACAGTGTGGGTTTTCCAGCTACGTGAAGGAATTAACCTCTGTAAAAGAAAAGGCAGGCTGCCAAACAGTTATGATTTCCCCAGCCTGTTCTCATAAAAGCTGTGCAGAGGTTCATGTGTGAATTCTGTGAGAAGAGACTCATTTTACGTCCTCTCTGGTTACACGAAGTGTTTTGAAACAGCAGAGATGCAGACAGATTTATTTGACCAGGGTTGTCCAACCAGCTGAGAATCATTGGTGGGAACCGGAATTGTGCAGGAATTCTTGTCACCTTTCAATGCTGCTTATTCCTGGAACAAGCAGTCTCATTCCTGGAACGAGCCGGGCATGGATCACGTTCTTTCCCATCCCTCTGAGATTTTTGTCCTTTATGTGAAAGGGCTGAAACCTGGCCACAGCTGTCGGTCACTGCACAAGTCAGGACCTGCACTTTAGCAGCCATGGGTCTGCAGCTGGCACGGCTGCCACTCACTGCTCTGGTCTCATTCCAGTCCTGGCAGGAATTTACTTGCAGGTATTTTTCCTGAGAATATAGTCAAGCCATGCCCATCCCCCTGTTGGAAGGGTACACCATGTGAATTCTCACATCCGGCTGCTGCTGATCCTCGGGTCTCATGTTCAGTTAAACATTTGTTATATCCTGAAGACATGTCAAAGCAGAGGGATCTGTGGTTTAGAATCATGGTGGTGAAAATCACAGCCCAAGCCATCACTGCAATCAGAACCACTACTTGCCAGGTCAATTTCAGAAGCCCTGGCCTCTGCCCGGTTTGCTCAGAGAAGTAAAGCAGCCTCAGTCATGGTAAACAAAAAGGCACCCATGCGGTCAGATTTCATCACTCAGCAGTTGGATTGAATTTAAGGAAAACTGCAGGATTTGAGCAGGAAATTGCTGCACTCCACTTCCATAATCTCAGTTACTGAGTGTTCATTGTGGTGTCTTTCACAGACAACATTTTACCCCACGGAATAAGGCACAGGAAACAATTCGACCTCAAGTACAGCACAGAGTACACAGTTACCCCAAGACCCTTATCTGAAACGTGTATATTGAAATCTGCAAGTGGGTCTAATCTCCGCTGCAAGACAAGTTAGATCTCTGTATTTGTATAGCTCCACAGTGCTAACTAGTGCTTTCTACACTAATTTAAAAAAATAAGCCAAAGGTATAATGTGAATAACATACAGAGCTTAGGAGTACCTGGACAGGCTACAGAGCTGAGCAGAGAGAAATGCGATGAAGTACAGCAAGGGGCAGGGGAGAGTCTGGCGTCTGGGCAGGAACAACCCCAGGGACCAGGAGAGGGTGGGGACTGACCTGTTGGAGAGCAGGGGAGGAGAAAGGGACCTGGGGGTCCTAGTGGCCAGCAGGGTGACTCTGAGCCAGCAATGTGCTCTGGTGGCCAAGAGGGTCAAATGATTCTATGATGACTATGAATACCAATCCAGCAAAGACACAGAGCTCACACTGACTTCAAAGGTCCATAATGTTAGAGAGAAATGCTTCCAAGCGTTTGCCATAGCCTGCTATTATAACTGTTCATCCTGGTGAAATTGCAGCTTCGCAGTCTCCTGTTACAGAAAGGGGGGAAGTGTGCGCTGTGTCTGCAAGGAAAACTACGCAGGACCCAACTGTGAAAGGTAAGGAACTACTCGGGTGACTTACTGACCAACAACACTGAAGTCCAGAAGCCTCTGAGGGAATCTCTGTACCAGGGGGAAAGCTTCTACATGTGCGTCCATTGGGATGAACCATGTCTACTAAAGATCACACCCAGTTCCTCTAAAAACCATGAGAATTTACTGCAGATACAAATCAGGGTAAGACAGGCATTTACACCTGGTGGGTTTGGATCCAGTTCTGGAGCTCTGCATGCTTTCGTGTTCCTAAAAAGGGATACAAATGACAAATCTGGATGCAGGAACACGTTCGGAAACAAGAGCTGAAGTGAAAAACAACCACCGCAAAGATGCCCCTTACAACTTTAAAGCACAGAGCAGGCTTCCACCAGATACAGTTTTCAGAAGCAAAGGAGAAAATCCATTATCCAGTCTGTTCCCTAATGAGCAGATAGAGCTTTTTTTAGTTAAATTCACATCATTCACTAAAGTCAAGCAAACAACCACAGGCCAGGGCTGCTTTTCAACTTCCCTGTGCCCATAAGCAACATCCTGTAAACATCCACTAGGTAATAAAGTAAGCAAATAAATACAGCAGAAACATAACTTCCACTCCTGTCTTGAAAAGGGCCATCTCACTGTGATCACACTTAGATGATGCCTCAATGACTGCCAAGGGCCTGATTATAATTAGAAATTCTCCTCAAGCAGCCAATAAATTAAAACAGCCCTAACACAAAGCCTGAGAAGCTCAGGGTGGCTCAAACACTGGTTTCCTGGAGTATTTAAGCTCAGTCCACCCCCACCTTAATAAGCAAGTCTTGAATTCAAATGTTATTAACTACCAGAGAAGGGACAAAGAGGATGCTTAGATGCAAAGGCAAATCAACATTAGAAAGATAAGATGAAGGAAAGAGTGGAGGCTTTCACCTTTATGGATGACGCAAACCCATCAGCCTATTAGCTCTGCATCACTAACGCAGTGACAACAACAGCGAAAGCCCTTCAGACAGATGGCACGAACATAAAAACCCACCCTCATTGTCAAGCCTGTGGCTGCATTCTTTTGTTCTTCCAAAATGTCAGGTTTACACACAAAGGATAAGGCAGACAATTAAGAGGTCTGAGAGGTTTCTTCATGGTTATTAAAACATCAACCCAGACTACAAGCAATTCTAATCCTATGAAATGAGTAACAGATGCATAGTAAGAGCAGAAAATAGCATCAGCTTTGTTTTCTAATAGCTGCTACCTGCCATGATTCTTCAGCAACTGCTGGGCAAGCAGTGAGAAATGGGACTTCCCTTCTGATAGGCTCCTGGTGTGACTCCTATTTGCAAAGGGAACAACAGAAAGCATTTCACAGACCAATGGAAAATGTGTTGTTTGTCCCTGACCACTCTCTACAGAGCAAGTCCCTGCTTCGCACATGCTGCCATTGGGCACTGCCGCCCTCCTCTGCCCTGCTGGCAGCTATCATGCCATCAACACCCATGGGGATCCTGAGGGACATTGCCCCTGTCCCTCCCTGCAGCCCAAACACATCTTGTGTCCCCAGGGAGAGGAAGGGTAGTCCTCCTCCCCTCCCAGGACAGGATGCAATAACCACTCCTTACCTAGGTCACTGCAACAAGTGCTCATTCCTCCAATTTCACACCAGTTAAGAAAAATGAAGAATTATAGCTGGCCTGGCAAGTGAAGATTGCTGGTGCTACCAGTGGACTCCTGGGCTGGTGGCTGCTCTCAGCCTTCTGGCTGAGGGCAAAACCCTATAGGTGAACAGATCTAAGAAATGGAGGCTCATTCAGTGCCCGTTCTGTTCTGCAAAAGAGAAACCCCTCCGAAGCCTCACCATGGGAGCTTTTCTGTCGAGTTCCTCTGCTCAGTACCTTGTCATATCCACTGCAACAGAACTAAGGTCTGCTCTTCCTCTGAGGTTCAGCATCAGGAAACATGGCCTTAGCCCAGTTTTCTACATAGCACAATATAGCTGGTGAGATCCAAAGATCAAAGAGATCAAAATAAACACTGGGGCTGCCTCTCTGCCAAATTCCTTCTGTCACCAACACTAAAACAATGAGGCACAAATCATTCTTCTGCTAAAGGGAAACCAAGACAAAAACCCCAACAGCTTAGTGCGATTCTGACACCAGAAGTGTTCAAGAAGGGGAAAAAACCACCCCAAACATATCAGTACAGACTGAGATTACAGCACAACACAGCCTCTGCAGGAAGGCAGCTGTTCATGTGCCTTCTGCCCATTAGTAGCTGCACACCATCTTCAATCCCTGGTGACATAAATAAGGTCAGAGACAAAATCCTGCCCTGGGGATGGAAATGTCACTGCTCATCATCTCCAGGCCTGCTCTTCCTTTCAGGTGTGCCCCTGGTTACTATGGGAACCCCTTGCTAATCGGAAGCAGTTGTAAAAAATGCGACTGCAGTGGCAACTCGGACCCAAACCTGATTTTTGAAGACTGTGATGAAGTGACTGGCCAGTGCCGCAACTGCCTCCCTACCACCACTGGGTTCAACTGTGAACGATGTGCTCCAGGTTACTACGGGGATGCCAGATTCGCCAAGAATTGTACAGGTATTGTCTACAGTTCAGTAGAGCAAAACACCACCCAGCACAGGCTACAGAAGAGCTCCCCAGAGATCAGAGATGCCTGAACCAGCCAGCAGATGCCTATGACTGGGAGGCAGGGGTTGCTCCTGGCCAATGTATCTGGAGTGATAATTTGAATGTCTGTTGGTTGAACCACCACAGGTATTAGCCCTCGTTCCGTTGCGCAATCCTGCCAAGCGTGGTAATTTCACGAGTCATAGAAGGGAAAAGGTGTGATGCAGAAAGGTGCGATGTACATTTTGAAGAGTCCTCTTTCAAAACTGTCTGTGTTTTCCCCCCAGAATGTAACTGCGGCGGAAGAATGTGTGACAGCCAGACTGGAGAATGCCTGGCAGACAGTCCTCAAGTTTCTCCCGGCACAGACTGCCCAACCATCAGTAAGAACATTCCCAAGAGAACACCAGTGCTTAGATGCTTACAAATACAAACTTAAGAGTTTGGTTCTCCCGCGGCTCAGCACTTTGGCATTGGTCCCACAGTTTGGTTTTGTGTCAACAAAGCCACTTCTACAGACTTCAAGACTCAGCTCCTGCAAAACAGGATCCTGGCTCTAGAAACTGTCTTTACAATTTTGTCGGTGCCACCTTCCACCTAACTCCTGGTTCTCTAGATGCACAGCTAACATAAACTGTTGCTGTCGGAAGGTTTACACATATCCATACAATCTGATACATACCCATCAGGTAGTTGCCTTCCCACTATCATCTCCCCGCTCTAATGGTAGGAAGCCCATGGAGTTTCCAGAAGCACTGCAAACATTGGTAACCACTGGTATTTTTAAGTGTGAAAGAAAAATGGGTATCCGTCAGGACCCACCAGTGACAGAGAGTACCCTGTAGTGAACGTAAAGAGAGGACAACGTGCAGAGTGACAGAGAGAGAGCGCTGTGATGTGAACTCTCACAAACACGAAAGAAAAATGTCATTCTTCTTTCCCTATCAGGCTGCGATAAATGCATTTGGGATTTGACAGACGACATCCGACTGGCAGTTCTGACTATTGATGAAAGCAAGTCGACTTTACTGAGCATTTCCACCGGTGTTGCAGCTCAGAAGCGCTTGAATGATCTGAACACCACTACCACCCATCTCCAGGTACAAACATTGATGACATTTTTAATGCATTTTAATACATTAATTTCCACTCCTTAAGTTTGATTCCCAGCCCTTGCTAGAGAAATAATCGGTTCTCAGCTGCACCTTTTTTCTCCCAAACACAGGAGGCAATGGCCAAGAAAAAGAACCATGCTGTGCTTTGGACCATCCAGGTTGACGATGCTGCAGATGAAATGAATGACCTCCTCAGAGAAGCAGCAACACTCGATGAACAGGTTTGTTTAGAGCCCTCTGCTAGAGCTCTGAGGGCTGGCAGCTTATCATATTCGTGTTCTGGCATTAGAGGTTAGTATGGATAGTTCGAGTCAGAGGTATCTACAGTGATCCTCTAGTCCAAGTTCCTGAGCCATTCAGAGCCGATCAAAAGACTAAAGCCCTCTTAAACACTGACAGCTGAGACATCAGACACCTTGGTGAAGCCTGTTCCTAGGAAGCTCTCTACAAAGTCTGTTCCAGTGTTTGACTGTCATGTTTGTCATATTTTCTCTTTCCTGGGAAGTAGCAGTAGAAAAACCAAACCACCTAAGGAGTCTCAAAGTCAGTGACCCTCTTGAAAAGATGAGACTTATGACACAGTAACTCCTAATTTCTCTCGCATAGAATCACTGAATCATAGAATTATTTAGATTGGAAAAGACCTTTGAGATAGAGTCCAGCTGTTACCCCGCCACTGCAAAGGCACCCTTAAACCATCTCCCTATACGGCACAGCCACGTGGCTTCTAATACCGCCAGGGACAGCGACTCAACCATTCCCAGGGCAGCCTCTTTCAACACTTGACAAATCACAAGTGTGGAACTGTGTTCCTAATATCCAAACTGAACCTTTCCTGGCACAACGTGAGGCACATAAGGGAACACAAGATAGAGCACAGCCTCCAGCATCATATGGTATATGAGAGTGGCTCTGCTCTTCCGAGTATCATGAATCCTCCTCGTGCTTTTTCTTAATTTTCTCTAGTTGCAGACCTGGGGATCTCACTTGAGGGAGACACTGATCTAAAAATGGCTGCAAGCCTGTCACCTTCTTCAGTCTGCGTGCTAACTCAGGAACCAGCGCACGCAGGAAAATGAGCCAGCCCCAATGTCTGCCTTGGAGACTCAGCAGATGGGAGTTCTACAACTCTACATAATTTATAGCATCTTGATTGCACAAAATGATGGATAAATATGGGACAGATTTTAATCTCTCACTCTGTAATTCTGAAAATACTGAGGAGACAGCCCTTCAAACACCTCTGCAAATAGCACTTTATATGATAAACAGACTTTTATATGCTCATCAGGAGAAAGCACAGGGTGTGTTTACTCTGCTCATCCTCACACATGCATATGAACCTGAAAAGAAATCTAATGTCTGCCTCACATGGTTTATTCATAGGGAACTGAAGCATCCAGCAAAGGCCAACTGGTACAGAAGGAAACCGTGGAGACCAACAGCCGTGCTACTCAGCTTGTACAGCAGCTCAGTAATATGAGGGATAACATTCAAGGTAAACAGATTTCTCTCTGTATTTAGATTGGAAAAGACACATATTAATGAAACCTCCAGCACATGAGCATCAGAGCACCTGGACACGCTTGCAAAGGCTTCTGCAGCCTGCCACAACTGTCTACAACTGTCTCTCTTAGCAGAGAGCCGCCACCACAGGCTGCCTTTGTCTGACACCCAGGACCTTTTGGAACCCCTGGCACTCAGTTAGGTCTGACCGACTCTTGTGATTACCCAGCTAGATTACCCTGCAGAAAGCAAGTTGCTCTTTACTGAGGGGAAAGTGTGTACGTACACAGAAGTGCAAGTCCAGCATGAGAAGGGAAAAGAAATCCACAGAGCCACTGTTTGCAATTGGTTACTGCTCAGCATGAGCCATAAAGCTTCACACAGGAGCTCAGGAGCCAGGAAGAAACAGAGCACAGTGACACTGTGCCAAAGAGCCAGTCATGCCACAGTTACTCATCTCTTTTTTATACAAACCTCGCAGATGCATAGCGCTGGCTTTGCCAGCTCTGGTTACCCACAAAAGCAGTGAGGAATGCAAGCCAAAGCTACTCACATCATAAGGCAGAAAAGAGGAGGCGACTGGTATTTGAGGCCAGAGCACTAGAAGTGGGTAAACTCAGTAATGCCTGCGCTGGGGATGGGTAAGCTCAATTTCAGCTGCAGGGATCCAACAGTGAGTTTTGAACTGAGACCAAACCCTTGGAATAGTGTCTGTTTCCAAGCCAGCTAGGCGGTACCAGGCCAGAAGCCATATGTCGCCTCTTTAGGGTGCCTCAGGCTTCTCCAGATGGAATAAAAGAGGCTCCTACAGTTATTTAGTGAACAGAATGTTTTTGCAGCAGCACTCAAAAGCCACGATTGTTGCCGAAAAGCTGTAGCGTGCAACACAGCACAGAACTCAAAATGATGATCCCAGTGCATCAGCCCTGCCAAACCACACAAGGAACACAACCTATGCCTGCTTGATCTCATCCTCTTCTGATGAGACCCCCACAAACGCAACAATACAGGTTTAATATTAAGGCTGGATTAAGCAGAATCGTTATCTACTATAGAGCTGAAGACAATTAAAACCTTCTGCTACCAGCATGATCCAGATTCACAGAAGTTGTCCAGTATACAGTAGTAGAAATAGAGAAGTACTTCCCCACAGCTATGCTGGGTTGACCATCTCTGGTTTCTGTTCCTCTTTCTCACAGAAATCAGCAGTAAGATGAAATACTATGCAATTCAACAAGAGCTGAGCGCTGACGAAATTGCCCAGAAGCTGAGGATGGCTGAGGAGATGCTGAAGGAGATCCAACACCGTAGGCCTTTCACTATTCAGAGGCAACTTGCAGATGAGGAAGAAAATGCAGCAGAGAAGTGTGAGTTTCAAGTGTTATCCATTCGCCTGATGACTTCAGACTGTTTTGCCACAGGCTGGAGACTCGAATCCAGTTATCGCTCTCTGTTTCTGCCTCCCTGGTACTGTACAGCCTTTTGACTGTTTCTTGCATCTAAGCCACCTGCTGCAGAAGGTCCTCAATCTGTTCACACTGTTTGCAGACAAGCCTGTCCCCCATCTCTACCTCCCAAAAAGTGAAGTCTGCAGAGCTGCTTCTCCCCTCAGCAGCTCGGTCTGTGCTAAGGCACTGGCTGTCACCAGAACAGAAGGTGTAGACCCTCTAGTCAGAGTGGCAGCCTTTGCTTAGCATAAAATACTAAGCATTCTGCCTAAAGGGTCTGTTAAGAGGAGCGTCCCGGCTTTCGGTGCTGGCCGAGCCCCAGCACCCCTGTTGTGTGAAGGACAGACAGCCGCAGCAGTCACCAAGTGATAGCACCTGTTGTTGCTCACATTGTGCTCCCTGAGGTTTCTTACAGGGTGTGGTTCTGGCAATGCCCCCACCTCATTTACACCTTCCCCGGAGCTGCCTGGGCTTGTCGGGTTCCTCCTCTTCTCTGGAATTTTCCCTGGTAGAGGAGAGCTCTGATTCCACCATCCACAAAGATCTGTGGCTCTGGTTTAGATATGTTACACAGTACTGATGAGGCTGGAAACGACTTTAAAGATCATCCAGTCCAACCTGAAACCAACCAAGTAACCCTAACATCTGGATCATGTCACTCAGCACTTCATCCAGCCTAACCTTGAACCCTTTGAAACTCTGCTCTTGGTGACCACTCTCTGTAAGCAGTGACTGCTCTAGGTAAGTTAGAGAGAAATCCAAGCTCTGGATTAATTGGTGACTTCTGCTTCTTTCCCCCAGTGCTACAGCAAGTGGAAGAGTTTCATGAGAAGTACAACGACACCAGGTCTCTAGTATCTGATGTGCTGGAGCAGCTCAGAGAACAGGATGGGAAGCTGTCAGATCTGCAGAAGGCATTAGACCAGGCACTCACCAGTGTCAGGCAAACAGAGGCTATGAATAATGAAAACATCGCCCGCCTTCAAAGGCGTGAGGTACTGTGCAGTGCATTTTGCAAAACCCCTGTCTCTGAACACTTCGTTTCTGCCAGGGCTTAACATGGTAGCGTGGAAATGATTTAGAATGAGGAATAGCTACAGCAAGAGAATACCTTCTGGGACCGCTCAGTGAGGTGAGTGTGGCCCTGCAGTTGTATCTTTCAGGGTGCGGAAGTGCAAGATACTATTCTTAATTCCTGGGGTGACAACAAATAATTGGCATGGGGTGTATCGGCAGGCCAAGGACGTGACAGGTACTGGTGCCTAAATTAGAAGAAGCTAATGCCTAGACACGAGGAGCTTAAAATTCCATGTAGCACAGCTGCTGTAAATACCGTGCTGGGATTGTTTCACCTATTCTCTACTGGTTTATAGTGTGGAAGGATTTCATGCTCACATAAGTAATTATACTCTGTTTAAGCAATTGTTGTGTAAGGACTCTGGAGGGTATTCATGACCTGGGCTGAGTGCGTTCCTACTGCCTCATCCAAACTTCCTCTCTGGTCCTCTTTAAACAAAACATGTCCCCATTTTTTCAGGCAGAGCAGATGCCTGTCCTTGCCTCTTCAATCTTCTGTCTGCCCCAGCTACTAGCAGCTACTCTGAAACTGGTTTCCTAACTTGCTGGGCAAACAGCCTAGCTATCAGGCAACATCAGTTTTCCCTTTTCTTCTGTTCAAATGACTATTTGCAGTGTTTTGAACAAAGCAATCATTCCAGAAGAGAGCTCAGAGGGGAGTGCTCTTCTGCTGTCCCTTACAGCACAGAAGGGGGTCATGTTTCCCTGTAAGTGGTGGGATTAGGTTCAAATCTTGTCTGGCTGATGAGGAAATTGAATTTTCAGGCTTCTTATCCTAGAAAAGTACCCAAGCAATTAGCCATAAAAAACAGTGTGTCTTCTCTTGCCAGCAGTTTTATTATTCTCTGTTCATTGATTTCCCTTAAGGGATGCAGAATCAGAATGTCCCATCTAAAATAGCGTGTTAATTTTTCAGCAAAGAGAAACATGCCAAAAGCACTAATTTGGGACCATTTGAAGTGCAATGTTTTCATTTCAACTGCAGAACGGTTTGGGTTCTGGAGAAGAGAGGGGGCAAATCAGCGATTTAAAGAACATTCTTGCAAATTCAGACCAACTTTTGGCTTTTGCAGAATCAGTGGCTGACTCTGTAGGTTTGAAATTTGCAGTGTTAAAAGCTCATGCTGATGTGGAAGATCTGACAACTCAGTAGAGAACTCAAGATGTGCTGCTCTTACGAGTTCTACAAGCAGCTGGGCATCCTTCCGTACAAAGCCTCTTCTGTTACTCCATTGTTGTGTGATCACAGTGCCCAGACGCAGTTCATCTCGCACTCACGAAGCAAAGACCCAAGTGTGGAGTCACAACTGTTCAGTTTTTAATCTGTTCCGTGTTCACTGTCGCTCACAATGAGCGCAGATGCTGTGTAAGAGAGAATGCTCCCGTCAGTTTTACTGCTGATAAGGAAAGCCTCTCTGATTATTAAAAACCCTAGAGAAGAACTCCGGTCTCCAGACCGCTATGAGAACTCTCTATTTAATTTGTCCCTGCTGGCAGGGCACCGAGCAGTGCTTCATGCCAATAGTTGCACATAACAAACAACAAAACCAAAGGCCATGTCTTCCACAACTCGGTGAAAATGCAGAGTCACACGATGGTATGCAGCTCGTAGAGATGCCTGGGGGAAAACTCAGACTTCAAGTTTGTCTGAAGTCTAGTTTGTTGCTTCACCTTCTGTATGAACTTGGAAAATGCTGCATTTCAGCAGTGCACAGACACGGGGGAATGTTCTTTTTTATAGAAACAACACAAGAAAATAAGAGAGCAAGTAGATGAAGTGGATGGCGTTCTGCTAAGTGCCACAACTGCTTTGGCAGGACCACAGAGGGTCAGCTCCGATTTAAGTGAGATAATCAAGGTAGGTGCCTCAGCATCTCATTCCAACTGTATGTCCTGGTTTGAAAAATGTTGAAGTCATGATCAGATCACTCTGATTTTTTTATACTTCAGCAGCTGAATGAAGGCGTTTGCTGTAGAGCTCTAAATCATTTAATTACAAGCTGCTTTGGGAAAGACTGCACTGTTTGCTAAATACCTGTTCTCGTGCCCAAGAAGGCTAAAGATCGCAGCTACTGCCAGAGTGTAAACACATATGTGTATGCAACCAGATCGCCTTACAGGAATCCTCTTCTAGAACTGTAGACTGGTGTCCAGGGGTTTCAACACAACAAGGTGTTGTAGGAAATTATTTAAGACAAACGAAAGTGCCACACAAGTGTTTGTTTCGGACATAGTTTCCTCCTTTACTTAACATGAAAGCAAATCTCAAAGGTCGTTAGTTTTGCTTTGGGAAAAGGGGAAGATGACAGTTTGCTTTACTCCCATCCCTGGTGATCAGCAGGGAGTTGTTTATTTCTCCTGTTCTTTGTGCAAAGCCATTGCTGTAGGTTATCATTTTGAGTCCCCTGGTCCTGTGGGTAAGTTCACACACGGGGAATGCTCACAGTGCAGCCAAGGAAGAAAGCAGTCTGAGGGGAGACCTTACTGCTCTCTGCAACTAGCTGGAAGGAGGTTGTAGAGAGGTGGGAGTGTGTCTCTTCTCACAGATTGGTAGTGATAGGACAAGAGGAAATGGCCTCGAGTCATACCAGCAGAAGTTTAAGTTAGACATTAGGAAAAACTTCTTCACAGAAAGGGCCACTAGGCCTTGGAACAGGTTGCCCAACCTGGAGCAAAGCACAGTGAGGTACATCTCAGCTGTCTTTGCTTTGTATTTAACACACACCTCTCTAACAGCTTTTTAAGGGGTTTCTGTAATTACTGCTCATTTTTATCTTCCTGAATTTATCTTGACAAACAGACCTTCCCAGACTCTTAGATCTTCCCTCTTTCGATATGTTAAAAAATAAACCCAAAACAGTATGATAATCTAAACTGTCAAACGAAACATAATCAAAAGAAAGACTTGATTTGTTTCCAGTTTTCATCTTCCTGACTCTCTCCTATTTTGTTCAGAATGCATCAGGGTTCTTCGCAGAAATAGACGGAGCGAAAAAGGAACTGCAAGAAAAACTAGCAAATCTGTCCCTGTTTGATGATGATTTGGTAGAAAAGGCTATGCATCACGCACACAACCTGAGAAGACTTGCTGATGAGCTGGACCGGTAAGATTTAGCTTCAGCAGAACCTGCTTGCAGGAGCGCAACTGAGTGACCTAACACATTAGCAGAGTCACGGTGATCCGTTCAATGTGCTGCCAGTAAATAACCACCAAAACAACCACGCGAGTCACGTATGAAAGGGCCTGGCCATAGGTGCAGAGAGAACAGCTGAAGCAAAATCAGTTAGTCCTTTCAAAGACTAGTTAGGCATGTTCCCCTCTTCCTGTATCCTGAGAATAAGAAAGGTAGATGACCGCACAGTCAACTAGTAGAGGCAGATGAAATGGGGTTTGCAGAAGCAGCTCAGTGAGCAAGTTCATTCACGTCAAATGGGTATAAACTAGGAAGGACAGGAGGGCAAGAAAGCAGGGAGCGTCACCCTCTACATCAGTGACCAGCTGGAGTCCACAGACCTTCACCTGGAGACGGATGAGGAATTGAGAGAGACCCTAAGGGTTAGAATTAAAGGAAAGTTAGTGATATCATAGTGGGGGCTGCTACAGGCACTCAACCAGGATGACCAAGTGGATGAGGCCCTCTTTAAAGAGAGAAAAGCTGTTTTGCACCCACAAACCATGGTCTTTATGGGGGACTCCAAGCACCCTGATGTCTGCTGGAGGGACAACACTGCACTGCGTAATATTTAGCATCACAGGACACAAAATGAACGTGGGGATAATTTGTATTCAAGAAATATTTTACAGATGGAGAGGTTCTGACACTCAGTAGGTTGTGTTTCAGTGAAAGTGGCCCAACGTAAACATCAAAAGTCTTACTATAAGTCGTCTTGTTTTGCTGAAAGATACTAAACGCATCGCCTCCTCTCTACTTTTCTAAAAAGTCACTTCTAAACAGATCGGAGATACAACTTCATCTGCAATTGCACCTACCCATGGAAAAATCACTGCTGAAATGAATTCTTAAAGAAAACATTTCTCTGCCTTCTACCTAATGTAGCACTGTGGGCACATCCCTTTGGAAAATAAAACTACACTTCAAGTGTGTTGTCTGAGTACAAGTGGTGTCTCCCTATGCTCTGGACAGGAGATTCAAATAGAGCAGAAAATAACAGATGGTTTTCGTTGAGGCAGTTGTGTGACGCTGACATCTGAAACTCTCTTTTGTAATGCCACATAAACCATAGACAGCCTAAAAAACAAACAGTGTGCTCAGTCTGAGATCAGCTAACTGGGGGCCAGTGGATTCACTTGAAAGAAAACACCCCGTATGGCCACCTTTCATCCCTTCTCAAAATAATTTACAAATCACTATCAGGACCAACACATTTGGCATCTGAAAGCACAGAAATAATTACAAAATACCCAGATGGAAATGCAGTGACCCCTTTATTTGTTGAGGAGCTTGTCCTGCAATGAGACCTTAATCCTTTAAAACATTTAGGCTGTCTTCAAGTCATTTAGATTTTATGGGTTTGCTTTACAAGCCTGTTAGGGTTTTATTTGGTGGGGTTTCTCCTTTTGCTTTAGAGGAACATAGCAGGAAACTCTGGTTACTTCAGTGAATGTAGAACCTTAACAGTCCCTCAGTGTGCAATGCAGAGGCCATTGCTTAGACCAAGTGTATTTAGGTATGTGAGTATGTAGTAAGACTGCACAGAATGTTAGGAAAATGAATCAATTTGAAATGGCCTGGATTGTTTGGTTCCTTTCTCCTTTTGCTCTCCCTTTGACAGGAATTTGTACGGTGTTGATACCAATGGTTTGGTACAAAGGGCAATAAATGCTTCAAACGTGTACAGCAACATTGTTGGTTATATTGAAGAGGCTAATAAAGCTGCGCTGCTGGCCCTGAACACAACAAACCGGGTCAATGATGTAAGTAATTGTCGTAATAGTGGCTTCTCTTTTGCAAGGCTTCAGGGACTTCAGACACCTAAGTATATATTAAAAAGAAACACAGCTTAACAGAGCCTTTTGCTGCACATTTTGCTTCATCTATTATTTCCTGAATGAAATCCCTGGTGATTAATTATCCTGCCAGCCCTAAGGGCCCTGGGATTTGAAAATAGGCAACAGGTTCTTCCATCTCTGAGGAAAGCTGCTTTGTGTTGTCACTCAAATGGAGTTTTTCTGTGAACGCACAGACAACTGCCGGGTCCTGCAGGAACCTGAGCTGGCATTTCGAGCCCGAGTCCTCCTAGTCCACACAGAATCATTTGTCAGGAAATGTGGTGAAGACATGTAACAGAAACACCACTGTTCCTCACAGAAAGTCAAGTTAAAATGAGGCGAACAGCCCACACGTGCTCAGAGCAGGGATGAGGACACTACTTCAGTCTGTGGCCTTGCTTTAGAGATTTTGTTCCATGTGTTTTGTATGCACACAGTTTTCAATCTATATATCACTACCTAACAGCAATTGGTTAGTAAGATAGCAGGAGGATTTGGTTATGAGTGCCTGAGTGCTAGGAAGACGTGGGATTTCAAATGCAGCCCTCTGCTTCCAGCACACCACCGGGAACTGCAGCCAGCTCCCCACACAGCACAGCTGCTCATCACCCAGCTGAAATGACAGTAGAAAAGAGCAATCACAGCACCTAACTAACATGTACCATGAAGCTCACATTGCCTGTGAAGAGCTGCCAAACTAAGAGGACTTTGGGGCTTTCTGCATCTTTGTTACTGAGTGCTTTTGTCTGGAGAAGCAAACGTTTATCTAAACTTTAATTGCAATCTCCAGAAAACTTGGATTGCTGGGCTTTCCCCTCCAGATGCCACCCTTAACAGAGCAAGTGGAACTGCAGTGCCTTTGCAGCTGCGTTTAGATGAAGTCACATTGTCCTCAATGAAACACAACAAAGAGGAACATGTGATGAGTCAGCATTGTTTTGACTTCCTTCTTTGTAATGTACTTGTAGGCTGCAGTTGGAATCGATACTCAGATCGTTTACCATAAAGGTAGAAGCGAAGAACTTCTCAGCCAGGCCCTGGAGCAACGACGGGCGGCGGATGGCCGTAAATATACACCCTTTCCAATTTCCCAGTGGGTTTATAAACGTGCACGTTACCATAAATTTGAGAAGTACACAGCTCGGGCAGGACTGCTGCTGTCAGAGAACAGTGCATTGATCAAGGTTACCAGAGACTTGGAATGGCCACGGGCACTGCTGTCAGCCTGTCAGATGCAGTTTGGTGTGCTCACAAAGGGACCATTTCAGATGCCATCACTGTTCAAATATGTGACCCTGCCAGCAGTTGCTCATGGGGAATTAAAGTCGACCAAGTAGTTCAGCTGAAATAATTCAGGAAGCTGGATTGTACCAGTGAAGGATAATAATAAACGTTAACGAAAGCTCTAAAAAGGAAAGAAAGCTCAGAAATTACTTGTGCAGGACTTTCTGAGTCACTTAAAACTTTTCCTGCACTGCAGCTATTCCCAGCAGTTCTGGTCAAGCAAAGAGAGAGAGTCTGGACTGAGATACAGGTCTGCAGACTTTTTCTCAGTCACCCTGAGGCAAGCAAATAATGATTGGGAGCTGCAAGGTTGCTTTTTCCTTTAGATTATGTGAAGTCAAGAGCGCTCGTATGCCTCATACTGAAAGAGGCCATAGTAAACTGCCCGTGGTGTGTTTAATACTTAACACCACCCCATCAGAAGATAAAACTCACCTTTCTAAATGCCACTGTGGTGCCCCTCAACTGTACTTTCTATTTTCTGCCCACAGGTAACTATCTAACAGCTGCAGACACCAGTCGGCATGTTAATGGCACTGCTGCTAGAACGAATGCTTTGAGAAGCCAACTCACGAGAGCCCTCTCAAAAATGCAGTCAGCAGAGCCAGGTTGTAAGAGGAAGTCCATCTTTATGGTGCTTGATCTTCATCCATTTCAGAGCATATTTTATTTCAGTCCCAGGGACACCTAAAGGGACTTGACTGAAACTACAAGACCTAGATAGCAAACATTCAGCTTTAACACAGTCAAATCACAGCATCACGGAATGCTTTAGGTTGGAGGAGACCCCAGAGGTCATCCAGTTCCAACCCCCTCACCACAGGCAGGGAAAACTCTCACTAATGCAGGTTGCCTAGAGCCCCATCCAACCTGGCCTTGAACACTTCCAGGGAGAGGGCATTTGCAACCTGTTCCGGTGTCTCAGCACCCTCACAGGGAGGAATTTCTTCCTAAGATCTAAAGATCTAAGAACCTTTTAGCCTGAAGCCTTTCCCCCTTGTCCTATCACTAGAGTCCCTTGTAAAAGTTCCTTTCCAGCTTCCCTGTAGCCCCTTTCAGGTGCTAGCAGGCTGCTGTAAGATCCCCCTAAAGCCTTCTCTTCTCCAGGCTGAATAGCCCAAATTCCCTCAGCCTGTCTTCACAGATGAGATGCTCCAGCCCTCTGAACATCCCCTGTGGCCCTCCTCTGAAACTGTATGTTAGCCACCTGTAGCTAAAATTCTTCTTCATCCCCTGGATCCTACAGTCATCCTCTCCCATGCCTCTTTTGATCTTTTCAGGGCTGGGAGAATCTACAAGCCTGTGGATTTATTGTATGGACAGTCAAAATCTAATCTACTGTATATCACACCTGGCAAGTAGAGTATTTGGGAGGTAATTATTGCCAGGCTTGATTGACAAAACCTCGCCTTAGTTTTTAGAAAGGAGAAACCAGAGCTCTTTAGAAAAGAGCACCCAGATAGTATATTTGAATGTGTTTGAGGTTGACACGGCCAAGATTTCTTCATTAACTTGAACTAAAACGGCTGGGGTTTACTGCCAAGAGGATACCCTTTGCAAAGTGCCACAGGTTTTACAAATACAGTAGTTGGTAACTGCAAAGAAATAACAACTCTGAAATACCATGTATGAAACAAAGACAAACCTACTTCAGTGTCTTAGCTGTCTCCTTAAAAAATACCTTTCATGAAAAATATTCAACGAATACAAGCCTTTTCTTTTAAAAACTTGGTGAAAAACAACTTTCTTGGCTGTGCAACACTCATCAAGGCCCAAGGACACTGAAAATTTCTAACAATCTAGAATGGAAATGAGAATTGTCAGAATTCCTGTGACTGTAGATGAGCCACGGGAAGTTTTGAATATTCCCTGTGGAGGTAAAGAGAAAACCAACCGAGCAAGGTTGGGTCCCCGTTGTGCAGAAGGTAAAACCCCCTTCACTTCCCCACTTTCTAAGTAACAGTCCCAGCCTGCTTGAGTCTTTCTTCTCACCTCCTGTTTATTTTATAGCAGAGGCCAGAGAGCGTTTGAAGCAAATTGAACTGAAAACCACAGAGGCTGTAAGTGCCACCACAACAGTAATGCAGGCTACAACTCCCATGGATGAGAACGTGAGGTTGTGGTCTCAGAATCTGCAGGAATTCCAGCACAATTCAGCAGCATATGACAGTGCTGTGCACTCGGCGGGGGATGCAGGTACGGTGACCCTTAGCGTTAGGCGGCCAGGGAATAACCACAGCATCACGCTGTATGAACTGTTTGCACTGCGTACTCAGTGTGTGGAATTCCAGCATTTTACCTCCAGGAAACCCTCAGAAATTAGCAGTCGTCTGGAGGCTGGGCTATACTTCAGAACTTTGGGATACTGCAGCATTTCCCAAAATTACTGAAGCACTTAAGGGTTGAAGCCTTCTTAGCTTCTAAGTGATCTCTGCCAGGCTGCTAAGGTCACGCTGAATGGTAGACACTTGTTTAAATCATTCACGCTGTTAGGATTGGCAGCTCTTTTTTTTTAGCACTGGAGGTATTTGAAAACAGGGCCCCTTTGTCCTCGGTAGTACAAACACGGAGGAGAACTGGTCACTGACTTGATGAGCTTGTAGTCTAAACAAAGGGACCAGAGGGGATTAGGGAGGAAATGTAATATTTAAGCAGGTTGATTGCTGGAAAAGCTTGTAAACATCACGTTAATTCCACTTTTATTACCGAGGGAAGGAGGAAAAGTAGATTAGAAATTGGAAGACCTGTTATGAAAAAGGTAAGGTAAATAAAGAGGCAAAAGAAAAACTGAGGTGGGCTACAAAACAAAAAACAAGATGATGGGAAAGAGTTGATAAAGAGGCAGGGATTGGCGAAGCTGAAATGAAGTGACTGGTGAAAGAAGCTAAAGAACAATTAGGAAAGACAAGAATCAACCCATAAGTGTTACAAGTCCATAACTCTGTTGACTTTATTTTCAGAGAGCCTGCATCTCACATCTACTGGCGCAAATACCACCTCATTCTGTCAAGAGCTTTTCAGCTTGTGTGCCATTTCACTTCAAATGCTGTTACGGGTACCGAACTCAACATTGCTTCGAGTGCCCCAAAGCCACAGTCCAGACTGCGGAAAGCCAAGGGGCATGTTATTCCAGATTCAGTTAGGGATAAGACACTCGCACTGATATTTTTGGTTAAGTGAGTGGTCCAAATAACGGGTATGAAAGTGGTTGCCCTTACAAGAAGAAATCCAGTTCTACACTATATCCTGATGTTTAGCTCCGTAACTGGAGGCGACTCACATTCCTCAGAACCTTTCATCCTAAGGCAACAATGAGCCAGTCCCTCTGAGAATGTGTAAGCTCTCTGCTAGTCACTGGAGCCCAGAGCTCCAAAGGGGATCCTTAATATAACAGTAGTTGTATTACACTGCTGTAGAATGTTTTTGATAAGCACAGAGCACGGTTTAAGCTGTGGGCTGGAATTTCCCAGGTGCAAAACCCATGTTACAAAGAAGTTAAAAACAAGTTGTCAATTCTTTTCTAACTGCAGTGCAGAAACTTACAGAAGTCTTCCCTCAACTCCTGGACAAACTACGTACAGTAGAACAGAAGGCACCAGCAAACAATATTTCTTCCAGCATTCAGAGGATCAGAGAGTTAATTGCTCAAACCAGAAGTGTAGCAAGCAAGGTAAAACTTCTGGGTGGGACTTTTGGTTACTAATGTTCAAATACATCTCACTAGGAGCTCCATTTATTTCAGCTACATTTGATACCCAAACCTTGGCATGATTGTCTCCCAACAACTGGATGAGGAAAGTACCGTGGAAGTCATTTAAATTTTACAGTTGCTAACTGCAAGCAGTTAAAATTGCCAAGCTATTCATGGTGAACTACTGCTACTACAGCAGCAACTTTAATGAAGTAATCGGCACAGTGTAAAACTGGCCATCACAAGAAAACTGTTTAAAGCTAAAACTAATAGGTGGTTACACAGCTGGCAGCGTTATTTACAAGCAGTAGCCACTGAGGCAATTTAATACAAACTTTTCTGAGATGACAGCGTATTTCTTTTATTGTGAATTTATTTTCTTCAGTGTAAGTTGGCTCGCATAGAGCTGAAAGGCAAAAGCACTTCCATTATTGTATATAAATATTAGGGGGTCTGTAAGAAGAACGCCAAGGCCAAAGACTAAAGCAGGACGTTTGAATTCACCCTGAGAAATGGCATATTCAGTGCGTTGCTGTATGCTCGCAATGCTGGAACATGCTGTCCACACACCTTTCTTTAACAATAAAGGTACAATCAGTCCACGTGCAGCGCGTGACTGCTCGTTCACTGTGTTTCATCATTCAAGTGTATTGTGCTTAAGCTTGGCGACGTTATTCCAGTTATGTTGAAAGCATTTTGAACTAGAGTAAATGTATTTTAGTGGATTAGCAGCCCATATTATCACTGAAACTCTGGTAACATAACCGGACTCTTCATAAACAGAATTGCTCATACTCCTCCTAAAGCAAAGAAATTAACTAAGGGCAGAAGTTTTGCAGCCATGTAAGAGTCTCATTATGCACCATACATAAAGCTGTAGCCCTGATTCAACTAAGCACACATCTGCGTCCACAGAAGTTTACTTTATGAATATGCTTAAACGCAATCAATTAGTTAAATAATTGCCCTCATTTTCTTTACAGTGTCTTCCAGAAGTGGTTGTTATAAACACACAAGTTTGCATGGCCAGTACAGAGGTGCCAACTCTGCTCTTGCAGTGAGCAAGGCTGCTGGCTAAAGATTCTTGCACATTTACCTTCAGCGGTGTCCCCAGGCAGCAGTAATGTGTCTCATTTGATAAACTTGCAACTGCAGGTCCAAGTTTCCATGATGTTTGGAGGCCAATCAGCTGTTGAAGTCAATCCAAAGATCAACGTGGAGGAACTGAAATCTTTCACTTCCATGAGCTTGTACATAAAGCTTCAGAAAGACAACCCCCAACTGGCAGCATCTCCGGACAGATTCATTTTGTACCTTGGAAACAAAAACGTAAGAGAGTAACACAGCTAGTTTTTATATTTGAAAAAACAGACCATTTCCGTCGGTTAGTAATGTAGTTGCCACTCTTTCTTTGACTCAGTAGTCCTCCACTCTTCACAATAAGAGGTGTTTTCTATTAGACCGTAATTGATTTTATGAAAAGCAAAGCGCAAGGGTTCCTGAAACCTTAGTCCTTGAACATTTTCAAACCAAACAATAAAGGATTCTTTCTAAAAAGCACAGTAGATTGCCCATGCAGCATGTTGCTGTGATTGTCACTGCTGCAAGCCATTCTTGCCACCTCTACTGTAGGTCCTGAGGTGCTCATGTCACCCCCTCCAGCTTTTATAGACCACATTTTAATTGGGTTCATGCTGCTAACAGTGTCAATTCATAATCTCTGAGGTCACAGGGCCACAAGATAAGCAAGTCTCTGCTTGTAGTTTGTTCTAGTCTTGTACACTCTGCATCACCACTTGGAATCATCTAGAAAGAGTATATAATCTCACTGCCTGCAAGAGTTGTGAAAGAATTGCTCTTCCTAAACGAAAAACCCCTCACACCTCACAAGCCATGTATATTTTTAGCAAGCTGTTACTTGGGAAGGGTAAAGAGGTGGGATTTTCTTTTTAAGCTTCTCTAAATAGAATGCCTACTGAGTATAAATCCAGCGAAACCCCTCTCAGCAGAATATTTAATTGCAGCAGGCTTCAGACAAATGTTCCTCTGATTTCCTGCAGATGACACTGCGCACTAAACAGTCATGAACAGCTTCGCATTTCATGTGACCAACTCAGGGTCAGAAATCACCTCATGCCCTTGTATTTACCTCAGTCAGAATGGAAATAAAGTGAAAACATCCGAATTTTTTCGGTATAGCTTTATCTGGTGGAAGAAAGCAATTAGAGAACAAAGCTTTTATTATTTACTCTGAAAGGTGTAATTCAGGCTGTCAAAGCCCCCAGTTTGCTCATGTCCTGCATTACATCTGTTTCAGTGTCGTAGCTCTGACCGGCGTCTCCATTGTTTGTTTAGGCAAAAAATTACATCGGTCTTGCAATTAAAAATGACAACCTTGTGTACATTTACAACCTGGGAGACCAAGACGTGGAGATTCCTCTGGATGCCAAGCCTGTCAGCACCTGGCCTTCCTACTTCAGCATCATCAAAATTGAGAGGTAAAGACATAAAGCACACACACAAAACACAGCAGAAAAAAATCAGCTGGGTCAGAACTGCGTACCGAGAGTCTCCAGTGCCTGGCTCTACTGCTGAAATAAATGGGAATTCTCTTTGCTTTTAGAGAGACAGGACACGAGGGGCCACAGGAGATAAGTGTCTGTAGTTTTTGTCCTTCTTTTCCCACAGAGTGCCAGTGTTCTGGTGAGGAACAGATTACCCCCCTGGAGTTGGAGGCTTGCTTGGTTTTTTTCAGCCTAGCAATTACAAATCTTTCTTACAATTCCCATATACAGGATTGGAAGACATGGAAAGATGCTTTTGACTGTGCCCAGCCTTAGCAGCACAACTGAAGAAAAATTCATCAAAAAGGGGGAGCTTCGTGGTCCAGGCTCTCTCCTGAATTTGGAACCTGAAAATGCCGTTTTCTATGTTGGTGGAGTGCCTCCAGACTTCAAGGTTGGTCGGATTCAATACCTTACATTCTAAATTAAACAAGGCCAACGCATCTTGCTAGGCTTCCCTTTAAACACAGAAGTGGTTAGTGAATAATTCAGTCATTTATCACCTTTAGGACTCCATCTTCTTGCCATGGCAAAATCTACTGTTTTCTTGAGCATATCATGACATACAATAAGACGATCAGACTCCTATTAGCTATCACTTAAGTCTTCTGCAATGTAATAAGGAAAAGGCTGGCTAGCTGTGAAGTAGCTTAAATTAAGGCCTCTTAGCCCACTTTAACAGATTTTGTAGGCAACAAGGTTTTTCATTATTAACATGTTCCTGGTGCTTGTGCTTCTCTTTTACAGAGAAGTGGACAGTAATGTCTTGTTACTATTAGGACAGTGCGGAGAACTCCTGGTACAGTGATCTGTTTGGATTTAAATTAGTGCTGTCTTAAATTCAGCCTTACGACAGTGTCATTTGCCAAGGCAAACCATGTCTGAAGACCTGCCTGAGACAGCTGCTGTAGTCCAGTCCTTAGTAGTCAGCATGAATTAGCATTTCACCTCTCTCTTCTGTGAGCATACAAAGTCCTCATTTCAGATTTAGGAATCATTTGGCTATGAAAATGGCATGGCTGAATGCAAACAGATGTAGACTTCAGAGAAGGTGGAATTCTTTAAGCTAACTGTCCTGCGTGCTATACTACATGCTAAGAACATCCAACTACTGTTCCAAAGCAGCCCTCCTGACAACAGAAGTGAAAGATTAACGCAGTACACTTGTGTATTCCTGAGCTTTTGCATTTCTGTGACTGTGAGGCATGAGCCGTGGTTCAAGTTATAGATTACTAAGCCCTGGGTGCCAATTGCCTGAGAATACAACCAAGGACTCAGTAACAGTTGCACATATTTAAAAAAAAAGTAATCCAGTACACAAACCCTCTAGGTCTGCTCCAGAGCAGGGCAGAGGAAAAGAGAGAGACCTGAAGGAAAACAGGACGGGGAATGGGAAGAAAATGTGTCATTATCTGATAAGCAGATGGGCCTCTTCTCCTTCATTTAATAACATACATTTTGCATTTTCATCCTTGTTACAGACTTTGCAAATATGGCACGATGTGTAAATAGGACATAATTTAACAGGATAGTAGAAGAAACAAAGGAAAAAGATGCAATATGGTAATGCACCCCAAGTGCCTAGGCTGCAGAAAAGAATCTCATTTTCTCTTACAGCTACTGTTCTGCACTGCTGTATTACCATTACTATTATATTATAACTCAAATGGAAATAGTGAGAAGCTAAAGAAAAGACACTGGCAGTGATCAGACTCTAAATTACAAGAGGTGATATTAATATCACACCTGTTCCACAGGACAGAGTATTTTAATATTACAAGAATTATTCACCAGCTCTGTCAGCTTTCTTCTTTTGTATTTTTCTGCTCACCAGTGTGGCCATTTAAATTCCATTTGCAGTGACCTTTGTTAAAAGAAGGAGCTTCTGTATCTTGCTACCTGTTCAAGTTGATATCTAGTGAGGCTTGGCCACTGGTACAGACATTAGATCCAAGTCTGCTGGGTTTAAAGAGCTCTTTCATTTCCCCCTTTTTCATCATGGTATGAAGTTATTTTTTCTGGTAGTGGAGGTTATCTATACATTAGATAAGAAATCCATACTTAGATACTGAGATCAGGTTACTCTAAACAAGGTCTATAATTAATCAAGTCTTAACCCTTTACCCCTTTCCAAGTGTGTTCCCTTCAAAACTACAAAACCAGTGGGGTTTTACTGTTGCTTTACCTGCCCTATTGCTCCCACTTTGAGACCATTGCCATAACCATGCTAAGGGTTGCAAAGGCTACTCCAAGGTGGGATCATCCCATCTGTTTCAAAGCACGAAGAGCAGAGACAGAACTGATGCCAAGCACAAATGCTTTTGCAACACTCAAAGAGTGAGACATTTCTCCTTTTGCTTTGCATCCGTCTCTGCACAGCTCCCTCCCAGCTTAAACCTACCTGGCTTCATCGGCTGCCTGGAGCTAGCCACCCTGAACGATGAAGTGATCAGCCTGTACAACTTCAAGCACGTCTATAACATCGACACCACCACATCGCCACCTTGTGCCAGGTAGGGGACAGTCGCACAGTCACTGCTGTTCTGCTTTGGAACAGTCCGGGTGGTTCAGTACCGTTTTAGACCATAAACATGAAGGAGATACCGAGCTGTGCAGGAGGAACACGGCCACTTTCAACTCCTATTTGCGACAAGGACAAGTTGAACCTAAATATCTACAGAAGTTGGACTTGATTATTTTTATGGATCCCTTCCCCACAGGATTTCATAGAGTCATGGAATTGTTAGAGTTGGAAGAGACCTCCAAGATCATCAAGTCCAACCATCAAACCAATGCTTCCATGCATGCCCTCTAAACCATGTTTTCAAGTGCTGCCCCACTGTTTTAGGGCTGCAAAGAGCTCAACCTGCTGCCATCTCACCACAAACAAAGGAGAAAGTTTGCTCCAGGGCAGCTCCCCTACTGCTTCCTCACTGACAGCAATCCAGAACAATGATTTGAAGAAAGTACTTTAATTGTAAAGGCCTTTAAATTTCTGCTAATTAAAATGGGGATACGCCAGATATTACTTCCCTGCTTACCCTTTCTTTTTCATAGAAATAAACTGGCTTTCACTCCGAGCCGGGCAGTGAGCTACTTCTTTGATGGCTCTGGCTACGCATTGGCAAGAAACATTGAGAGAAGGGGAAGATTCAGCCAGGTGACTCGGTTTGACATAGAAGTTCGAACACCTACAGACAGTGGATTGATCCTGCTGATGGTTAATGGGGTGAGTACCAAACCCTGCTGCTGTCCTTTATCCATGAGCATCATGAGTTCTCCAGCACTGATAATACTATGGAAAATCCAAAATGCTTGTGTGCTTGTGTAAAGAAAGGGGTGATGCCTTGTGTCCATCTGGTGCAGGCACACATTAAGAGGGAATAGGAACTTGCTCTGCAAGGATCCCAGAAAGCTAAGGCCCTGCTCTCTTCCCGAGATGGTCAGGGCTTCGGAACAGTCACACCCCCCTGTGGTAGCACTGACAGAGATTCCAATTAAGCAAACAGTTTCACCTGCATTTCAAAGTGAATGCATAATTGAAGCAATAGGAGACGACTGTGAAGTAACTCCCATAAAGGAACGGCAGCTGCCATTTATAACGGACTCAGAGTGTATTAGAGTTAAGTATTTACTGAAATTACCAAACACCAGCAGCTTTTCAGAAGTTTGGGGGTGATGAAAACTCCATAAGGGTTTGAAGAAAGTAGACTACACATCAAATATCCTCTGAAGACAAACTCAGGGGGTTCATCTTTGGGCATCTCCACATCAAGTTCCTAAGCCCTGTGTGTGTTACACAGTGAAGCCATACAAAAACTTCTACTGTCTAGATGCAGCCCACAGATACACATGGTCTAGACATCTACATGTACTGGTGCAGTCAGCATCTAGAAGAGAAAAACTATCACTTTCATTAGAAGAGTTACTCTCTAGTGTTTGCTCTTAGGGCACCTTCCAGAGGACATCTGCATGGAGCAACGTGCTCTGCAGCAAAGCTAAAGGCTGAGCTGTAACAGCTATCATGACGGACACTGCTAATGCAGACACAGGCCCTCTAGCACAGTGTTGCTTCTAGCAGTACACCACCTTTGATTTGGGGCACGTGGTATTGCTTCAACAATAAATAGCTATGTTTCCATCATGAATACTTTGCTGGTAAAGAACACTGATAGTACTGTGCTACCAAATACTGTTCCTAAAGGGAAACTGTTTACTACAAGCACTGTTTATCACACAATTATACACCCACGTATATAGATAACTATATAGTTGGGCGTTTTAAAATGCAAATACCATTACACTTTTGCAAACACAGAGCCTTTCTCCTGGCACATTTTTCACTATATTAAAACCTCTTGTAACTCTGCTTTAGTTACTTTTTTGAATTTCTATTTTTATGACTGCTGTTTTATTTTACACAGAGTATGTTCTTCAGTCTAGAGATGCACAATGGTTTCCTGCACCTCCGCTATGACTTTGGCTTCAGCAGTGGTCCTGTACTGCTAGAGGACTCCATGAAGAAGGCTCAGATTAATGATGCTAAATTTCATGAGGTAGAGACGCCATTACAGCCATCTGACCAACAATCCCAGCAGCTCTGAAGCAGCAGTAATTTGCTCCAACCTCAAGAAAAGGAGCAAAAGATTAAGGGTCCAGGTGATGATGCAATAGAGTGGGCAGAAGAGTAGAGAACGTGCCTACCCTGCCTGTGAAAGAGCACATACGGCTTAGTAGTAGAAAGGAAAGGCCCTCCCTGACTCCTGGCAATTAGTGCTTGTGGACAGATTCTGCATTCTACCCACCAAGAACAGGACAGTCCACAGCAGTTATAACAACATTATTACTTCAAAATGAAGTTATATTCAGAAAAGCCATATCCTTCCAACATAGAAATCTCCTCAGGAGAGCACTCAGAAGTTAATAGAACTTATCCCTTTGCCACAGAGTAGAATTTGACACGGGGTATTTTAATGTGGATTTATTCCTAAGTGAAATATCCTGGGTTTTCAATCATGAAGAGACACGGTGACACCCAAACAAGCTCCTTACTAGTAACTGTTGTCAGCCCTTCCCAATTTAAAAACAAGTTTCTGATGAATTGGGGGTACTTTTCAAACAAAAAGATATGAAGATAAAGTAATTATTGCAAAGCCAGATTGACACAACAAAATCAAACCATGGCCGTGTACAAAGGATGACATTTTGGACACTTTTAAGCACGTGATTTTCCTTTCAGGTTTCTATCATATATCACAACTCTAAGAAGATGATCTTGGTAGTAGACAGGCGGCATATAAAAAGCGTGGACAATGAAAGAACAGCGATGCCATTTACAGATATCTACATCGGAGGAGCACCTGCTGAGATCTTGCAGTCCAGGTCAGTTTACAGCTGGGATTCATTCGTTACCTTCCAGCAATCACGATATTGAAGTTTGTTGTATGATCTGCACAGGAGGGCTCATAATAGAACATTTTTCCCAACCTCAACACCCTGTGTAACACCCTCAGGCACTATTCTAAGTGTCTCTCAGAGCTCTGAAACAATCACCTGGAAAAGGTCTTGCTTTTGTAAGGGTAACAGAAAGAGCTGTCTTCTTAACACGGAAAGGGCAGTTTTCAAAGAGCACACAGAAACACAGAACCGATAGTCCTCTGTGCTCTGCCAGAAGTGACTTTTGCAAAATAGCAATGCTAACTGAAGGATCAAACCCGCTGCGCTTTCAAATCTAAAGATTCTGTTTTCCTGCTTCACGCTTCAGTCTCTAAACTGTCTCAGGTTCTCTCAAGACCCAGTCAGCTGGCTCTGTGTAGGCATGGGAAGAAAACAAGAAGTCTAATTTTCCCATTATATCATTTGAAAGAAGCAAAATTTCATCTCAGTAGACTGTGTAACTCTTATTTCCTGCAGTGGGAAATCTGTCAGACTAACATCATGTTCTGAGACAGTGGGCTGGCTGCTTAGAGAAGGGTACACTTTTCCAACAGGCACTATTCATTCCTGGGGTCAGACAGCAAGGCCAGCATCTTCAGAAGGGTTCTAGCTGCTATTTCAAGTGTCACAAGTGTTAACTAAAATACCAACCCTCTTTAAAATACTCTAGTATGAAAAAATTGTTGAAAAGTTTTAAAAGGGATGATAGCAAATGCTGTAAAATATTAGTGGTGCATCTCCTGAAACCTTATTTTGGTGTCAGGAGAGCCTGCTGAACCCATAAATTATATCTGTGATACAAACCACTCACTGATTAGGCTTTTAAGGTAAGAGCAGTCTTCATGTAAAGGAAAATTATGCTTTCAATTCCATGCAATTATCTGAGCATGCAAACAAAATTGTGGGGGAAAGAGAAACAAAATATATTATCTAACTGGTCTTTCAAATAGCTCTTTATAAAGGTCTATCATAAGGGGCTATTAAGAAAACTAGTGGGGTGGAGAAGGAAAGGCTGCGGTGGATTAGAAAGCAGCTGGGATAAAGAAAATAGGACATAGTAATGTTTCATTGCACAGCATAATGCTCAAAGGATCTTTCTTAGGGCTACTATTAAATACATCAAAGATCTAGAAACAAAGGACAAAAGCATGGTGAAAATGTCTCTGTTGAATCAAGCCTAAAGAATACTGACAAGCCTAGAAGAACCCAGAAATCCAGGCAGTCGAGCAATTCAGTGTCAGGTGAGACGTTCACAACTGTAAGATGCAAAATGAATCACATGAATTACACCTACGTTTCTCGGAGTAAATTTTGGCTACTCTGCAGAGCACCTGGAAGGTGCTGTCCAGGCAGGAAAAGCAGCACCTCAGTAAGCGAGTCATACCAGAAAAAGAGATTACTGAAGTAGAGCTACATCTTTGTATTTTAATACTTTTAAATATTTAAAATGCATTTTAAATACTCCAAGATGCAGGAATTGAGCACTAGCAAGGCAAATGATTGAGGCTCTTCCACATTTTATGGAACACTCTGGCAATAAAGTCTGCTCAGAAAGTCAAGTTCCAGCTAACTGCATTTTATTCTAACTGTTTGGCATGATTTTCCAACAGAATTAGCTCACATCTCGCGGGAAGTATTGGCTTTAAAGGCTGCATGAAGGGTTTCCAGTTCCAGAAGAAGGATTTCAACTTGTTAGAAGAACCAGGAACCCTGGGAATCAGCTACGGGTGCCCGGAGGATTCATTGGTAAGCATAACATCATTTGTGGGATAACATTTTGGCAATGGATATAGCTGTGAGCTGTTTGAGTTTCACTCCAAACAACGGAAAGAAAGTCTTCAAGCAAGGGAATGGCAATGCACTTACTGACTGAAGTGGGGGAACCTAAGTTAAGCCTCCTGAAACACTATCTGATTTTCACCCTCAATTACAGCACAAGGTAGTTCACTTGATATTCTTCTCGTATGTGAGACTGCACTGTGGGAGCTGGATCTGCAGTAAATTGTGTGCTGTGTTCTGGAAGGAAATACTCCAATCTTGTTTGTTTTTCCCTGAAGAAACAAAGATTGTTTTCACATGCGTCCTGATACAGATGTATGAAATTAAAAAGAGCAAGGTATTCAGCTTTCAAACACATTCTCCCCTGAGGTCAGGCCAGCTCTTTCTCTGTGATACCGAAACCAAGTGCACCAGTATTAGTACTGAGAAAACTGCCGCTTCGTTTTTGATCACATTCATCGCTTGTCCACCACAATGCAAGGCTGGCAAATCTAAATGGTTTGTGGTCTTCATCCTGTGGCCATGTCTATCCAAAGCCATGCTGCAAATCTGTGAAGATGAAGCAGCCTTGCACTCGTAGAACACATCACAGTCTCACCCTCTGTCAACACAGAGGCTGGCTGTAACATGTCCTACCTTGGCCTCAGTTTTGTTCCTGAGGATCCTAGTGTTATGGACCAACATGTCCAACTCCCCAACACTCAATGCAACAGGCAACTGTTGCTCAGAGCCACACAGCTCAGACATGAGTTTGAGCCCCTCTGCTTCTAGTCTTCATGCTGACACCAGCTGACTTAGGATGAGGCCAAGAATCCCTGGAAACTGAAATCAATTTACAGAGTCTAAAATGGCTACGCTTCCTTAAGATTTCCCCAGCGCATGAGGAAAGCCTGTATGAATTCGGTAAGACACACAGGAAAGACTGAAGGTTTTATAGAACTGAATTGGCCGCATCTTTAGAAACAGTAGCATATTTATTAATGGAATGTTTTCTGATGTTTGCTCTTAATTTGGGGTTTGTTTCCTACACAGATGTCCCGCAAAGCGTATTTCAATGGCGAAAGCTATATTGCATCAAGCCAAAAAGTGTCCCTCCTTGCTGACTTTGAAGGAGGATTTAATTTCCGGACATTGCAGCCCAACGGACTGCTGTTTTACTATTCGGAAGGAGTGAGTATTTATTTCTTACCATTTGTTTTATTTTATCCTTGCCTTGCTTCCCAGGAAAATTCTAGAAGAGTAATACCATTTATCACTTCATGGTTTTATAACACAGAAAGCAGTCTGTGTTCATTGATGACCTCATTTCTAAAGTTCACATTCAATCTACAGATGAAAACCAGCAATGCTACGACATTCTTTTGCCATTGAGAAGAGGATTTGATCATATGCCTAGAATTATCATGCATCCATTTGTGCTCAGTGAAGTCCTTTGGGTGGAAATGCTCCACGGATCTTTCAGTGCTCGGCTGCAATCCCTATTTGGACCTGTAGATGCTACCAATGTGCAACTAATATTAAGGGCTTCAGCTCTTCCACCCAGAGGTGACACCCTAGAGGCAAAGACTGTGTTTGAATTAGTGAGATGGTATTTCAAGCTTTGCCGTGTCAATGGAAATCAGTTACAAAGCTGTCTATATTTGCAGATGGTACTTGGACCTCCATGGGTGACTGAGATGGCTGCTTGCAGCTATGGGAATCATAGAATCATCAGGGATGGGAAGGGACCTCGAAAGATCATCCAGTCCAATCCCCCTGCCACAGCAGGATCACCTAGACCAAGTGGCACAGGAACACATCCAGGCGGGTCTGGGACGTCTCCAGAGAAGGAGACTCCACCACCCCCCTGGGCAGACTTCTCTAAACACCTCAGATGTGTGACATGTACTGAAATATGGATTTGCCCTCCAAAATCTTGTGTGAGCCAAAGTAATTCCAAGATCTTATTGGCTCAGACTGATGTCTGCAGCAAGCATGAGGTCAGACAACAGAATACTTGCAACTAGCCCTAAATGTCTGTTCTGCCGTACTTGCAGAAGGTTGTTGGCAGTGCAGAAGGAAGGCTGCATGGCTCCGAAAAACACTCATGAACTTTCATATTTTGCAGCCTGAAGCATTGCCTGAAATTGAAATCAGTAACTGTGTCATCATACACAGAAATGCACAATCCAGGTGGTTTTAACTTATCCAGGTCTTGCACAATCCAGTCCTGGTTTTACCTTATAAGCTCTAATCCTATGAGGTGCCAAACGCTCTTGCTAACACATGGAGGTTTTGCTATTTAGCATTTGACAGAGACAGTATGGTTTCTTCCAGTCACACTGGTGGTGCTTGCCCAAAGGGATCAGACAATATTCTTATTCTTATTATGCCTGACCCAGATAGCAGATCTTATCTGGGAGATAATTTTGTGTGGTTGAACAGGCCTGATCAGAGGGAATTAGGAAAAGAAAAGAATGCACTGGTCGTATGACAGCTGGAAACTTGCAGCAGCAGCTGCTCTATGCAGTACCACAAGTACCAGAAAGACAAATTAAATGTAAACATCGTATTTCCATGCTAGATGGAAGGAACTCATGTGACAGATACATGAAACAAAACCAGCAGCAGAATTCCCAGAATGCAGGCTTAAAAAAAAAAGCAAGAATATCAATTCTAATGAGATCATCTCCTGCTCTGCTTCTCTGTACATCTTTCTGCAAATAAAGCACAAATGGGGAAAACAGCAGGGAGAAAAGCAAATACAACAGCAAAACACACAGACCTGTACATTCTTCAGTGTTACACTTCCTAATGAAAATGTTTTTTGTCTGGATTTCAGTCAGATGTGTTATCCATCTCTATGGACAGAGGTGCTGTGGTCTTAAATGCAAGTGGAATCAAAATTCAATCACCAGACCGCATTTACAGTGATGGAAAAACCCACTTCATCATTACTTCTGTCACTCCAGAAAGGTAAAGCCATTCAGCAACTTTTATTTCCTACCCTTCAAACATAAATAGTTCTTGTCAAGCATGTAATAATAATCACGTTCAAAGTGATGTTTAAGTGTTTGGGGTTTTTTAAGTGATATTTTAAACTAGTAATTCAGTTAAAAATACAAAGCTAAAAAGCTATGTGACTGAAAAGTGGCCTCAGCAGGACATGCTAGGAACTCCTAGTAAACCTGAAATCATAGTTTTTCTAAAAGCTTAGTCCTTTTTCATCCTCAGCTATGAAATCATTTGAATATAGTTTAAGACCAGCATGAGATTTGTTTTTTAAGAGGATTCTTTGCTCTGATTTGTTAAAGCACAACCAAATTGCCCCTGAAGCAATTGCAGCCCTTCACAAAAACATTCATCTGGGACGTACACAGTGGGACGCGCTCAGAATGTTTTCAGCACAAATAGAAAGCGATGTGCTTCTTACAAAACCTGAAAGAACTGTTTCATTGCTTCGTTTTACTGTTATTTTCTGGTTTTCACTTAGACTTGGGTTTTTTTAGAAGAAAAAGAAGGCCCTTGTCAACAATCAGCTTGTCTTTCTTCAAGAATCTTGTCTCTGTAGATACAACCAGGCAATTCTCCATTTTCTAGCAGATATGGAGGTTTGTACCTATGCCTTCTGACATCCAAGAAACAGCTTGAAAAGCTGAAGGTGCAAAAGGCTGCCTTGGAATAGCCTTGGGGACTCTCATGTTTCTCTGAGTGTGCTGAATTTTGAACTTGCCACAAACCAAATCAATGCCTGATGCTCCAGTTATAACCGGTTTGTTATTAAAGCAATACCATCCTTGCTGACTTCTGCAGCAATTCATGTCTTGCAAAATGAGGTTAAGTAAAAAACATTGCATAAATTCCAACATTAGCACACCATGATGAAACGGAAGGGAAAAGGGACAGGAGCATAAGAAAGCAGGATTAGCATGTGCTGAGATCTTACTTTACTCAAATGGTGGCTCCATCCACCTTTTCCAATCTCTTAGTTTATCTGTCTTCGCTGAGAGGACTGTACTTTTTTGAAGCTCACAATTAACTGCAAGATATTGTGAAGACCCCAGGCCTCTGTACTCAACTTTCCAAGTGGGATATTGTGCTGTTACTCATTGTAGAGCTGGGAGCAGGAAGGTCTTCTGATGCCTTAGAGCACGACCGTTCAGTGATGCACACACTGAGCACAGAGTCTGGGTGCATGTGATATACTGTCTAACCCCTGGCATTGCTCTTTCTGCAACTAGCCTGCAAAATGGATGCTTTGTCTTCACAGATATGAGCTGACTGTTGATGACAAGAAACAAAGCAAGAAGAATCCAGCAAAGGAAAGAGCAGGAAAAGGCCTGGACAGCATCAAGAAGTTTTATTTTGGTGGCTCTCCCCTGAAAACACAGCAAGCTAACTTCACTGGCTGCATAAGCAATGCTTACTTCACTAGGTGAGCAGCATCCTCCCAAACATGTTACCAGGCAGTCACTGTCTCACAGCTCAAAGAGCAGCTCAAGAGAACCAAGTTATTGTCACAATAAAAATCCCTGCCTCGCGTTGTGAGGCTAGACAGTATGTGCGAATAAGTTTCTCACCTTATTTGCCATGGAATCTGTCGGCACAGTCCTGTTGCATAATGTATAACTTGCATAGCTGTAATTTACATTTATATTACATAGCTTTCAGCTCTGGCTTTAAAAAAAAGTTGTATTAAGGCATCTTACAGACGCTGGGGAAGTTAGGAGTTTGGTCATGTAAACACAGTCAGAATTTGTTAATCACTTTACGAAATGAAGTATAGAAGATTTTAAAGTGAGTTTGATGCTGCAGATTGATACTCTCTGTTAATGCAGGCATGGATAAAACAAGCAGAAGAGGAACAGGCATTACCCAAGCATTAACTGATAAATCTGTACTTCTAGCCAAGATCCAAGAATGAAAAAAAGCCCATCCAAGCGTCATTTAAACAATAAATGTAAATGTATGTGCTTTTTATTAAGGCAAAGCTGTTCTTGTCATCACCTGTTTGAAACACAGGTTAGATCGAGACGTTGAAGTGGAAGATTTCCAGCAGTACTCTGAGAAAGTTCAGGCTTCTTTGTATGGCTGCCCTGTTGAATCTCCTCCGGTTGCTCTTCTCCATAAGAAAGGAAAAAACTCATCAAAAGCTAAAGGAAATCGTAATAAGAAGGTTTGTTACAAAACGCCCCAGTACCACCCTAGGGTTTCCAAAGGTGCTACATACTGTGCCATGACTGGGAGCTCTCCAAATCACAGATCTCATTAAGAGTATTTCAGATATATAAAGGAAAGGATGCTGTTCCTTTACATATTCAACCAAATTACTGTCCTGACCCAATCTATCTGCCCTGCACCCACATCATTCTCTCTTGCTAGAACTGGAAAGGGACTAAGCTTGCCTCTGGTCTCTGCTACTTTTGTCTTTTTCTACTGAGTACAATTAGAGACATTAACAGAAACGTGACAAAATCCCCTCCTACAGTAGGCAGAGCTTTCAGTCCAAGTCTGTGCTCTTATGCCTACAGTACAGCTGATGCCATCAAAAGCAGAGAGGAAAAGACTCAGAAACAGTGCAAAAGAAATTTAATTGCAATCATGTCAGCCGAACAAGTATTCCATTTATTCCTTCAGGCATAAATCAGCATCCATAGTAGGTCTGCCCAAAGAAAATTTGACTTGGACCCACTCCTGGTATGTTTGGAAGGAATAAATATATTAGATGTAGATGATACTCTATTTTTTATTATGTCAAATCTGAGTTGAAATTTCCAGTTAACGGTTCTCTTTCTGTGAAGGTGGGAAGAGATAAAGACAGTATTTCACAGCCTTCAACCGGCCTCAAAACACTGTATCAAGAAGTGAATATGCAAAGAGACCCTCAGTGCCACTTGCCCATGAATCCTAAGGCAACCGAAAATGCCTATCAGTTCGGAGGAACAGCTAACAGCCGGCAAGAATTTGATCACATACCAAAGGATTTCAGCCAAAGGTAAAGAAATCTTAGACATAAAAATTGAATATAATGGGGGGAGGGAGAGAGAGGCATTTCAATTTTTCTTAAAAGAGGACACATTCATGCTGTACCCTGTCTTTTTCCTCTGCATCTTCAGCCAGTTTTTGTAGAGAGCATGTTGCTAGGATATGTTAAAAGGTGCTCCGATAGAGTAAGATCAGCGATGTGTTTCCCAGCACATAGAATCCTCACCTGCATTGTGCCTAACAAAATGTGTTTCCCTGTCTAGTTGTAGGAAAATATTAAGGATGCCAGTTCTAGACAATAGACCTGTAATGATCTGGCTCTGGCTGGAGCCAGGTGCCCACCAATGCTGCTCTATCACTCCCTCCTTCTTAGACCAACAAGGGAGAAGCAAATACAGTAGGTCAAGACAAAACCAGTTTAATAAGTGAAATGCAAAGGCCATGCACAGAAGCAAAGACAAACAATAGAGTTATTCCCTACCTCCCATCAGCAGTTCATGTTTAGCCACTTTTTCTGGGAAGCAGGGCCTCAGTATGGATAGCGGTGGCTCTGGAGGGCACAACACCGTTGACGAGTGGCTCCCTTTCTTTCTTTGCCCTTGCTATTATATCCAGATTGACATCACACGGTATGGAATATCCCCCTGGTCAGGCTGGGTTAGCTGGCCTGGCCCACCCCTCAGCCTACTGACGGGGAGAATGTTGGAGAAGAAAAAACCCCACAGCCTTGGTGCTGTGCAAGCCCTGCTCAGCAGCAGCCAAACACTGGTGTGTTAGCAACACCCCTCCAGCTGCCATCACAAACACATCGCTGTGAGAGATGTGTTATGGAGAGAATCAATTCCCTCTCTGCTAAATCAAATACAAGACCTTTGGTCGCTTTACACAAGAGGAGATCAGGAAAAACAGGACAGCTGATCAAGAAATGAAGCAGTTATATGGGCATTGCTGGGAATCTACATGGTTAGGAATCTACACAGTGCAGTAGGACATTAAGCTATGAAAACTATGCCAAATTCAAGCCATAACAGAACTTCACATAATTGGAAATGAGTCTAGATATTATGGGCATTTAATTCTCAGGGTCTCACTGAATATTCTGTATGTTATATAATCTATACAAAGGGTTTTACTTTAATATTTTCCATGAAAGACTACAAATTCAACAACATAGAAGTTCCTGTAAGCACACCAGACCACTAACTCAGAAAAGAAGAGAGCTGTTTCCTGGCTTAAATCAAAAAAAGCATTAAGTTCATTTTAATTCAATAGTGGTTAACTTGGGGCAGTCCTCCTGATGGTGCCCATATGAAGAAAGGAACCCAAAACTCTAATATGTCTTTTCATCCCTACAAGACATGCTTGTTTTGCAACTTTCATTACAGCTTCATCATTGCAATGAGCATTTTAAGAAAACAATGACTTGTGATGTTTTAAACCAACCAATATCAGTAAGGGATTATTGTCTGCTTTAAAACAAAGGACTAAGTGTGTGGGGGATGGACACACAGTCCATGTGGAACATATGGATCCTGCAGGCAATACAACAAATGGAGGGTAGGATAGTCACTTGGCATGAGAAGCAGGAATAATCAGCTCTGGCACTGTTCTACACAAGCACAGCTTTGGTATTTTGTAGACCCAAAGTACTAGACCCACCAATCATTCAAGAAAGCTCATAGTGTCAAACCAAGACAGTATAACTTACTGTATTGTCTTGGACTTCAGAAGGAACTAGAAGGAAGGAGAAGCTTAGCAGCGAGTCTGGAATAGCATTAAAGGTTTGTGAACTGTCAGGCCTCCATGCCACCACAGTTGCAAAGTCCCCCAGTATTGCTGTTCAACAGGAGTGAAAATGGATTGCACGTAGTGTCAGGCACTGGTGGCCTGCATTTATTTTATTCACTCCTCAGCTTTTAATTTTGAAAATCAGTTTCTTGCAAGGCAGCTCTTTTCCCAGCTTTGACTTCAACTCCAAAGAGCTGTACAGAATGTTTTTTCAGCAATACTACCTCCATAAAGAAGACGTATGGTCTTTCTGATGAAAGGACTATCTCAGTTTTCCCCTGCCTGCAGTTTAACTTAATTATATCTGCTCTAATGTTAGCATTGTGTTTTTACATGCCAGAGCCCAGTTCTCGATCAGCCTGAAAACCCACTCATCTCATGGAATGATTTTCTACGTCTCAGATCAAAAGGAGACCAACTTCATGGCCCTTTTCGTTGCTCATGGCCGACTCATTTTTATGTTTAATGCTGGTCATCAGAAGATAAGGATTAAGAGCCAAGAGAAATACAATGATGGCCTTTGGCACAATGTAAGTAGAAGAGCATAATCATTATGATGGCACGTGCTATGAAGACTGCAGCGGACACTGCTGATGGGGCAGCCCAGGGAGTTTTCACTCGCGTTCACAAACACATCCATATGTTGACAAATGTTTTTCTATTCTCTTAAAACTTGCATGTGTTTTATCAAATCATTGAATAGGATAGCAAAGCAAGTCAGTTACAAAAATCTAGCAAACCCCAGCACTACCAGCTCAACAGAAGTGATAGAAGCAAGTGGAACAGTGAGACAAGTAAGAATTAAGACACCTAGGAAAGGAAGGACTAGGATGATTTTGTCTTTGAAGTGTCTAAGCAAAGAGCACTCCTGTCTTGGACACTGCCTACATTCTATGACAATAAAAAGCCAATTTTAGAGGTCACTGTGAATTTTCCTCTATAGATACCTCTCTCTCCTCACTGACTACAGTGAGTCTACAATTAGTAAGCTAACTTGGACACTTAACAGTTTAAAGCAGGCTGTGTGAAGACCTTAAAACTGGAAATGAAAATGCCAACTGACAGCAGTGGGGCAACAAGTCATACATAAGAATATAAGATGGAAAGAGCCCAGTATACCTTGGGACACCTCTGCCTTGCACACCAAAATGTAAGAAAGACAGCAGTTCTGCTATCAAGGTTGTGAAAAGAGAGGGCTGTCCAGCTAAGAATAGTTGCAATTAATAAAACAGGCCTGTAGAATATCACTCACAAGCTTTTCTTCTCAAACTTTTCTTCTTCCACTGCATAGAATTGCTCCCTCAACAGATGAAAGTAATCTTCCAATTTTTTTCTCTCCCTTTCTAGGTGATATTTATTAGAGGTAAAAATAGCGGTCGCTTGATAATCGATGGTCTCCGGGTACTGGAAGAACCTTTCAGCAGTAGCACTAGTACCTGGCAAGTCACTGAACCACTCTACATTGGGGGTGTAGCTCCTGGAAAAGCTGTAAAAAATATCCAGGTAAAGCAGTCACCCACTACGTCATCCCACACCGCCACATACAGCGAATGCAAGAGCTGACTGTAGGCATGAGTTCAGGCAAAAGCATGTAACAATCTGAATACTCAGCAAGCTGAGCAGAGAACACAGCCTATTTCAAAGTGGATAGTGAAGCTCCTGCAGGGCTGGGCTGTGATAGCTGAGATGGACCTCCATAGACTTGCAGCAGTAACCTAAAAGCCAGTGGTCCCTCAGGAACAGAGAAATCATAGTGACATCTAAGCTGAGACAGGTAAAGTTAGGTGGAACCAGTTTCAGCCCAAGGTCTGAGATATTAGATGAGTTTTGAAGAGATTTTAGTGTTGTCTTAGTATGTGTTTTAAGGCAGTACCTAGAAGCGAGGATTCTTCTTTTCTTGGTACTCAAGTACATGGAAATGAGTGTTATGGCAAAAATTAACCACATTTCCTCCAAGGTAATCTTTAGTGTCACGTGTTTAACGCTTCCCAGAAAAAGCAGACCCCCTTCTTTCCTTGAGGATACAAGGGAAGTATAACACTGCCTTTCTCTAGCTGTGCTTTGTTAGTCACAGTTCAGTAAGGCATGTTGGAGAAATGACCCAAGCTGAGGTTACCTTGCAAGTATCAGAGACTCCTCTTCTCTGGAAACCTTTTTTAACTCAAAACCAATGCACCAATCATAATAGCTTATAAACAAGTACAAATAAGGCTCTTCCTTCCACAAGAAGTTTATCTACTAATCACACTACTTTCTCTTCCTCAGATTAACTCTGTCTACAGTTTTAATGGCTGTCTCAGCAATTTACAGCTCAATGGAAGATCAATTACTTCAGCCTCACAGACATTCAGTGTCACGCCTTGCTTTGAAGGCCCATCAGAAGCAGGAACATACTTTTCGTCAGAGGGAGGCTACCTGGTCCTTGGTAAGACTCCACTAAACAAGTGCACAGTAAGACTGTAGTATTCTGTGTGCCTCAGAACAGCATGTTTCACTACAGGGTGAGGTAATTTCTGAGGCTGTGAGTTGTAAGGCTTATTAGATACACATCATTATTGTGCTTAGCAGCTGATGTTGACAGGTCACAGTGTCAGCAAGAAACTTTAATGGTTGTTACATAAATACATCAGTATGTATTTCAAATAATTAGAATAATTTCACAAGGGAACAGACTATAATGGGGGGGGGGATTATATAGAACACAAGGTAGCTAAGACCAAGTTCACCAGCAAATCATCATCCCTTTTTTTAATTAATCATCCCCCATTTTTTTAATTAATAAAACAAAACATAATGAAAAAATTATGGGGAAAGGCTTTCTGCATGTCTCAATACTGAGCAGCATGACACAACACATGCTTTCTGAACACTCAGGCCTGCTGTGTTCCAGGAAGAGTTTTATGAGGGTTTTTTGGATGCACAGGCTCTGATCCGAACAGGACAGGAAACTGCACAACCCTATTTGCCACACCAGAAAGAATTTGACAGTGTTTTTAATTTGCTCCCTGGCCTGCCACCAGATTGGAAAAGGGAGTTCCTTCTACTAAATCATCAAAGTTCCAGTGAACTCCCACTCACTGTACAAAGGCTGCTGAACGTCTGGCAACTTGCACAGCAAGAAACTGCCAAAAAACACAGATAATTTGCTTTCTGCTGCCCATCTCACTGCTAAGAAATATTTTGAAACAAAATACAGTTGTTTTAAAATAATGAGAAAATGTTAAAAACCCCTTATTAGTCCTCCAAGCAAACACAATCAAAGCACGAGTTGAAATGGGTCAATGACAGCACATGGTGCCATCTCTTCTAGTATGTGTGTTGGCACACGTTTCGCTAGTTTCAAAGAAAGGACAAACAAGTTCCACCCCAGGCTTTGAATTTCTATTTTGGCTTTAAATAAAAGTCCAAATGCACCACTAACTCAGTACAAAAATAACGTTCTCCTTTTTATCTCACAGATGAATCGTTCAATCTAGGCCTGAAATTTGAAGTTGTTTTTGAAATACGTCCCCGAAGCAGCTCAGGAATTCTACTGCACGGTCACAGCGTGAACGGAGAGTACTTGAACATGCACATGAGAAATGGACAGGTAGGAAGGTCACATTTCTTGTCCACTTCTTCTCTGCCACCTGCACCTCTTATCCTACAAATTTGCCATTATTATTTTTCTCCTAAATATATGAACTGTCTAATTAAGGCAATCCAGATAACTATTTCTAAACACAAAAAAATCCCCCAAGACAAAATCCGATCACTTTATTGATACCAACTATAAATATTTAATGAGCAGTTGAAAGAAGGAAGAGTATTGACTCCTTGATGCTGCTCTTTCATCCACACATTAAAAATATATAACAGGTACACATAAGGTAACTGTTGATGAATTTTATTTCTTGTTTGTTAAAAGAGAAGTCTGAGTTTCTCACAGAGGCTTTGTTCCTCAAGGTTCTGGTTTGGGCCTGGTGTTGTTTAAGGCTTGGGTCAGCAACACGGACAGTGGCACTGAGTGTCCCCTCAGCAAGTCTGCAGTGTCATCAAGCTGTGTGGTATGGTCTACATGCTGGAGGGAAGGGAGGCCATCCAGAGGGACTTTGACGGGCCTGAAAACTGTGCACCTGCAAACTGCTTCAGGTTCAGCAAGCCCAAGTGCAGGGTCTGACATCTGGAATGGGGCAATCCCAAGCACAAATATATGCTTGGTGCTGAATGGACTGAGAGTAGTCCCCAGTAGAAGGACTTGGGGGTGTTGGCAGACAAGAAGCTCAACATGAGTGGCAATGTATGCAGCCCAGAAGGCCAACTGTATCCTGGGCTGTATCAAAAGAAGCATCACCAGCAGGTCAAAGGAGGTGATTGACTCGCCCCTCTACTCTGCTCTTGTGAAATCTCATCTGGAGACCTGCATCCAGTTCTGGAGTCGCCAGTACTAGAAGGATATGAAACTGTTGGTGCAAGTCCAGAGGAGGCAACAGGAATGATCAGAGGACTACAGCACCTCTTTATGAGGACAGGCTGAGGGATTTGGGGCTATAGATCTGGTTTGTAGAGTCTCTAGACTTTTATAAGGCTGTCAGTCAGAAAAGATAGTTTTCAGATGAACTTACCAGGCAGTTGTTGCAGTTGATCTTTTTTCATGATGCTCGTCATTAAAATCTGGATCCCTTCATTGCAGCCTAAATGGACAAAAGAAACAAAGGATCAGAACAGGGGATTTTTACATTTTTCTTTTTGCAAAAAAGAATCTCGAGGCCTAGTCAAGACTAAACAGTGTGGGTTTTCTTTAACTGCTGCAACGCACTACCCAGCACCTAAGAACAATCTGCACTGTAATCCATTTTTTAAATGCACACATCTCTCTCTATCAGTACAACCTGTCTGGGTGATTTATGAAGAGGCCACTTTCTCTCATGATTCTGTATTTGTGTTAATCACTCCTATAGATTTTGTTCAAGGCTCGATAAATGGTTTCATTTTGGTTTGCAAATGTTTAATTACAATTGCATTGAAACGGAGACCCTCTGAAATTACATAGAAGTTGTTTCCTTGCAACATTTTCAGTCAACAAGATACCAGCATTATGAGGGATTACTTCTGAAATCCCTAAATGGTTGGACTCCGTGTTTGGAGGTCTCCAGAAATCAGCACTGGGAATGTTGTGCCCTGCAATATGGACACAATGCTGCTGTGCTGCTGTTTTCACATTTCCATGCAGAAAGAGATTAATCCATGCAGATGAAGGGGAGGCACAGAATACAGAATTAGGTTGGCTTTCTAGCTCTGCCAGGGATTTGCAGGTAAACTTGGACAAGTAAATTAAAAGCCATTCTTAAGTTGTAGATCTTTTCTCACGTCTGGTCTATTTGTTTATGCTTGGGTGTTTCATGACTGTTTTCCTTCTTTAGTGGCTAGCAAGATACCAAAACACCATCCGATGCCTCTAAACACTAATTTACCACACAGGAAATTACAGAGTAGCAGCACTAGGAAATCAGAGTGAAATTAGCTGTTATTGTTTAATCCTTTTTGTGAACTCTTCCTGGAGTTCAGATCAGAAATGCTGCAGAACTATTGAATCTTGAAGGAAAAAAAAGCCCTATAGAAACCTGAATCTGTGAATTGGAAAGGTGCACTATTGTAGAATGTAATGAAATCATGCCTTTCTTTCACTTACATAATAGACATGTTTTGAGTGGGGAATACAGCACTATTATAGCAGAAGGATAAAAGAGAACAGGAGGGGATTTACATTGATTACTACATTATTTTTCCCCAGGTTACTGTGAAACTGAATAATGGAATCAGGGATTTTTCAACTTCAGTGACACCAAAGCAGAGTCTCTGCGATGGCAGGTGGCACCGCATTTCAGGTCAGTAAAACACGGTCATCCCCATAAATCCATCCCCATGGACTGTGGCACTGGAAATACTCTTATTTTCAGTTCTTCCTTTTCACCCGTCAAGGCACAAGTTTGTGTGAAAGACAGCAGTTTTTGTCCCTTGGATACAGGGACGTAAAGCTCCTGAGAGGACAAGCACAAGTTCCAGCAAAGAACAAGCAAAGATAGAAGCTCCTTGTTTAGAAAACAAAAGACAGCCCAGCTGCCAACTTTACCAAATTCATGTACCACATGATATTCTTCTCCCAACTGGGGGTGAAATAAGGCTGCCTTTAAAGGTCAATGCATTCCAGTACATCCCCTATTGGGAATGATCTGGCCAACAGTTTCTCCTATCTACATGTGTGACTTCTTTCAACCTCTTGAATCCTGTTATGTCTCCTTTCAGTTATCAGAGATGCTAATGTTGTGCAGCTGGATGTAGACTCTGAAGTCAACCATGTGGTGGGGCCGCTAAATCCAAAGGCAACTGACCACAAGGAGCCGGTGTTTATTGGAGGGGTACCAGGTAGGTTTTTGGCATCTCTGTGGTACATCACTCTGAAATCTCAATGTGTTTTCTAGAGAAAGCACGGAGACTCGGTTCTCACTTCAAAAAAGAACAAAACACATCTCATGTGAACAACCTGCTAAGGTTCAAGAGCTGGTCAGAAACGCTCTGCCCCAAGGTCTAGCAGAAAAAAGTTCTGCTTCAAGATATTACAACATCCCCAGTTGCTGGAGGGTCAGGTCTGGGGTCAGCAGAGATGTCAGCCTGCTAGAAAATTAAAAAAAGAAGAATTTCCATTTTGCTTTCCAGCATGGGCCGACTATTTGTAAAGAAGTGATTTATTTGTTTGGGGGACTGGAAAGTCACTGTCCCTCTAACTGGAGTCTCAAGGTTTTGTTGCTGGTAGGTTTCTTTGCTCCTCAGGCAATGGCATCTTTGAACAGAAGACTTTTCTGACTAGCGATTTCTATTGCACAGATGTCTGCTAATGTGAATTTGTGACTCACAGACCATCTGTGTAGCGTGGGCCAAGATTACTACATTTACTTCCCTTATTCCACAGACAGAGCTACTCTGTTGGGGTTCATACACAAACTGTAATCAACACTACGTGATTCAGTTTTTAAGTAATCTCCTGTATGTCTCTCATAGAAAACATGCAGCATTATTTCTCTGTGCCTTGCATGTCAATCACAAACAGCTCTAACTACAAAATTTATTATATTGCTTATCTTGGATTAGTGGCTTGAGCGCATAATGTTCTCATCCATCCCACAGCACCAGCAGGCAAAAAATGAGCCTAAAGGGAGTAATAAAATCTATATGCAGATGCCTGTTCACTCTTTAATTCTAAACTGGAATTTCATTATTACAGAACTCTTCCCAGAGAAGTAATATAAAGTGGTAATTGCAATTCTGCTCTGCTTCATAACAGATCCTCCTATTTCAGTGTTAATTATAGAATTCTAAGGCAATGCCATACATTGCCTCTATAACGCTATTATCGCGCTGGCACAGAAAAACCTTAAAAATAACTTCACAGCACCAAAAAGGGTATAATAGTAACTAATACCATGGAAAGGCTGTAGACTAAATCCAAACTAACACAACACACCCAGATGTCAACGCATGTTAAGACAAATTACAAACACGTGCCCTGGGAGTCATATCCTCTGTCACTTGAAAGAAAATGCAGTTGTCAGAAAATGCAAGATTGGGATTGTATTGACACAAAGAGTTTTAGACAAACATAGGTAACTCCCCATATTTACTTTAGTGGCCTCATGGACACTGGGAGTATGCTGGACATTTCAGAATACCTACAGAATATTCATCAGAGCTGCAGTTAGCTGCAAATTGAAAACACTCTGCCATCACACTGATTACTGAGGTCATCTTTAACTTGAGTTTTTTTTCTTTTTAAATCTGCTTTTTCCAGATTCCCTACTAACATCCAGCCTGACTACACGCAACTCCTTCATTGGCTGCATTCGTAACTTCATGATTGATGAGAAACCCGTGAGTTTTAGCAAAGCAGCTTTGGTTAGTGGTGCTGTGAGCATCAATACCTGTCCAGCAGCCTGACACAGCAGCCGATGCCATAAAGTTCCTCAGACCACGGCAAGAAAACCAGAATCAAATGAAACATGTTCCTCAAGAGAGGAAGAATGAAAATGTCAAGGATCCATCTACAGAAAGCTGTATGTTTAAGGGTCTCTTCTAATGTCTATGTCCAAACAAAAATCACTGAAGACTAAAGGGCTGTTGCTTCTGCACTTCTCTTACTGCACCACAAGAGTGAGCTTTACCATTTCTTATAGAGTACGTGTGGCCAGTCTTGGCACACGAAAACGTGGGATTAAAAAAGAAATGAAAATTACATTAAATACATTACTCTCCAGATAGATCCTCTGCATCATTGCATTCCGTACCTTAAGCCGCCCTTTGTTTTGCAGGTAAAGACCTGCTAATGCACAGGAAAGAATAAAGCTAGATAATAAGTGTACATCGGGAATTACTGCTCACGGATTTCCGTTTTTCATTTTTCCCCCATTTCACTCGTTTATAAATTCTTCCATTAAAATGGGGGCAGAGAACATACATGCTGATGAACAGTGGAAAGCTGCACATTATTTTCACGTATAGACTTCATCAATATGTTCTAGCACAACACGAATACAGGATGTATTATTTTTTAAGAGAGAGAGTTTATACAACCAATCCTTTACCTAAACTACCTAATATTAGAGCAATACTTGCTTTATGTAGGGAGACAAATTTCAAAGCGTCAGGTTTTTTTCTCTGTGTTTTAAATGCCTTTACATACAAACACAGCACTAAATCCTCAATCTCATGGTAATCTCATTTGCACCAATACAACACAAATAAACACGAAAAATAAAAAGCAGAACCACGGTCACAGTTTCAGGCATAAAATCATCACTTCCTTGTGATTCTGCCGCAATTCAGATTTCCTCAAACGAGGAACACATTCCTGTGCTGCTGCAGAGGACTCGAGGATGAAACACAAGGCAAAGGGCTGCAAATCTGAGCTATGTTAACACCACTGAAAGCAGACAGAAGTTAATACCAGGCTTTAGTTCACAGTAGGTCTGAATATCAGATAGCCACAAGTCATTTAAGTCACTTGCACAACTCCACAGCCTACTGTTCATCCTTCAGAATTAAGCAGTAAGAGCACCCCTCCGCAATCTCTGGATCAAGCACATCATGGGACCCCAAATCATCTTTGTCTCAGATACCAAAAGCAGGATGCCTGCTCAACTCTTTCCTGTTCCCAGCGACCAACCTCCGAACAGAAAACATTTATGGCTTTTGGTCTGGGAAATTCTTTATTATTGGAGTTGAGAAGGAATGTTCCCAGTGGGTACCAGAGGCCACGCGTGGTGGCGTGGCATGAGGGCAATGCAGCAGGGAGCACGGGTTAAAAGAGGAAGCCCCTCTCCTTCCAGAGGCAGCAAGTTCTTAGATGACCCAGTCAGCCTCAGGACACCACAACCTGTGAGCTAAGCTTTTTCAGAGCCTGGCCTCCAGGATCCTGCTGCTGGGTAGAAAAAGTCGGTAGGTTCATTAGAAAGATTACTGAAATTCCTTTCAAGGTTGTCTGCAGCTGCTAAGCAGAGATAGCCAGAAATAGCATATGCTTGTGCTCCTTAAGAACAGCAGTTAGTGAATGCTGGTATTAAGTAGAGCCTTCTGTGTGTTAACTGCTACACACATACTCAGAATGTTTCTCCATCTTACACCTACTTCAAACTAAAGCATATTTTCTTGTATCCACACCCAAGCTCTGTGAATAAACAATATTTCTCCTAGCCATATTTGCTGCAGTATGATTTGCTTTTGTTCCATGGATTTACATTTCAGAATTAACCAATCCGTTGCATACTTTATATATGGAAAATTCAAACTACGGTAAAATAGTATGTGAATAAAAAATATTACAATTCATAAACTGCTACCATTCAGTTGACTTCCCTTTCCCGTATCACCAGCTAATCAAACACAGCAGTATTTGTTGAGGATACCCTCCAAAATTTTCCTTTTAGGGCCTCAGAGATGTAGGTTTTCCCTCTGCAGAGCAGTGTTTCCAAAGAAAAATACTATAAACCAGAGGATAATTGCAGACTCAGGCAAGAGCAGAGAATAATGCAAATTTCCCTGCCCCCAACATCCACACAGACCTTGAAATTACTATTCCATACACACCAAAGGAAAGCAGTGTGTGATGCATTACATTACACACACCTCCGCATTCATTTCAAAGCTCTTCATGTTTAAGATAACTGCCTAAGCAGAAATCTTCCCAGAATTCAACTGCCTTCTGTATTTATCTTAAAAATTATAGCTCCTACACACAAAATCCTTCACCTACTGAGATATGAGAAAACCCTCCACGTTCTGAAGGCACCTTGTCAGACGGTCGATTTGCATTTTCAATATAACTATCTCCACTCTGCTGAAAGCCTACCCCCCAAAACCAAAAAGAGCACCAACCCAAGGAGATTATCACTTTCCTCTGCCACCTCCAAGGTTTTAGTAACTTCTGTTACAGCCATTACCTGAAACTGAGCTACAAATACACTGCTGTTACATCATGGCATATGCTGAAATTTGACATTTGCATGGCTAGGTAAGAAAGCATCTAATTTCAAGCTGAAATACTCAAAACCTGCTTTGTAATAGAGTATTTAATTAGGATCTCTGACTCCTCTCCTATTTCTGAGATTTCCCACAGCTAAAATTTTTCTGCCAACCCCTTCTTCTCCTAAAGGATAAAGAGAGTGGACAACAGTCTGGAAAGGGAAGATGAAGGGTTCCATGTCTGACAGTAATGTCCAAAAAACCAAACCAAACCCAACACTCAGTCCCAAAACATTATTCATATGTGAACGAGGACCTGATACAAATCAAGGAATAACATCAGTTCAGACTCCAGTGTGCTCTCCCTACAGCAGTGTGTGCTGTCATTAAAAAGATGCTGAGAGCACAGCCCTTCTGTTTAACTTGTGATGTACACTTGGCTCTTGTTGTGGTTGGGATTTATGAGTTGTTCAAAAATTCACAGTGCTCTATGTCAACCTATTTAATCTCAGCAGCACAGCAAACTCTTCCTACCATTCAATTATTCAATTTGTGTTTCAAACCTGCGGAATGCTCCTTACTGTGTAGCATCAACAACAAAAAGTTACTGAGTAAATAAGGATAAGAAACAAACATTAGCATAAGGCTGTTGATTAATGATTAATGTAGTCATGATGAACACAAGACAAAACATCTCAGAGAGAAGCTAAGTAGATTCTGGCATTTATACTACTGTAGAGCTTCTACAATGAATCAGTAAGGCAGTGTGTGACTCTCTTTCATTAGCTGCTTCATTACACTGAGCACGTGCATCAGGACAAAGTGGTTATTACACACCCACTTGTGCCCTCAGCTCTCTTTTGAAGCTAAAAACTATGAATACGAATCTCAGTTGAATCTCCGATTCACAGTTTTTCCAAGTTTAGTGGGAGTAATTGGTTTACATTTGCTATCACAGACCCCTTCACAGAATCGGGAACGGTAGGGGTTTGAAGAGACCTCTGGAGATCATCTAGTCCATCCCCCCGCTAGAGCAGGTTCATCTAAAGCAGGTTTTGAATGCCTCCAAAGGAGACTCCGCATTTATTTGGGGAAAACAAATCATACATCAAACATTTTTATCCATAAAGAATATCTGGTCTAGTTAAAGAAACCTAATTTATTTGGGGTTGTTCTGCCTGGAGAAGTCAAGGCTCTGGAGAGGCCTTACTGCAGCCTTCCAGTACTTAAAAGAGATTTCTATGAAAGACAGTGGCAGTGTTTTTAGCAGGTCCTGGTACAGGTCTTATCATCTCAGGACAATGGATGATCATTTTAAAGGGAACATTGGGAAGAATTTCTTCATCAACAAAGTTACCAGACACCAGAATGGTCTGCCCAGGGACGTGATGGTCACAATCCTCAGACATATATAAAAAACACACAGATGTGGTGTTGAGGGATTTAGTGATGAACTGGCTATGCTAGGCCAATCATCTTGAATGTGTTCCAAACAAATTGATTCCATGTGTGTGTGTATGGTACTGGTACTCAATCTCTAGAGGCAGAGATCATAGCGACCTGATCTAGTTGAAGACTGGAACACTTCTGCTATGAAGGAAGGCTGAGGGGGGTTGGATTGTTCATCCTGAAGAAGTTTATAGGGAGATGTTATTGTGGCCTTCTGGTATCTGAAGGGGGCCTGCAAGAAAGCAGGGGGTGGCGGTGGGGTGTTATTGTTATAGGGGTGATATTAAACTGAGAGGGCAAGATTGAATTCTATGGTGAGACACAGAAACAGGTTGCCCAATGAAGTTCTGGATGCTCCATCCCTGGTAGAGTTCAAGGCCAGGTTGGANAGGGCGGGGCGGGGCGGGGCGGGGCTTCCGCGTGACCAGTTTGAAATCGGAGGCGGCGGGAGGCGGCGGGCGCCGCCATGACACAGGCGGTGGTGGTGCAGGGTGAGGCTGGGAGGCG
>VZRI01012195.1:197668-241511 GCA_013397515.1 Upupa epops | reverse complement strand
TGGGTCGCAGGGGGGTGCGGGGTAAGGGTCCCCGCCGCCCCCTTCACCCCTGAGCCGTGTTCTCCCTTCGCAGTGGGTCAGTGCGGGAACCAGGTGGGCCGGCGGTTCTGGGACCTGGCGCTGCGGGAACACGCCGCCGTCAACCAGGTAACGGGCGGCCTCGGGCGGGCCGCCGCGCCCCTTCGTGCCGTGTTCAGCTTTGGGGTGGCTGCACAGCCGCTGTTGGATCGAGGTCGCTTCATGGGTTCACAGAGTTGTTGAAGAGACCTCCAGGGTCTCCGAGTTCAGTCGTTACCCCAGCCGTCCCACGGCCACTGCTGATCTCTGTCCCTAAGCTCCGGGTCCCCGCGGCTTAGTAACGCGTCCGGGGGTGGTGATTCAGTTGCCTCCCTGGGCAGCCTGTTTGTTGTGAGTAAACCCATGCCTAGGCGTTCTGCCGGTGAGCTAAGCGCCTCACACGCGGATAGGCGAACGGAGACTCCTGCTCCGTGCCGGTGCTTTGCCGCTGGCCCCAAAGCGAACAAGCAGCCCGGCGAAGCCGCCCTTGCTCTCCATGGCAGCACAGGCTGTGCCGTGAGTGACTGGTTGCTGTGCAGTTGTGCTGACGCCATCCGCGGTGTTCTGCTGAGTATCCTGAACAAACTGTACTCATCTCACAACTATGAAGGTGGCTTTTCTTGCCCAACTGCGTTAGTCCAGTGCAGAGCTGCTAAGAGGGTCCAAAGGCTGGAGCAGGTGCTTTACGAGGAATGGCTGAGAGAGGCAGGGCTGTTCAGCCTGGAGAGGAGGAGGCTGAGGGAAATCTGGTCAGTGAGGAGGAGGTTGAGGGAAATCTGATCAGTGCTTACAAATATTTACAGGGTGAGCGTCAAGAGTAAGCTCTTAGAGATACCCTGTGACAAGACAAGGGGCAGTGGTCACGAAATGGAATAGAGAAGGTTCCACCTAAACATTAGGAAAAACTACTTTAATAGTAGTTTTACTTGTTTAAAGGTAACAGAACAGTGGAACACAGAGCGCCCAGAGAGGTAGCGGGGTCTTTAGAGGAATAGTCAGGTCTGTGGAGACATTCAAAACCCACTTGAGTATGTTCCTGTGTGATGATCTGCAGGTGATCCTGCTCTAGCAGGTGGGTTGGACTAGATGATCTTCAGAGATTTCTTCCAACCCCTGCCATTCTGTTCCTCTGTGCTAATGAGCAGTCTTCCTCAATACCTTCTGTTGAAGTAGCTGTGAAAAGGCAATGGGTAAAGTTTGTATGCATATGGAGCCTCTTGATTTTAGTGTTGTAGGGAACCGTGGTTTTGCTTCATCAGGTCTTTAGAAGCGTGGTAAGCCAACTGCAAAACAGTAACATTAAGGTATTTAAGCTTTCCAGGTTTATTTAGATTTGCCATGTGTTAAGTAATTTCCATGCCTTCCTGCAGCAGGAAATTTAGGAATCAGTGATGCACAGTGAAATGTGCTTTCCTTTCAAAGCAACTTCATAGGTCATTGGTATCATGGGCATAGAGCCTACGGTGAATTGGGTACTGCAATGTACTGATTCAGCTATCAGTATAATAATTGCGCGGGGATCATCAGTAAAATGCAGAAACTGGAGAAATGAAGTATTTGTTTAATCTTGTGCTAAAAATATCCTAGTAACATCCTCCTGCCTGGTTTATGTATTTAGCTGATGCTTCCGTTTTCATGTTCAATGTTCTAAATGTTTCTTTTTTTTAACATTTAATTTTAAATGTCCTTTTTAAAGCTGACTGCAGCTAGTTGAATTCAGCAGTCACTGCTTTGAGTGGAGGAGTTTGACAGGTGACCTTCAGAGGTCCCCTCCAACTTAAATTGTTCTGTGAAGAAAGCACTGCGAATTTCCAATGTTATGCATCATCTTGTGCCGTCTTGTTTCCTTTTAGAAAGGGGTCTATGATGAAGCATTAAGCAGTTTCTTTAGGAACGTGGATACAAGGTAAGTTTTCCAGTCAAGCAGCTCATGGGCTCAGTACAGTAGATGAACAATTCTATCCCTGGAGACATGGAGGGATTTCTTACGGGAAAACAGGGCAGTGCAGTGACAAGTTTTCCCAGCCTGAGCAGTTGTAGAGTGCCAGGGCACACTCAGTGCGCTATGGTCTGTCCTATGACGCCTGTGCTGGATAGGAGAGAATCCTTTGAGGTTCTGGTAATGCCTGTAGAGGTACCAGGGAGCAGAGGCTGTATATGAGAGCAAACTTGCCTGAAGTAGTGTTTTTAGGGTATTTGAGGTCTTATCCTATCCTGTGACTGCATTCCTTTAGGGAATAACGAGGCCTTTCTGAGAAGCTTGGTTTAGGTGTGTGTTTGTTTCCACTGTAACACATAAGACTAAGGAAGAAATCTTATTCTAATAGAAATGACTCCATTTTTCTATTACCATTCTGAGCTTGGGTTTTCTTAATATTGTATTTTTCAGAAGTAGTGGTGATGGTTCTGAGAGTCACAAAGGAAAAATCTGCTCTTTAAAAGCACGAGTAAGGCAATCTTTTAAGGTGGTTCTTTTTCCATTGCACGTTTGCATCCGGCTGCGTAGAAATTTTCATTAAGGCCTTATAATTGCCTAATTTTTAACTACTGCTCTGGATGGTAAAATTTATAATTGCAACTTCTATGGCTGAGTGGAGTAATGCAGTTTGCTGCCTGTCTCGCTCAGTGATTTAAATGATATTTTTAATAAACTGATTGTATATATTACCAACCGGGCTCTTATTTAATTTTCTGAAGATTGGGTTTCCTTGGGCCATTTCAAGTGATTAAGAAGCAAGAGAACTTGAAACATAAAAACACTTGAATTTTTTTAAATCTAAGTATTGGTGCCACAGATAAAATTCTGTTAAAATTGCATGATCGGAACGTCCTGTTGAAGAGCTTTAGCACATCAGCTGAGGTGAACCCAGTTGGTATCCTCGTTAACTAATACAAAAAGTTTGTCTGGGGCACGGTAAACAACTTCTGTTTCTTTTGTGGTGTTCTCTTGAAGGGTGGTTTGCTTACGGACTGAGTTGTAATTCTTTCCTTTCTCCAAGGCTGTATTGATTGACATGGAGGAGGGCGTGGTGAACGAAGTTCTGCAGGGACCGTTGAGGGATGTGTTTGATAGCAAGCAGCTTATCACAGATGTTTCTGGTTCAGGGAACAACTGGTGAGAACCTCTTCAGAAAGCATTTCTTAGCAACTAATTAGATGGCATATGAAAAGGGGAAATGATAACTGGTTTTCTGGTTCCTTCTGCACCTGGGGAGCTGCAGCGCATTACCAGTAAACTTTGGAGTCACTGTTGCCTGGAGGAGGGCTTTGAAAAGCCTTTTACAGAAGGATAATTATGCTGATATACCATTTTGTCTATTTTCTCTATCCCTTTTTTGATTTTATTTTTCAAAAGCATGCTTCTTATTTTTGTTTCTTTGGTATTCAGCTGCTTCATTGCTCGCTCAAAGCCATAATCTAGTTTGAGACTGTGCAACTAGTGTGGAAATGAGATACGTGAGCAAATGCACTTCTGATTTTGAAGCACCACAGAGTCTAGCTTTGTTCATATAAACTACATTACCACAAGGAGAAATTCAGAAGAAGATTGATTAACATAATGAATTCCAATTTTCACTGAGACCTTAATGGCACTTCTGACAATCTGTGGTGCACTACAGACTGGAAAGCAAATCATCACAAGTGAACCAAAAGAGAGTGAAATGCGGGGAATAAAGCATCCTGCAAAGTGTCACACTTTAGAACTCTGGACTCTAAAATGTGAAAGAGAAGTTAAAATAAAAACCTAAAGGTTGTTTATTGGAATGTATTTCTTTAAAGTGCTTTCTGTGTCCTTAGGGCTGTAGGCCACAAGCTATATGGCTGTCAGTACCGGGAAAACATTGTGGAAACACTGAGGAAAACTGCAGAGTACTGCGACTGTCTGCAGTGTTTTTTCATCATTCACTCCATGGGAGGTGGTAAGTAATTTCTTTTCTAGCTGGTACGGTTATGGTAGCCAGAGGTGAAAAACTGGGATCTTGAAAAGAAAATCAGTGTAATGATTACAGTGTTCTGAATGCAGAATGAAAAGGTTAACCTGATTAAGTGGACCTGTAATTACATATTTGTTTGGTTAGGGCACTGAGGAGCCCTAATGAACTAAGGTAAATGCTCCTCAGACCAAAAACACAGCTAAAACTGTAAATATGAGGCAGTGGGTGACTTGGCACAGACACCAAATACAAGGAAACACTGAGGTGTTACTGATCAGAAGAGGCTTGGGAGTAGACTTCTAATGGTTTGACTGACTAGGACCTCAGTCTTTCTGCCTTAGTGTCCATCTGAGCACATTAATGTACCTCTGCTGGCAGCCCTACGCTCCAGAGAATGCCCATCTGTCTATAAACTGAAAAGCTCTGCATTTCTAACCTATGAGAGTTAAGGCTTAAGATAACACAGGGAACCTTTTATCTTCTCGTTGTGTCTTCACTGATAATTAGGGACAGGATCTGGCCTTGGAACTTTTGTACTCAATTTGCTTGAGGATGAATTTCCAGAAGTGTATAGATTTGTTACTTCAGTTTTTCCCTCTGGTGAAGATGATGTTATAACTTCTCCATATAACACTGTGCTGGCTATGAAGGAGCTTAATGAGCATGCAGACTGTGTACTACCGATAGAGAACGAAGTAAGAAATGCTGTTCTATTCCTATGAATTTCTTTGTTAGACCGCACACAGGAAGTGTTTCTTCCATGCATTGATTTCATTACCCAGCCTTAAAAAGCGGAACTTCAGCTTTTTCAAGTGGTAAATGAATTTGTAAGTCAGTTGCATGTCTTTGAAATTGGCCCGGGTATCACCAAAACATTGCTCTGCACCTTCCAAGTGCTGAATTTTTTAGTGTCTGTTTCTAGGTAAACAGTTAAAAGCTTTTGCCTACTGAGGTCTTACACAAGTTGATTGCTGAAAGGATGAAAGTACTGGGGAAATGGCTAACTACTCCAAATTCTGACAGACTTGACTTCACTGATTGCTAGCTGCACAGGCATCACAGGTGGACTTGACCATGCAAACCACTAGGCTCCTTTGAATCTAACTTGCTGTTTGCTTATGAAATAAAAAAGGGGGAAGACAAAGTGAAATGCAGGAATTACACAAATAATAAGAGTCATTTTAAAATATGAGGACTTTGGACAAGTGAATAAAACTCACACTTGTGAGCCAAGCTGTGCACCTGTTTGTGATGTGTACTGAACATGTATAGAAGCATTTCAGTTAACTGGAGTGGGTCAAAAGTTGGGCGTACGTGTATCAATGGTAGAGTTTTTGAACTGAGTACCATGGCTTGCTTCTTGAAGATAACTGAAACAAAAACTTAGAGTGCTGAATTGGAAGGATCTACTCTCAAGACTTATGTATGCTGTTTTCTTTCTCAAAGTCTCTATTTGAAATAGTTAACAAAATTCATCAGATGATCAATTCTGGGAAGCTGGGCTCAACTGTGAAGCAGAACAGCTTGGTAACATCTAGTGCAGGTGGGGCAAAACCTGGCCAAGAGAAGCCATTTGACACGATGAATAATATTGTGGCCAACTTGCTGCTGAACCTGACAAGGTAAAGTTACTGGTTATTTCTCTGTGGAGGTAGGATTGCTGGAGGCAGTGTGTGCTGCAGACACGTATCCAGGTTGATACAGGCTAATTTGTTCTCCATGTTATACTGCTCTTTGTAAGATTTAGTTGATCCATGGTGAAGTTGTTGGAAGTATTCAGATGATCAGTGGCGTTGCTCTAGCCGAGACAGCCTTAGAACCCAAGTAAGAAACAGTTTATAGGCAGAAGGATAATATCTTCCATGAATGTTTAATGGAGCCTGGGAAGGTTTTGCTTTTCTAGGTCAGCTGCATTATTTTATAAACAGTGTCAGATCACTGGTGCTCCTAAACTGTCTGCTGCTGCGCGAAACTCCTGGTGAAATGCACTTCAGGAGTATCGGCCGGTTTTCCTTTCACGTAGCTTGTCGGGGATGCTTGGTCCTGTGTGGTTGATTGCAGCCTGTTCATTAAAGTGCATTCAGCAGCTATGTCCACATACTGCAAAGCAGTGCTAGAGACCACAGCTGGGAAACTGTCTCACTCTCAATGATTTATTGCTCTGTAATGAGAAATGTTTGTAAATAAGACGCAGCACTGTTACTGCCAAATGGGGGAGGTTAGTAATCATGTGTGAACTCTTTCCTGAGCTCTGTTGTTTGATGAATTTATTGCAGGGAACACGTGAAAAATAGATGTCATGAGTGTTCACCTTGTAAAGGCAGTTTATAACCATGTGATACTTTTTTCAGCTCTGCTAGGTTTGAAGGTTCCCTCAACATGGATCTTAATGAAATCAGCATGAATTTGGTTCCGTTTCCTCGACTTCATTACTTGGTTTCGAGCTTGACTCCTCTGTATACGCTGGCTGACGTGCATGTACCTTCTAGAAAGTAAGACAAAGAATACACAAGCTTTGCTTTTCAAGCTTCGTTTCTGATTCTTCGATACTTTTTGGTACCAAATGGCATTTTTAAAAATTAAAGTAAGGGTATAGTTTCTAAAGTATTGAAGTCTGACACTCAATTCAAGTGAATTGTGTGGATTTTAGGAACATCCTTTGTTTTACTCTATAGTGGTTGAGCCAGTGAAATGGAGGTAGATTTTTGTTATCCTTGCTGTGAAATCTTTCTGTTGGAAAGATGTGTTGCTTAGAATGCACACCACAACTTCTTTCGAGTAACAGACTTACTCAAAGCACTGTAAAGCAAATGAAGAATTCACCTAGACTCCCTGGAAGCAATGGCACCTTTCTTTAACCAGGAGAGGCGGTGAGCCCAGTTAACAGCTTATTGTCACAAAAATCTGATGCTTGTCAAGTTCTGTGGGATTACTGATCTCTCTGACCTGGCAGAAGAATAACCAGTTAAAACCCACGTTACTGGTTTGAGTGACTGAAGTTCATTCAGCAAAAGGTCCAAATAATGATAGAGGCAGTTAAGTGATGGAAGTATGCAAAGTGGAGAGGTGTCAGGGCCACTCCTTCTCTGTGACAAGTTCTGTGACAGTCAGTTGGATCTCTTGAAACCATACCCTGAGGAGACAATGGAGTGCTGGAGGGATGGTTGTGGGGAGATGCTCAACCCAATCCATTTCAGAATGAGGTGGACAGTAGTACTTTTGTCTCCTTTATTTAGTTGTAGTTTTCAATAGGCAAATTTTGGCAGAGGTGATTAAAATAAAGAAGGAATTGAGTAGTAGATGCAGAGAGATTGGAGCAAATGGGGAGAATGGCTTAGATATTATGGGACAATAGAAACCTCCTCAAGCTACCACAGTAGTAGCTGAGTATCAGTGGTTGATATCCCACAGTATGTAGAACTTGCTTAAGCAGGTAAAGCAAGAAAGAATATGATCTTTAAAGTGTCATCTTTACATAATAGAAGTAGAATAACTAGATAAATGTGTAATCTTCTGTTCCCTAAATTGTTTTATAGTTCTAGTTTTATAATATTTTTATGCTTCATTAACTTATTTAAACAATGAAGTGTAGCAAGCATATAATCCCTTCTGTAAGGGCTAGCATCACTTCAGTATTCTTTGCCAGATCCTTCACAGTGAGATTGTCCACTCAAGCTGACATAACCAGAACCTCAAGGAGTTAAATCATTCTGCCTATTTTGATGAGTTTGTGACCGTTAACCTAAAATTGCTGCAGAAAAGGTCTCTTAGTCTGTCCTCTTTAAACTCTTGCAACGTGAAGGAGAAATGGATCTGGTTTCTTGTTAAAATCTTGCAAAGCCAGCATGTGCACAGGTAAAGGTTTGAGACTTTCTCCTGTCACTGACTCCAGCATTGTGTGAACATTTCTGTAGCCTGCTTTAGTAAAAGTTAACTCTGTTTTCACCTAGGTTGGATCAGATGTTTTCAGATGCTTTTAGTAGAGATCACCAACTAATTCAAGCAGATCCAAAGCACAGCCTCTACCTTGCCTGTGCGCTCCTCCTTCGAGGAAACGTGCAGGTTTCAGACCTTCGCAGAAATATTGAAAGGTTTGTAACACCAGACAAAGATGTCATGGGATTTGTGGGTGAAATTGTTCTCAGCTGTCCAGAGCACTCACCTTTCATTTGAGTAATTTCAATACCAAATGACTTTACTCTAATATTAGTTTCAGAAGGGGAAGAAAATGTAATTTGAGTAGTGAGTCCCAGCATTCTTGGATTTCCAAATACAGAGATCTTGCCACATATTCCTGTGCCGTTCCTCTCCTCAAAAATGCAAGAAAAGAAACCAAATCCCAATCTCCCAGAGGTCTTCTAACAGTAAAGATGTTGGAGGAATGATTTCTATAGAAATAGTTTGGTTTGACCAAAACAAAGGTTCCTCTCTTTGATGTAGAGAGAGAACCAGCCTTGTTTAGCCACTCTGTTAGCACTCCGTTTCTCTGTTTTGCACTGTGGATCTCTGCATCATGATAACAGGAAAGTCAGGCAAGCTTTGCATACAGAATGGCATTTACAGGCAGCAGGAGGCATCTGAGTTTTATCTTTCAAATGCCAATACATTAAACTAGTAAAACTGGTGTTTGCAGGCAGTGCTTTAGTCTGCAGTCTTGCTCAAAATAACTGGCTTGCTTAGTTCTGGAAGCTTAAATGGGTCAGGAGGTAACTAGATTTTTATATTGCAGGTTGAAGCCTTCCCTGCACTTTGTTTCTTGGAATCAAGAGGGCTGGAAAACTGGTCTGTGTTCAGTACCTCCTGTTGGCCACTCCCATTCCCTTCTGGCCTTATCAAACAACACCTGCGTAAAACCAACTTTCATTGAACTCAAAGAGAGGTTTATGAAGCTCTACAGGAAAAAGGTACGACTCTTACTGTAACGGCTGTAGCTGCTAATCACTAGCATCTTGCATTATTGGGAGGCAAATCTTAGTATCGCACAGGGACTGCTTACAAGTAACTGCCTGAGATTGCCATTTGTGTTGCCTGTCAATGAATCATCCCAGCAGCTGAATGTTGTTTATTGAGCCAAAGGAATTATGCACCAAGAGAAAGAGTAACACCGCTGTTTCTGTACTGCCATAGGCTCACCTTCACCACTATCTGCACGTAGATGGGATGGAGCAGAGCTGCTTTTCCGAGGCCGTGTTGTCTTTGTCAGACCTAATACAAGAGTATGATGAGCTGGATGTCACAAATGGTGGGCCTAGAACAGATCCATCAAGACTGAAGATAGCTGTTTAAAGGAGGAAGAACTGCACTTCAACAAATTCCCCCCAGCATCTAACCACTTCAGTTAAACAGTGAGTTTCAGTATGCCTCGCTGTTGTGATCCTGAAGAGGGATGGGGATAGTGGCTTCCCCAGCTCACAGTGGTGTCCTGTGATGTGACAGGCCACACCTAGAATGCAATTTTCAAGGTTTCTAGTTGTGGGTGTCACTCGGAGCAGCCTTCACCAGAGTAAATTGACATAGCATAGGCTGTAAGGGTAATAAAGGGAGGTTATTCTTTTCTCTCCTCTAGCTCAGGATGAACTAAAGGAAGCCTTGCCTCAAAGCAGAACCACTGTTGCTAGATCCTCATTTTTAACAGATGAGAAAAGGCCTGTGTACTGTTTCCAAAGATTAAGACTGGTTTCTTAAACTTTGCACAATAGAGGTCATTCCAGAATGCTCTCAGCCACGTTTCATGGCTCTGCTCTTTTTGGTGGCTAAAGCTTTCTGAGTTGATAGCCAAATTAGCAATATTGGAACATTTCACTAAATGATTTACATGTCAAGTTTCATACTTGACAGGTGAATGAACAGGATTGTAGTGATTCTTACCTGTGAATGCTGAGTTGCACTTGACAGCGAACTAATGCAATAGACCTCCGGGTGAAACATGCACTAACAATGGAGTTGTAAACATTGCTTGAAGAGCAAAGTTTATGTGCTTGAAAGAATGCAAGCAAAGTAGATGTTTTAATACTTGGATTTACTGGCACCAGTAGATTTTTACATCACAGAACTCTTGCGAAATAGAATGTACAGCCTTGGCTGTTGTGGAAAAGCAACACCAGTGAATGCTTACGAACCAGACCTGATCAATACAGAGATTTCTTAAAACCTGAAGTCCTTGCAGAGTTGGAGTGAGCATAGGAGTAAGCAGAGTCTTCAATGTGTAAGTCCAGCAGCACTCAATAAAACACTGTGATGAGCGAGGAGCATTTGTTTTTGTAAGAAAAACATCCTCACAATCGTAATCCCCTTGAGATTTGGGCATGTGTTTTCTGCAGGTGCCTACTTATTTGCTTCTTCATCAGCACATTTACATAGGCACCACCAGAGAAAAAGTATCTGTGGCAAAAAGCAATCTGAGCTTAAAATTGATTTTTGGCATTGAAACAGCATCAGTGTGTTTATTGCAGACACAGAGATGTATCTGCAATACAACTAGTGATTAGAATCGAGGGTGATGGATGAAGTGCTACAGGGTAAGTCGGGGGTTCTTTTTAATAGGTCAGAACAACTGAATGTACGTGGATTTGTCTTTGTGGGCATCGGCTTGATTCCTCGTGGTACAAAGCTGTCTTGCTGTACCTTGTCTAGTTACCAGAAGTTCTTGTCAGGGCAGCACTATGGCTGTGTGCATCCTTCTCAAGAACTTCTCTCCCCATATACAAACACATACGCACTTGTACTTCTGTGTTTGAGCTGCTGTGTTAGAAATGATGACTCACTTGTACAGTTTCACATTAAACAGTGCTGCAGCAGGGGCTGTGCTAACTCTTCGCGTTGTAAAGGTGCAGTTGCACTCTCAGGGTGTCACAGTCAGTAGTGTAACCTCTCATAACACTTTGAGCTCAGAAAATATGTCTCCTGGCACGCTGCAAGTGTGCTGGCATACGCATGACGTTATCCACATCATCTTCCACTGAAAGAAGCCTTCATTGGGACACTCAAACCGCACGGTGATCAGTGTGGACTTACTGGGTATGCAGCACCTCTTGTCTGAGCAGGCCCCACAGAAAGTTAGTTTGTAGCTTCGAGTAGTGGAGCATCCAGAAAAGACGAGCTTCTCTGCTGCAGGAAGCTGGAACGTCGGTTGACATGTTTTTCCTTCTGGGATCTTTAACGTAAAAGCAGAGAGAAGCCTCAGTTTCTACTCTTTAAAAACAGAACACGTAGAATAAAAATAGCCACATCTACACAGAGTTATCTTTGAAAGCTGCTGGATTTTTCCTCAACAGTCAGCAGCCACAAAATACTTTCTGAGTGACTGGGCATGAGGACATAATTATCAGCACTTAGGTTTCAATACGTTGTTTTGTTTGGAATCACGAACGTGGAGCTTGAGGTTAGGGAACTGTTACCTTAAAACCCTTCAGAAAAGGAAGACGTCGCTTCCTGTTAGTGTGCTTGCTAATACCTCCCTTTTTCCATTACTTCTGATGTTGCCATCTTTCATTCATCTGTTTTGTATTGGGAAATTACCTTTATTGTCTTCAGTATATTGGCCAGACAAGGCTGGAGGAAGCATAATCTCTTCTCTCTCTTCATTTTGCACTTGCTGTTTTCGTTGGTCACCCTGCTCGAAATGCCTATGCCACACGTCCTGGAGCAGGGTGTCCAGGGGGTTGCCTGTACTAGGCACTTCTTCTTCAAAACTAGAGCTGAACTTCTGTAAGCTAAGACAGCACTATATTATTTACGGAGCAGGACAGCCCCCACAGGGTAATTGAAAGTAAATGGTTAAGCGTTTGACCTCAGTTGATGAGGGTGCTTTCGTAGGTCAGGTTAAAATGAGGCATGGATAGTGTTACACAAAAGCCAGATGCACTGCTGCTCAGGGGCACAGTGCATGCGGCAAGACCTGTAGACAGAACGGTTTACCGGGGTAGCTGGGCACACCTGACATCCTTCTGTAGTTGGTTGATTGGAGCTGTTTGTGCTGCCTCGAGCCACAAACGGATCGTCCAGGGCTCTTTCTGCCTGTGACCCTGGTGCGGGGACGTGCTGCTAGTCTTGGTGTGAGTACAGGTGTACATCCAATGGCACCACTGACACACAGGCACTTGTAAAGCGGGTTAGGCTGGAAGCTCTGCCCATTAAGATAATAAACTCCATTGAGCTCACATCCTACAGCTATCAGATCTGCAAACGATAAACATTGGTTACTAACACCAGAGGAATAGGGGGTACCTGTTCATAGGCTTCTCAAGTGTGTCAGCCTTCACTCAACTGCAGATAGACTACAGCCATTCACTTTAAGTCAGTCATCAACACAGAATCATAGGGTTGGAAGGGACCACCAAAGGTGATCTAGTCCAGCTCCATGACAACAAGCAGGGATGCCTCTGACTAGAACAGATTGCTCAGAGCCCCATCCAGCATCCCGGGATGGGGTCTCAGCCACCTCTCTAGGCAACCTGTTCCAGTGATTCACTATACTCACATCAAAGAACTTTTTCTTCGTGTCCAGCCTTTTCTAGGGTCAAACCATCCCCTCTTGTCCTATCCCCCACCCCTGTGAACAGTCTTCCCCAGCCTTATAGGCTCCTTTCAGGGATTAGTGTTGCTATAAAGTTCCCTTGGAGACTTCTCTTCAGGCTGAACAACCCCAACTTCCTCACACACAAGTTTAAAGAGAGTCCCAACTCTGCACTCTCAGATGCACTGCCCAAGCATCTGGAAGACTGAAGTGGAACACAGAGCAGTGCAGCACCAGCCACCTGAGTGTTCCTCCAAACCTATTCACCTGTGTGTTCCTACCCTACTAACTGTGAGAGCAGAACACGAAAGAGCGACTTACATGCACACACGCCTGTTTCATACCTAGGCTCATCTTCTGAGTAGTCACAGTAGAGGCCTTTGTGGGGATCGCAGATGTCTGCTTCATTGCAGCTCTCTCCTGATTGCTTGGCACAGACCTTGCAGCATCCGCAGCCATCCTTCACCAAGCTTACCCCGGGGATGCAGGTTGGCGCGGGTGGGCATCTGCATGGCCAGTGACAAACCTCCTTGCGCTGGTGGACTTCACCAGTTTCCGATGGGTTTTCCTGGGGCTTCGCTGCTAGGCTGCAGAGAAACTTAGACAGAGTGGGATGTTTTGAATGCTGAAGGCATTCTGATAGCATGGAATGACAGGGGGATGAAAAAACCTGCGAAGCTGCTTGCAGGCACTTCACATTTCTCATCTCACAAGACCCAGGAGCGACAAGCTGGGAGGTTTAGATAGGAGACGGAGGGCTAGTTTCATCAGTCACTGACGTACACCAAGGTGTCGTTCTACAAGTGAGCTTGGCCTGCTGCTAGTATGAAACACAGCTCCCTGATCTTTCACAGAGCCCTGGAATGTTTTGTGTTGCAAGGAACTTTCAGAAGTCACAGACCATGATCTAGTCCAACTCCCCTGTGGTGAGCAGGGACATCGACGACTAGATCAGGTTATTCAGAGCCCCAGCTTGACCTCAACTGGCTCCAGAGATGGGGGATCTATGACCTCCCTGGACAACTCAATAGTGTTTTTGCCTTCTCATTGCAAAGAATTTCTTATATCCAGTCTAAATCTCCCCTGTTAGTTGAAAACCATCACCCCTCGTCCTGTTACAAGCAGCCCTGCTAAAATGTCTGTCCCCTTCTTTCTTAACAGCCCCCTAAGTTACAATTTTTCTGGGCACATGAAGACCCATCTGTCCGGTTCTGTTCCTCAAAACTGCTGGGCTCTGCTGATGTGGAAACTACCTCCAGCAGAGATGCTAAAGCAAACCTGGGGGAGCGGTCGTTTGGCAGGCTTTCCCGTCAGTTCAGCTTGCAGACTGTGCCTGCAGAACGCAGCACTGCTCGTGTCATAGCTCAGGAACCTCGGGCAGCTTCGTTGAGCTGCTCTAATTTGCACACAGCAGTAACTGCTCTTTTCAAAGGCTTCTTTCTGCCACTAATTTCCATTGTTCACGGTCATTTACAAATGTACTTACAATATCTTAATCCGTAGCTACTAATGAAGCCCCAGAGTAGTTAAAATCGAGTTCCTTCGGCTGAATGATTTTGAAGACACAGACTAACTCGCAGAGGCAGCTCACAGAACAGCTGCCTGTAAAGCAGTCACGTGCTGTTCCACGCAGAAGTTCCACGCGTGTTTGTTAACCAGTTGTGGATGAAGGATTACTTTGTGAGCCCTTGTAGCTAAATACAGGAGGAATCTAGAAAATGCTAACTTAATTTCAGGCAACTGAGCCTTTCCTACGATGCAAATCGGTGATCGCACACTGCAGGATGAGGCTGAAAGGCTTGCTGCATAAACAGACACGCAGGTGTCCCTGCACGCTCAGCAGTGTCCAAGACTGGATGGCTGCTTCAGGAATCGCCTCCCTGCAGCTCTTTTTGCTTTTTAGCAGGGTAATCCTATCAGGAATTTGGCCACAAGCAGCCAGGAGAGGCTCTGCGGCCCGGAGCTGATAACGTGTTTGCAAACGGGGACGTGGAGCAGGAAATGATCTTTGTGCCTCCGCCACTGCGTTTCACCCACGCTGCTCATTAGAACGGGCTTTGAACCCCAGGGTTCTGCCCAGGCAATTGGGTTTTCTCTCCTTATTCTTAGATATCAACTAAGTGAGAAAAGCCCCATCAGGAAGAGGTCTGGCAGTGCTTCACCACAGATTTACCGAGCAGCTCACTGCCGAAGAATCACCCCGTATCTGTTACACTGCAGTGACAGCGTACTTCACTCACAATTGCTTTTCTCATTTCTGGTCCCCAAGGCTCCTGTGCCAGAGTCCATCTCCTCTGTCACACATGGGTGGTGTTACCAGTCTCTAGCCCCACCACACAACCCCAGCGCATACTTTTCCTAGGAGCAGATCAGAAAGCGAGCCCCTTGTACAGGAACCCGCTGTGCTGTTGCCTGAAGGCTGAACAAGGTCCACACGGCATCGCCAAGCAAGCAGCAAAAGCAGTGAAGGAAAGAGTGTTATCTTAGTCTGCCTTTAAAGGTGCAGAGTGCTGGCAGAGGGAGAGCCATCTCAGAATGCTGTTTGACATTCGTCTGGACTGTGAAGGGAAAGCGTGGCGTGGGCAGGGAGAGGGGCTTTTCTGAAGGCAGTAAAGAAGAGATCACTCAAATACCCTCAGCAAAGACTATCACTTCAACTTTTCTTGTAAGACAAAGCAGAGCACAGCCCAGGTGCCTTCCTCCTCTGTAAAACTAGCCTCACGTCAGAGTAGGAGCAGGGAGCAGAGTTTATTTTCTTGCTCCATCCAATGACCGGTTGTGCTTATGTTAAAAGAAGCCACCAAAAACCCAAACACGGTCTCTGAGCATTTAAGCTTCCTTCAAAGCTGGGGTTTTTCCCCATGGAATGCTGTTAATGTACAGAGTAGAGAGAGAAAATCGCCACAACCTGGGCCACCGATGCAGTAAATAAGCTGCAAATGGAGTTCTCTCAGGAGTAAGGGAATGGCTCCTTATTCTTGAGGAGAGACCCGCTCCTCTGGAACTTATGTTGTCATTAAGCAAGCGACACCTTTAAACCAGGACAGGATGAGGAAGGGAGAAATAGCTCTTCTTTTTAATGAACTTACCTGTTGCATACAAGGGATGATGAAGATGGGGGGAAAAAGGAGCCACCGCATGTTCCTTCACTTTCAGAAGTGAAACGGGGAGATAGGGAACAGGCTGAGCTGTGTCAGAGGAAGCACTGAACACAAAGCTCTCCTCTGTCTCCCTTGCCAACCCTACTTTCCCCAGCACACGCACGAACACATACGCGCATTCACACTTGAAATTCTCCGCTTCGTACAGAACCAGCTTCACGCTGCAGTTTCCAAGCGATCTCCTTCTCTCTGCCCAGCTCCGTGATACAAATTTTCACACCCTGCTTCATCCCACCCGGCAGATTCTGCCTGACTTAACTGAGCTCGGGCTGGGTGACCCTTCTGCTGGGAGCACAGTGTTACCTTAACTCGTCTTTAAGTCCGTTTCACAGGAACCCTGAAACCTGAAGGACAGAGCCCCAAGCACAGAGACAGAAAGCACAGCTTCTCACCATTTCCAGTGCACTGTGCCCAGCAGGTCATGGTGTAAGATCACCCCTGTCAGTACATCATGCTCTCTAAACAGGGAAAGAGAGAACACAGCACATTATAACACGGGTGCATGCTCTGCACTGCTTCTGTCCAGGGAATCCCAGTAGGGAAACCCAAACTGTACTGGTCCCTGCAGTGCGTGCCTTGTCTCACTGCCATCCCACCCCATTTCATCACAAGATGATTCCTATCTCCAGATTTCCTCCTCCCTAATGCTGCTAAGGCGATGTGCCTCATTTTTAGGCTCACGAGCAGGGTTCTCTGGGGTAAGATAAAAGCTCCATCCCTGCAACAGCAGTGTTGCTGGCGCCCTAGGGAATGCTCTCCCCTTCCATTTGTCCTCACTCAGGGGCATCCTCTGCAGTTACTCATGGAGGCTGACAAACCCCACATCCCCACAGCAGCCGTGCGTGGACAGAGGCAGTGGTGGGAATGAGGGATCAAATTCACCGGGTAAATCCGGTTTGCTCCCTTTCTTTGAGAACCAGAAAATCCTGGAATCGTTAAGGTTGGAAGAGACCTCCAAGATCGTGAAGTTCAACCATCATCCCACCAAACCGCGTTTCCAAGTGCCGCATCTGCATGTGTCTTCAAGCCCTGCATGGATTGTGACTCCACCACCAACCTGAGCAGCCTGTTCCGATCCCTGACCGCTCTTTGCCCGTAGATTTTTACTGATGTCTAATCTAACCCTCCCCTGGCTCCATTTGAGACCAGTTCCTCTTGTTCTGTTGCTGGTGACCTGGGAGAAGAGACTGACCCCCAGCTCTCTACAATCTCTCTCCTTCTGGGTAAAGAGTAATAAGGCCTCCCCTCAGTCTCCCTTTCTCCAGAGTAAACAACCCCAGTCCCTCAGCCACTCCTCGCAAGACTTGGTCTCTGCTCTGTATACTTGAAAACAAGTAAGCAATCTCTCATTCCTAGAGAGTAAACAACCCCAGTCTAGTTTAGCAATCTCTCATTCCTAGTAACTGCCTGAGCTTCAGTCCTCCTCCCGAGCGCATGGTTAAAACAGTACCTGCACAGAGAAGAGGATGGGCCTGCGCTGCGCCCAGCTCTGTGCCATCGATCCAAAGAGGCCCAGGCTGTACAGGCCAGGAGGAGTGAAGGCAGAGACCAAACCAGGCATGAGCACAGATTCGGGACCCACCAAGCAGGGTGAAGGACTGTCACTGCGCTGGGCTCACCCGTCGCCTGCCAGACTTGGCCAGTTCTGCCCACGCGGCAGTGGCTCTGCTTTCTCTTTGGAATGTGATGCTGAATTCACTGTGACAGAATAAACCCAAACCAGCCCAAATCATATTTGCAAAGCAGCTCTTTCTCCTCACAGCCAGCAGCCCCAGCCTCCCCCTACTTCTGTGCCTTGTGGCTGGCCAGAGCCTTGCCTCACAGGCAGCCAGCTGCTCCTCGGGGACAGGCACTGTCAGCACAAATATTTGAGCACAGGAGCGAATCCTGTGTGTCTGGAGACGTGAACCTCCACTGGGGCACAGACAGCCCTCAAAGGGTTCCCACTGTTAGTTACGGGGGGGGAACAGTAACGCAGCTTCCCAAATTCCTGGGCTGTTTACACATGTAGTTCCTGTGCCGCTGAAAACATTCCCTGTGGAAATGGAAATAAGGTCCTGGCCGACATCCTACCTAAACCTTGCTCGGGGGAAGGACATGAGAGACACACAGAGAGCTGTATTCTTCCCAGCGAGCTGGCTGGGGGATTCTTCTCTTTATTATTCCCAGCACATTCTTTATTCATCGTGTTTTCAAAGCCCACCTCAGCGCTGGCGTATCGGCACTGCTGCCTCCAGAGCTGTTTGTCACAGAGGCACACAAAAGGCAAACAGGCAACAATACACGGCTGGACCCCTGCCCATTCCACTGTTAGTTACGGACAGGGGGGAGTAACCCCCAGCCAGGTAGAGGAAGGCTTCGCCTACCCCTCTTCCTCCTGCTGGTGTCATTACCTCCACCCCTTTCTCCTCCTGCATTTATTTCAATCGTGTTTGATTGATTTCTTGGAGCAGTTCAGAAACCGGAGGGGATCCTGACGTGTCCTGGGGAGGAGTCCAGTCCGTCTGTGGCCCCGTCCACAGAGCCTGCCCCCGAGAGTGCACTGCTGCCTGCGGGCACGTCTCACCGACCAGGGGAACTGGCTACCGCCACGGCAACCCCCCGCCTCTTTGGGCATCCTCACATTGATGGGAAGGAGGGTCCTTCAAAGGAAAATGAGGCATGAGAGGCGAGCTGTTCGCCTGTTTGCCTAGGCTCCAGGATTCCTCCGAAACGGGGGACCAGGGCTGCCAAAGTGACGCGCTCAGCGGTGGTGCCGCAAAGCCCGAAACTCAGAGGGACGGTCGGAAAAAAACAGGGACATCTTTTATCCCTTTTCTGTTTACTCCGTCTCTAGACTTCTGGTCCTTGAGGTCAGCTCTGCAGCCAAAGGGCTCCAGCCTTTTTCCAGAAATGAAAGCCCAGCTTGCCAAGGAATTGTTTAGTCACACAGACTGAGACCTTAAGAACAACACCCCGACGATCACAAGACTCCCGATAGTTCTCTGGACTTGGCATCACCCTTCGTTTGTCATCTGAGCCTGCACAGGAAGACAGTCTGGAAGCTCAGAAATGCTTTCTGGCTTCAGGGAAACCCCCAAAGAATCAAGTGTGAGATTTCCTAGTCAGTCCTCTTCCCTCCTTCTCCTCGCCTCTCCTCGCCTCCCCTCGCCTCTCCTCGCCTCTCCTCGCCTCTCCTCGCCTCTCTCGCCTCTCCGCGCCTCTCCTCGCCTCACCCTTCTTTTCCCCACCCCTTTCCCTTTGCTTCCCTTTCCCCTCTCGTCTTTTTCCGCACACACCACCTTCCAAGGTTAAACAGCTCCACTATTTGCATCTCCTGTGTGCGTGCTCCCCCTCTCCCCGCGATTCACGGGCACGCACCCTGGCGGCACACTGCTGTGCCAGCCCTTGCAAAGTGTCTGTTTTCGCTGAGATTAAGCTCTACCCTCCTAATTAAAATAATTGCTCAGATTTGGCAAAATTAATTGACTATGCTATTAGCTAATTTATTTTTAGTTAAGACCTAAGGGACAATGATACTGTAGACAACGAAGCTGTGCAGAGTATCTCCATCTTCTCCCTTCTCCTCAACAAACTCTGTCTGATGAGCTGAATCTTCCCTCTGTTCTCTACCTCCAGCACACCACCACCGCTGCAGGCTGAAGGAGCGTTCCCTCTGCTCAGCCTACAGACCCAGCTAGCACAGAGGACCTGACATCTGGGTGGTGGTGGCTCTGGGCAGCTGCTAGCTTGTGTTTTCATGGAATCATTAGGGATTGGAAGGGACTGCAAAAGATGACATCTTCAAAGTGATCAAGCTGCAGGTACAGATGGGAGCAGCATCTTGCTTCACCCCTCCTGGGGTCCAGCCCTCAGGGAAGGGGCAGCTGGGGGGGAAGGCTGTGCTCAGCCTAGGAGAGCTCTCTCTCCTTCAAGAAACAGGAGGAGAAGGCCAGAAAGCAGGAAGTCCACTTGTTTTGTAGGCTCTGTCCACCAGGCACCTGCAGGGCCAGGACACTGCTGCCCCCAGCTTCAAAATGAAAACCTCCTTGGGCATAAAAGCACAACAGTCAAACCTGAACGTGTGGCAACTTTCAAAGCACAACTCCACCACATGGGACCCACTGAAGCCCATCTCATCCTCCTCAGCCACTGCACTGCTGCCTATGGCACTTGTCCTCTCTAGCGGATGCAGAGGTAAGCTCTCCTCGGGGAAGGCTGTCAGCACTAAATCACCACCATGTGCCAGACTGCCCCGGTGTCCTCTGTGCTGCAGTACAGAGACACCAGGCTATTCTACTCCCGTGTCCCTCCTTCAGCCTCCCACCCATTTTGGGGTGGCTTCTCAGCTGCAGAGGCCACCTTTCCGTGTGTTGCTCTTATTGCCCTCCGGTGCTAGGCAAAGCCCGAGGGGTTTACTCCCTTGGGCTGCCCGCTGTGGCTTGAGACTTGCGGACATCCAGTAAATGACGTGTCCTGCGAGGGGCATCGAAAGGAAGCGGTGGTGGGAAGCATTTCAGTTTCAGGAGAAGCAGTGTGGGTGTGGTGCAGGCCTGAAAGAAAATTGGATAGAAAATGAAATTGGAGAGTGAAAACCTATTTTTAAGAGGGCTTTGAAAATCTGGCTGTGGCCAGACCATGTCTGAAGTGATTTAGAGCCATAACTATTTCCTGGGGCTTTAATTTTCCATAAGGGAGAACATCTGATAGCAGAGCAAGAGGGTGGTTCTTTCTGAGAACATCCAGAGAAAGACTTATCTTTCTTAGGGGAGAAAACAGAGGCCTCCTGTTACCCTGCACACAGCACAGATGTCTGGCTATTCTCCATGCCATGTGAGATCGGCGGGGCTTGCAGAGAAAATGAGAGCGCAGACAGTGCGAGATGCATCCGGGGCAGCACCTCACCCTGGCAGACATTATGGCTGATGAAGAACTGCCAGGAGAGAGAGACACATAAAGAGGAGATGCATGTAATCACGTGTCACAGAATTACTGAGTGCCAGGGGCTGGAAGGGCCCCCTGGAGAGCAGCTAGTCAAACCACTCCCCCTTAGAGCAGGATTATGGATTCACAGAAAAGCTTGAAGATCTTGAAGGGATTTCCCCTGGGACAGAGCGCTCAAGACCTTTCTGCCCATCGTGAATGATGATGGCACTCGGGTACCTGTGTCCAGGTGAGGGATGCCTGGCAGAGTTGCTGCCTCTCTGAAACGAGCCCGGCTTCTGGGAGGAACATTCTCAAGAGCTTCCCTGTGCAGTCTTGTGGCAGGGATGCCAAGGGCAGATGGTGACATTCTTGGGGCCAGTGTGCAGAGGAACCTGTTGCAAGTGGAGGCAGCTGCTGGTGCCATTCTTGGGGGACCTGCCATGCTTTCCCCAGCCCCAGAGGGAGTCTGGCTGCTTCAAAGTCAGTTGCTTTCATGCAGAGTGTGTTGGGCTTTTCTAATCTGCCCTATAGTGAGGGAAACACAAAATGTGGCCCAAAAGCCGGGTGCTGAGGGTGATGAGATAAAAGCAGCAACATCCAGATTTGCAGATCGGAGCTGACGGCTGTCTCTTACAGAAATGGTGGGTTGCTGTTTCAAAACAGTGAGGATTCATTTGTAACCCTCCTCCCACCCTCAGGGCTCAGCTTTGTTCCCAGATGCTGTAAGAAGGCTTTTCTGGAAGCCCTCTGTTGACGGTTCAGAAGCAGGCTGTGCTGGGCAGTAGCCTTCCCTCACCACAACCATTTGCACAGGCTGGCAGTGGGTAGCCTCTGGAACTCCCTGATCTGCAGCTCCTTGAGGCTGCTGGGCTCGTGTGACAAAAGCAGAGCGATTCCCTCACTGGGAAGCAAGAGGAAGCCTGGGTTCAGTGAGCAAGGACACAGAAGGCCTGGACTGTACATGGCTTTGGCTGCCAAAATGCATGTCTGCTTCTATGTGTTGAGGGTCATGCTGCTCTCCTCTCTCCCCGGGCCCTTCACGGCTTAGTTTTTGGATTCAGACAACCCCTCCTGTACTAGCCACCGCACGGGTTCATGCCAGGTTACCCCGGCTGGAGGCAGAGTGCTACAGCCAGGCATGACGGACACCCGTCAGGTCTCAATGCCTGTCTGTACCCACTGACAAAAGCCCCTTCCTCTGTGCAGCGTAACGAGAGGCACCCACACAGAGCGTGGCAGCAGGAGGTGTCCCAGGCTCCCCGTCGAGTCACTCCAACATCTGCACACTAATAGATGTTTAGTTTCCTGTTCGAAACACTAAATGTTGTTAGCTTTGAAAAGAGGGAAACAAGCAAAACCACAGGGTACAGCCAACCGCGCGGAAGGGCAGCGACCTGAAGCGTGGAAATCCGCACAGTGCCGCGTTAGGATGCTGGGAGTTCAGAGAGCTCTGCACTGGCAGGACAGCTTTGTGTTCCCAGCAAGCCCAGCGGCGTTATTAAGCGGGATGTAATGAGGAGCACGGCTCACATCAAGGGTCCTCTGACTGAAAAGCTGCTGGGTCTGCACGCAGAAGGGTTTCAAACAGGCATTCGTGGTTAAGCGAGGGCCCGTTTCTAACCCATCTCCCTTTCCTGCGGGCTCCTGCAGCCAGGGAGGACATAGCACAAGGCTAAACTCGTGATGACATAGAATTCATGTTTCCATGGCAGCAAACTATTGTCATAAACACCGGGCTTCATGGTTTCACAGCTGGACTAGGGGGAAAGCTAAACCAGAAAGAATCAGGCTGGAGAGGGAGGAAGTTTTTGATGCCAGCAGGAGTTTGGGAGCACCCAACCTTTCAGGCGAGGGAAAGGACTATGTTTAACCGGTCTTTTGTAAGTTCACACCAGTGTGAAAGCCCCCTTGAGGGGACAGTGTTTGGGTAACGATCCCACTGCTGTTGAACTGCTCAGGAGGCTAATGAGCTCGCTCCTCTATTTTTGGAACTCTTCAGCAGTGAGCCTGGCTGTTTTGCAGCGGGAAGCCAGCGGTATTGAAATGGGTTTTCTTCACTTTCCTGCAAGCTCCCAGCCCCTTCCTCCCTCGGTTTCTGCATCTTCACCAGCGAGGAAGCCATCTACAGACGAGGGTCATTCATTCACGACAGCGTACAGGTCCTGCCCGCCATCGTTTGGGTTATGGATGGATTTTACCCGTCCTGTCAGAAGATCTGAGACTACTGCTGACCTGTCACGATGGACAGGCTGGAATCCAGCCGTGTTTCTGGAAGTACTGGTTTTCTGACCTGTTTGTTCTCAAATGTGCAAAGGCACAGGAAACCTCGCTGTGGGAGGGCAGGGCTGCCCTGTGCTGCCTTACCACCAGAAGATACGATATACCATCACACCCCGGGTGGCAACTCACTTGTTCCTTGTCGTCACTGTGTTCCTTGGATGGAACTTACTCCACAAGGGGCAGACCCTAGGCTAGCTTTGTGGGCATGAAAGTCTCATGGCTACATGCCCATTCTTGTGGCCCCAGCCCTTTGCCATAGTGCTGCTGTGGCCCACAGGGTCAATTGGCAAGCTCATCCCCAAGCACCACCCAGCTCTGCTTGCCTGGGTGATGCAGGGAGAGGTGTAAGTAGCCAGTTCACTGCAAGCTCCTCAGTACTCCCTGGAGGGAGATCTCAGGGCCACCCCTCTGATAGCTCTAAGTCACCCTACCCCTCTGCCCTGGCAGGTAACTATCCTGTGTGAGGCCTCTCTTCAGGCAGCTACAGCAGGACAGGACAACATCCACCCTCACTGATAAGCAAGCTGGTGTCAAGAAGAAGCATCACACAATGAAACGCACAGTATTGCTGCAGAAGTGGTGAAGTAAGTGTTAGCCCCCATCAAAGACAGAGCTCAGGGCTGGTGAAGGATTATTTCTGGGTCTGTGAGTGATTCCCCTGGAATCTCTACAGCAGAAACAGACGTAACTCATCATACAAGTAATTAGCACATCTCATTTCAAGACATCCCTGCTGACTTTACTCACTAGGCACTGGAGCAGTGTGTCCTGCACTGTAATGCACCTGAGACCCTCTAACACAGATTTATTCACGGGCAGGAAATCTACACCCCCGACCTGAAAAACCTCGGTGCAGGCAGTGCTACTGACTGCGAAATGAGTGTCTCACTGGGCCACAGCAGCGCCACAGCGCTTCAGTGCGAAAGGCTCGCGAGGGACAGCAGAGCTCTTGCTCTCCTATTGATTGCCAGTGTCTCAAGGGAGCATAAGCAGAGCTTTCTTTGAGAGGAGTCCAGGCTCATCGGAAAGGTGACTTGGTAAGGCTGCTGCTGCCTGCCCGTGGGCTGGACAGGGGCCTTCTGTGAACTGCAGCGCCAGGTCTGGATGCTGAGAGCTGTACACTAGAGGTCACTGCTCTAGTAACACAAAGAGCTCGCTAGCAGGTAGGGCAGGGTCTGTGCTCTCGGCCTCGGTGTGAGGAGAGGCCACAGCTCGCCAAACGGTACTGCACTGCATCAAATGGAGAGAATTGCTGCAGGAGAGCTACTCAGCTACCGCTGGCAGCTGCGAGATCTTCAGATCTTTGCAGAAAGGAATACAGACGGAGCTGTGGGACCCTGTCTTTGGAAACACCAGTTTGTTGTCATCAGTTCCAGCTGGTTTAACCTGAACTGGAAAACTGCATGGGATTTCTGTCACACGGGTCCTCTTGGTTTCTTTTCTCTGCACTGGGTACTACTGTGTTGACCACAAGCCCAGTGCTGCCTTCATCTCCCGTGTCTGGGCTCTGCTGAGGTGTCAGTCCAAATGGACACGGGGCACTGTAATACAAAGCAGAGACGCAAACCAGTGGGCGATGAGCTGAGAGGTACAGGTGAACTGCAGCTGAAGTAGCTGCCTGTAGAGAGATTGTCCCTGCTAACCTAGCTCAGTCAGCTGATCCCCAGGCTTCCTAAGTCTCCAGGCACGCTCTTGCCTTTCTTACATCTGTTTCTGTATCCTCCTGTTTAATAGTGCCTGGGGCTGTTTATTTAGTGAGGCATCCCACACGCTGGCAGCGCTAACCTCTCTCTCTCATGTTGTTTCTGAGCAGACTAAGCTGGTGCCCTAATGTTGTCATTTTACTCAGATATCTTCTTCCCAGTCCCAGTAAACTATTTATTTCATTCCGGATCGAGCATGCGACCTGTCCAGGGGCTGCTGGCTGGTGATTCATTACAGGGTTCCTGTTTTGTTTCCTTTACAGGAGCCATGGTTCCTGATGATTTTGCACATCTTCACGTGGCACATCCTGTCCAGAGGATTTCTTATCGCAGTGAGTGGTCAGCAATGTCTTTTGTCAGCTGTTTCTGCTCACTCAGCCCTAGTCATAGTGTTCCACATCACTTCTGCGTTGTGTTAGCCCATTTGTACTGTTCAGCTCGTTTCCCACATCAGTTGCACATCAAACGGGATCCTCACTGACATTTTCGGGCTGGGAGCTGTGTTTATAGAATCCTTAGGGATCAGAAGAGACCTCGAAAGATCACCCAGTCCAATCCCCCTGTGATAGCAGACCAGCTCGTGTCACAGCCCTGGCCCATCTCCATGCCAAACCCTATGTTCTCTCCTGCTCCACCTCAGTCAGGTGTCACACATCGAGAGACAGATGATCCTATAGAAGCCACCTACAGTCTGATCAGTTTCTGCACAGATGACCCCATCCCTGCACAGCTCCCTGCCATAACCTTCTCCCTGGCACTCAGCTTTACACATGTCCTTCCTAGCCATCGTGATTCTTACTCTTAGGCAGTCTTCTTTTTTGCCTCTTTTCCCTAGCTAAGGCAACCAAAGAATTTATCTCCACATGCAGTTTCAACACTCTTCAAATAACTGCAAATACTTCTTCCTCCTGACATCTGAGGTGCTTGTAGGACTTTGAGGGTTTATATCTGCAGCCGAAACTTAGGGCCAGCTTTTGGGATACAGCAATGTGAAACTGCGAGCACTGGCGATGCTTTCTGTTCCCTGTGTGGCCCAAGGCTAGGACCCCCAGGTCCCTTTCTCCTCCCCTGCTCTCCAACAGGTCAGTGCCCACCCTCTCCTGGTCCCTGGGGTTGTTCTTGCCCAGATGCCAGACTCTCCCCTGCTCTTGGTTGTCCCTCACTCCATCTCTCTCTGCCCAGCTCTCCAGCCTGTCCAGGTCTCTCTGAACGGCAGCCCAGTCTGCTGGGGGGTCGGCGACGCCATCCAGCTCTGTGTCATCAGCAAACTCACTGACAGTGCCCCCTCATCCCTCACCCAAGTCAGTAATGAGTAGGTTGGGGAGGACTGGTCCCAGACAGGTGGGTGCAGATGCTATTATCAAGTCCTATAAATCATAAGTATTATCAAGTTCTAAAGGTTATAAAGTTTGCAGGAAGGACAAAGCTTTAAGCTGAAGCTGGAAGGAGATTCATGGCATGGCTTTCTAAAGCCTGACCTCGGTGACCCCGCGGTCCTTTCCGGGCTGGGATTTCCACGCCTGCAATACCCAAGGTCCCCAGCAGATGAGCCTGGTCGTGCTGCACATCTCCCCGAGTGAGGTCATGCTCTCGCGTGGTATTTGTAGGGATGAAGGTTTACATTGTTCCCGAGTGATGTCAAGGAGGAGGAGGAGGAGGAGGACTGCAACTGTACGCGTGAACTCTCATAGTGTCACCTGGCTGAACGCTGCCCGGGGCCGGGCTGCGGGCGGATGGTGATCTGTGGGTGCTGAGCAGAGCACTGTTCCTGGGTAGCGTGACGCACTGCTGAGCTCTGGAGATCTGGGATTGTGTTTGTACGGCTTTGACTTTCTCTTTTCCCCTGGGTAGACTTTAGGGAACGTTAGAGGCCTGGCACCGGCTTCCAGATGACCTCCTCCCTGTTGTTTCCCAAGGATGATTTTGGAAATTCTTGGAGGCTAACGCTGGCCTGCACAGAGCGGGCCAGACACCACAAAGCCAGTTCTCAGCCATCTGGGATGTGGCCAGGCTTTTGGGACAGGAAGCTCTAACCCACATTCAATCCCTCCATGCCCTAGGGTTGCCAAGGGGACCAGGGCTGTATGTGTGGAACTAAAACAGCCAAGAGCTTCCTATGGCTACCGAATGCTGCTCCTTTGGGCCTCACACGCTGATCATGCTCACCACCCCCACCAGACATCTTCACTTGAAACAGCAAGCAGGGGTGCTGTGGAGAGCATCCGAGGTGACTAGCAAGGTGCTTTGAGCCGTGAGATTTCTGAGGGATGTTCACAAGCCGTTTCCAAACCTCCGCGTGTTCACCAGCTGGAAGTTAGAACAGTCTTAGGCTGTGGAGGCTCCTGAACCTGTGAAACTGCAAGGGGAACAGCCCTGTACCGCTAGTGAATGCGGAGGTCTGCAGGCTAAGCCGTGCAGACGCCCCACGTTACAAAGGAAACAGCAAGCATCCTCGCAAAGCCTTTGCTTTGGCTCTCCCCTGCCACTGCTCCTTCTGCAGCGCGCTGCTCCCTGAATAGAAGTGTGTTGCGTGGAAGCGCTCTGCTGTCCCTCGCCTGTGGAAAACATGTCAAAACAGCAGCGAGCTGCCTTTGAAGGGTGATATTAGCCAAGCCTCCCTGCTGCAAGAAATCACGGAGAGGCTCACTGATTTATTTGCAAGATGTTCTGACTGGAGTAAGGATCCTGTAATTAGCTGCTACTCCTGCATTACCAGTGTCTTTACGTGCTGTTAGCAGAAGACAAAGGAAGAGAAGTGTGTGGAAGTGCTCAATTCAAAATAAGAGGGACTCATACCCGTGATAGGACGCAGAGAGAGATTTTCCTAAGCATCTCAGCACCCAGATCACTTTTCACAGACACGGGACATTTCATAAACTCCAACTTGATGGCCACAGAGATGTAGAGTTTGTGGAGGCAGCACGAGGTGATCGGTGCCACCTTCTACCCCATTCCTTCATAACACCATGTGCATGAGGCACAACCATTGACTCCTCAGGGGGTGACTGCCCTTGACCTACCACCATGCCTTGCTAGCAGGACATCGCCTCACCCTCCGGCTGCACCCGTGCCACTGAGGAGCTCCACCACGCCCCATCTTGCTTCAGCAGATCCTTAGTCCCCTAGCACTCACACGCTTCCTGTGCTGCCTGCGTTGAAGGACTCTGTCATGACACTGCCACACCACTACTTGGAGTTAGTCTTAAAAACAAGGTGAGGAGAGGAAGGCTTAGGAAACGAACGTTGATGCCATTATAAAGCAGAAAGGACGGTAACTGCACTTCAGTAAAGCCCATCCAAGAGTCACGCACCAGCTATAGATGTTTAGCTACCTCTTGAAATTAAAGAAGGGTTCTGGTAGTCAACTATTAGAGTATCAACAAGAGGTTTACAGAGGCAAGGGCAAGGTGAGCACACCCTTATCAAGACTAGGAATAAGACGGGGAGCAAGACATGGCATGGCTGGAAGAAGCTCTCAGCCTTGCCAGGCAGTGTGGACAGGACAGGAAAGCCTGACAGCACAGTCCTGGGACTGCCTGCCTGCTGCAGGCTGCATGCACTGCCAGGGGTGTGCTCCCTGCTCACAAGTGCGTGCTATGAGTATCAGGGGCACCGAGGGACTACCCGGTGCAGAAGAGAAGGAGAAGCAACATTTAATGGGTGACATAAGTGTCCCAGTGGGATGGCAGCAGCTAGCCAAATACCTCTGTGACCTGTGGCCAATGCCCCATTCTCCCTGTGTGTGATTTATGGGTAACTGATCGCTGCCTCATCAAGTCATTCAAGAGAAACACAAGGTACAACAGCTAGGTCACTAACCTGAAGTGCTTCTACTTCAGCTGAGCTGAGGGCGAAGCCTTGAGGAGGTTGTTAGTGAAAACCATTGCCCCCTGTGTGGACCTGCATTTCTGTGAAGTCTGATCCAGACAACTATTTCTGATCAGAAGAAATGTCTTTGCTACTCTTTCACACAGAAGCGTGACGGACACGCCACCTTTAAACTGAGAGCACTGTGAAGAATTAGCTGAGGGAAGGGAGCCGATGGCGATAAACAGTCTGCGTATAAACCCGTTTTCTAAGGTGTTTTGGGTAAAAGGTGAAGAAACCCAACAAAGCACGAGCAAATCCAGAGAAGAGCGGAGCTTGAGCTCCTTTGATTCATTTGTTTCTAAGAAAATCACCTCTGCGTGCATATTTTTCCCCAGCAGCTGCATAATGAGTGTCACTGTACCCAGGGCTGCTATTTAGACTGGACGAGGAGCGGGCAGACATCCGTTCTGCAGTTGGGTTTGGAAGATGTCAGCTCGAAGGAATATCCTTTGTCCCAACAGCTGTGCAGGAGAAACGCCTGTGCCAGAATAGAGGAACAGGCAGGAGTCAGCTCATCAACCCCGACAAAATTAGAAGCACAAGGAAAACTATTAATGCTACTCACAAGCAACAGGGAGTGTAACACAACCCCAGGGCACCCTGGGCAGATGCAGTGACATCTGACATAGCATCAGACGGAGCCTGCATAAAACAAAGCGCTTGGGAACACAGCTTCCTTCTCCTCCAAGTAGCGGGGGAGCATAATGAAGTTGGTCTTCACAGTCATTCCCAACCTGGATGATTCTAGGATTCGCTGTCGCGTCGATAGCTGCGCCTCTCCTTGGCACAGGGCCCTGGTTTTCATGCTCTTCACCAGCAAACTAGGCGATTCTGTTGTATGGTTCTTCTCCTGGGGTCAAACTGGCAGTGGGGCCAAGTCAGACAGCTGAGACCTGCAGTGTCCAGCGGGCAGGACCAGTGCAGGTTTAGCCCTGGGCAGGAGCCATCTCTAATAGACAGAGCAGTGCAGCCACACCGACCAGAACGAGGAGGAGTGTAACCACACAAGCACAGCCCGTGCTCCTCTTGAGCAACAAGACGTGGATCCTAGCCCTTTCTGTGGATGGGGCTAAGGACTAGAAGGCCAGACCTCTTTCCCTCTTAGCACCGTGTGACCTTCACTGGATGTACACGTCAGGGGCTCCACCTCACCAGGCTCTAGCCATGTAAATCGAAATCATTAGTGTCCCTCTTTAATAAAGGGATAGAGACAGGAACAGCTAGTGGGCAACCTAAAATAGATGGGGTGAGTCACCAAGAGCAGACATCTGTTACTATCCACTAATTAAAGACGGAGCCAAGAAGACTAACTCAGACAACTGTCTTCACCCCGCTAAACTTAGGTGATGTGCATCTCGCCTGTGGTGTTGCCTCTAACCAGTTTACTGAGCCCTACCTAAGACAAGCAGTCTGACAGACCTGCTGCCAGTTCAAACCAGTACACCGCCAGTGCAGATGTACTAATGCCCAGTTCCCTATGCATTTCTGAGCTGGTGTGGTTCCTGCTCTCTTGCAGTATTAACGTTCAGAGCATCTGCTTTCCAGAGAGAGAGATGCCCTGCCATGCAGTCTGCAGCGTGCTAGTTTATCCTTTCATGTCATAGATTAACGCTGGGTATATTTCTGTTTGTTCACTGAGCTAGAACACGTGGCTGAAGGACAGCAAGCACTTCCATCCAGTGCATCCAACCCCTTCAGTCTGGACTTCCCAACAGCTCAAGCAGAAATGGATCATAGAATCATAGAATGGTCTGGGTTGTAAGGGACCTTAAAGACCATCGAGTTCCAAACCCCTCTGCCGTGGACAGTGACACCTCCCACTAGGACCAGACTGCTCAAAGCCCCATCCAGTGTGGCCTTGAATACTTCCAGGGAGGGGACATCCACATCAGTGGTAGCAACTCTGTGCAGCAGATATAAATCAGCAGCCACAAAATGTTATACCCACTGATGGTGGCACTGGTGACAGCCTGGAATGAAAGAGAAACCGGCAAGGGGCTCTACTTGACTCCTGTTCCTTCCCACTGCTTGAGGTCTTCCATTGTTGCAGCAGGCATGAGGAAGGAGGGTTAGAATAATGCTCATTTGATTCTCCACAGCTGTAAACCACCGTGTGGCAATTCTCTTTGAAAGAGTCAATAAAACCTCAGCTTGCCTCTTGCGTCCGTGTGCTCCTGCGCTGTGAGTACATCTGAGCTCACACGGGGTTTCTGTGGTGCAACAGTGGGAGGTGCCATTTCAGTTTGCACCCCTCAGCTTTTGACACCACTGCACCCCTCACGAGGAGAGGAGCACTGAGCAAAGCAAGCAAGTCTTCCCCAGACACACAGCATGAACCCCTACGGCGTTCTCATTCAACACTTGTAAAGACATAAAGGGTGGGTGTTAAGGGGGATGGAGCCAGGCTCTTCCCAGTGACATCCAAACTTAGCACAAGAAGCAATGGGGGCTTCTTCCCAGGGAGGGTCCCAGAGCACTGGCACAGGCTGCCCAGGGGGTTGCGGAGTCTCCTTCTCTGGAAATGTCCAAAGCCAGCCTGGACTTGGTCTGGGTGATCCTGCTCTGGCAGGGGGGTTGGACAGGATGATCTTCAGAGGTCCCTCCCAAGCCCTAACCCTCTGTGATGCAGTGACTCTGTGGCTCTGTGGTTCTCTGAGCTGCTGTGTACACTGTTTCCTTCCAGCGTCAGCCTTCACATTCCAAGTTCCTCTGGTTTTCCGCCTCACTGAAACACATTAGTTCCCATGGAAACCGATCTGTGGGTACCAAGCCTGGTGACATGCACAGGGAAGGGATGCTGCCCAGGAAGCTAAGCAGTGGACAGATGGTTACACAGCAACACTGCGCACGGCTTAGAGTTCGTAAAAACCAGCAAGAGGTCACTAGGGGAGAAGAGGTAGCTGAGCAGCTGAGGTTGTGAGGAAAGAAGCCCCTGGTATGTTCTGCAGTGCCATGACCTTCCTGGGGACACCGCCTTGTGACTCGGAGATGAGTTTCTGATGCTGAACCACAGGACCATGGACCCCTCCCAGGAGCCCCTCTGCACTGAGATAATGTCACCAGGTTACAACAGCCTTCCTGGGAAGGTTTGATGATGCTTAACAGAGAACTGTTAGCGAAAGCTAGAAACAATTAGGGCAAGCCCAAACCACACAGAGCACACCAAAAATAACCGTGAACTAGCCATTTCACAGAGGGCCTCTCCCCTAAGAGAGCAATTCGAGTGCAGAAAATCCTTTGGCCGGATGAGCTTGGCTGGTTGGTGCTTTGCTGTGCCACTGTGAGGAGAGACACCTCGCGGGGGATCTGGTCCGTCTGAAAACAACTGTGGCCAAGGCAGCCCCACTCTTGAGCAGACAGCACCCACCGGAGGAGTCAGGTAAAGTCACAGCAGGCACCAGCACCTTTTCCAGTGGCAGCCCACAGAGCTGCTTGCTGTCACTGGGCGTCACCAGCCACACCTGGCTATGTGGGGAAGCCTCTTGCTCTCCTTAAATAGCTATCTGCTCCCTTAGTGCAGCTGTGGGGAGAGGCAGAGGACTGCAGGACGGACAACTCCATCTCCAGGCAGCAGGGCAGACAGCAGAGCCCAGGGGAGGGTCTCGCGACTCATGGATTCCCAGCTCTTCTTTCAATCTCTTTCCAGAATGCAGGCAGACTGAGCTGAGTTGGGGCATCAAAGAATCACTTAGGTTGGGAAAGACCTTCAGGATCATCGAGTCCAACAATTAACCTAAGTCCTTGAAGTCCAGCGTTAACCCATGTCCTTCAGCTCCAGCTCTACATGACTTCTAAACACCCAGGGGTGACACTTCAGCCCCCTCCCAGGGCAGCCAGTTCCAAGGCCTTTCAATGAAGAAATGTCCAACCCAAGCCCCCCCTGGTGCAAACAGAGGCCGTTTCCTCTTGTCCTGCTGCTTGTTACTTGTGAGAAGAGAGTTGTAAGAGGGAGCCTGGGCCAGAGCTGCCTGTGCTGGGAGCCTGGGGTTCACCGCAGCAGTGTGTCTCCGGTGAGATGCGGGGGGTCCCCTGCAGGGTGCTGTCACGTTTCCATTCAGCAGATACGAGGTCATCAGGTCCCATTTTCAGAGAGCCACCTCCCTGCTCACGCTGATCGTTATACCACGAGCGCAAACACCCCTCTGTATTCAAAGTGGGCCAAAAAATTCAGCAAGGCAGAGATGTGAGGCTGAGTACGAACGCGCACATCGAGTCCCAGCGTCTGCACAGTTTGCCTCAACTTTCAGGACCTACTGTCTCTCCCCAGGCTCCCCCCTGCTCCTGCGACAGGGAGGCGGCTCTAACTCGCTCCCCTTTCATTTCCCGGTCGCAGGGATTTCCCGGAGGGCTTTTCCAGATCCACCTGTTGTTTGTTCAGCCAGCCCCACCACGTAAATGCATAAACCTGTCTGACCTGAAGAGGGGCAGCGGGCTCACCTCGTGGTGCAATTAGACTGAGCTCTCTGGTCTCAGCCAGGAAGATGCCAGCCAGTTTGAAGGAAGGATTTACCCGACTGACATCTGCAGAGGAACAGAGTGACTCTCCCAGATGAAACGTCCCCTGCAGCCGCAGGGCAAGAAGTCGGCCCCATTCCTCTGGGTTTGTCTGTTACCCTCCAAGTCAGCCCAAGGAACGACGGCTCTCATCTGCTCCTCCTTGAAACAGACTGGCTGGCCCATCCTCAACCAAAACCAGTGTTTCAAGTGTGACAGAGCAGCAGCTCTGCAGAAATCAAACATGAGTGGATGATCCAGGAGACGATCAAACCTACCAAAACCATGGGCTCTACAATGCATCCATTCAACGTGAACGTTACCTAACGTTACCTAAGTGTTGCTAGATACCAGTAAAGAATCACAGAATCATCAGGGATCAAAAGGGATCTCGAAAGAACATCCAGTCCAACCCCCCTGCCACAGCAGGATCCCCCAGACCAAGTCCAGGTGGATTTCAAATGTCTCCAGAGAAGGAGACCCCACAAACTTCCCAGGCAGCCCCCTCCAGTGCCCCATCACCCTCCCTGAGAAGAAGTTCTAGAATCACAGAATCTGGCCAAACCACCAGAGCAGCACAGAGCACAGAAGAATGCTCTTCTTCAGCTACACAATCTAGAGTGAACCCTTGTTCAACCTCTTCTGCAAAGCCCTTGACTTCTCTGCTGAAGAGGAGAGGGGTTTCCTAAACATGGAATTGCACAACAGGTCCCACTGCTGTAAGAGGGGTGGCAGGGAGGGCTGAACCGCTCACCAGCTGGGGAGGTGAGGCAGTACAGTTGACCAGGATGCTGCAGAGCTGCAGAAAGGCTCCATGAGGCCCAGCCCAGGACACCCCACATGCCTGAGTCAGGCACACCGTAACCTGCTGCCTGGCAGGAGGGGAACGTTGCTGGAAATCAGCTGTTGCCCTCGGGTTTTGGTGATGTCACACATTGCTTTCCAACACGTTCCCCTTCAAAGCCCTGTGTGCTGGAGTTTTGTGGGTGAGCCTCAGGATGCCCAAGTGTTCTTCCTTCATATCTGGAGCATGCTCCTTGTGGCATTGCCTCGGCCGGGGAGATGTGAAAAGCTGACCTAAGCTGTGGGCTTCCTGCGCTCCCTAACCCACTGCTGTCCCCTCTCCTCCCTCGGGGCAGGGATGTTTACTACCGCAGCCTATTTTGGTGGCAGAGCAGGGTATTGTTTTCTTTCCTTCTCCACAGCATGCTGCAGGGTCCTGCTGGGAGCAGCAAACATCCTCATCCATTCGCAGGGATCAAAACCCACCCCGATGTGATATTTTGGGAGTGGAAACAACATGCTTCAGAGGAATGCTGAGCAGACAAGCTGTTTCCGAGTGGTGCTGCTGATTCCAGAGCTGCAGAGAGCCGTTTAACAGCGTCAATGTGATCTCCAAAATCCAGCCTCATAAGGTGCCCACAGGGAGAAGCCACCAAATCCTAAACACGATGTCCACGGGGCCCCACACCCCCATTTCTGGCCTTAGTTTGCTTTGTTCACCTCAGTTAATCCAGGCAACGTACGTGAAGCTCTAGCCAGTGAGTAAACCCACCCCAACCTCTGTCTCTCAGCTGGTGAACGGACAGGCAGACCCCCAGGCGCGGAGGGAACACGCACAGAGGCAGCACTGCAAGACTGCCCAAAGAAGAGGAAACACCCTTTGTCACAAAAGAGCACAACAACAGCCCACCTGAAGCTCCCCCGAGAAGGGCACAGGTGACAGGAAACACACGCTGCTAGAAAGCAGCAGGACAAGGACTGGTAGCAGGGAGCAGTTCTGCTTTATCTGGGTGTGATCCAGCTACTGCACGGGCCTGAACTGGTACCCCTGGGGCAGGAGGGACCTCCCCCAGGGAGCCGGGTGCTGCACAACACTGGGTGACTGCAGCACAAAGCCTTTCGGAGGCTCTTGTTTTCCCCTTCCCTCCCTGCCCCTACCATGGCACGAACCTTCAGAGAGGAATCGGGGCAGGAAGAGTGTGTGATTAGGAAATATTTCCAATGTCAACATCCTCCATCCTGGGGCCTTCTTTTCTAGGGAAAGATGGACCGCGTGCGCACGTTGGCGCGCACCAGGCTTAAAGGCAAAGACCCCTCCCGTGGCTTAAAAAGAAAGTTCAAAGGTATTCTACAGACTAAACAGGCAGGGCTCCCTGCACACCCCGAGTGAAGGGTGTAGCAATGTTTAGAAGCGTAGTTATTTAGACTGAGCAAAGCCTTGGCCTTTTCAATGAGCTGGGAAGCCCTGGGGCCTCGGGATCCTGCACCACACTGCATTGCCACCAACCCCATGCACTGCTGCTCCAGCCCTCAGAGGAGGGACACACAGGCGATTCAGACTACCAAGGCCTGGACTAGGATACCTGTGACTACATCAATCCCTGCGGCTTTTCTGTACTCACTCTTCATTTTCACTAGAGCAGCAGAAAGCTGGCTCCATCAGCTGCTGTGCCAGTCCAGCTGGAGCAGAGATAAGAAACTGAGGCAAAGCCTTAAGGCTGACAGTCAAACTAGCAGTGGCTGATCCCGAGGAGCCACGAAGGATCTGCTGAGCTGCACCACTGAGTTTAACCAGTGACACAGCACTGGTCTCCCTACCTCGTCCCATCACCCCTCAGTGTCAAGGCTGAGGAAAGGCGATCCTTGGGGCAGTTACCTAAAGGCTGCTTCCCTCAGGGACGCCCACATCTACCTGCACAAAGGAATCCACACAACAGGGACATTCGTGACTGCCCACCATTAATTCTGCGAGTCAGGAGGTCACCAGCACTTTGAGAGTGCCCGTCGTCCCCAAGCAGGACACCTCAGAACGCTGAGTCCCGGATTATTCTGAAGGAAGCTCTGTCCGTGACTAAAAATAAAGCTACGGCGTTTCCCTGACCGAACTTCCTGTAGACCTTCAAAGGCTGCCGAGCCCCAAGCAAGGCATTCTCTTTGAAGGGAACATTGCAGATCATTAGCAGCCTGCCTGCTGGGAACTTCTCAGATCCAGGTGACTTTGTAGGGAGCATCTGATGTCCCATCTCTCCCCTGATTTACAGGCCACGTGCAACTCGCAAAGTAGCCCTGCGCTAGGAGAGGTGACAGGTGGCAGCTCTGCTTACGATGGACAGGCTCTGGATTAAAACGAGGTTTCACTGTTAAGTAAAAAGCTCCCTGCCAGACACAGTTCTTCATTTAAAGCATCTTATAATTAACATTCTCGTTTGGGCATTTTTCCAGGTCAGTGATAGCTCCTGAAGAGTCTCGGCGCTAACTATCTCATCCCCAGTAAGTGACTAAATGTTTGGCTTGCTTCTCTAATGTGTGTAAGTGAAGAATTGTGGGGGCTTAATTAATTAGTCCACGATTAGTCCAGCATCCCACCTCACAGGGTTTTGTTCCACTACTGCTTCTGGTTGGCTGAAACCAGAGCACTTGTGTCACTCGCCCGGACACCCCCCACACGCTTGGGCAGTTTCAGACCAGGATGACTCCAGGTGCTTTCGTTTTGGGTAACTTCTTGAATCCCTTCAGCCCCTGTGAAATCTACATTGCAGGGCGCTGTGATTCGGGGGGTTTCTAGGCCAGTTTCTTAACTCACTGATACTCCATTCACCCGAAAGACTGAGAAGAGAGGGGCTGTGTGCACAGGGCTGCTTCCTCCCCAGTGGCTCTCCGCACTGCTGGGTTGGTTTCCAGGCTTGCTTTATTGAGTCTTCAAGTGGCATTCCAGGTCATGGTCACTGTGAGCTTGAGCAGTCCATCCAAGGTTGTGACTCACCTCAGCCTGATGGAAACGAGAGCTTACGAGGCTGGTAATTTTACCCCCTCAGTGGGCTGCAGTAAGCCGTGTTGAAGAACAGGGAACAACTCCCTCCATTTCAGCAAACAATGGAATTCAGATGAAACCTTCCTTCCTCTGAACCCTGAGGTACCACTCTCTCTGTATTCTCCATGCCCCAATGGTCACCACGTTTTCCCTTCATTCAAAGATGCTGCCTCCCTGAACCTGGACAAAAAGTAAATGAAGAAGGAGGAGGAGCTGGAAACCTGAAAGCTCCGAACCCTTTGTTTGCGGAGCTGCAGAAACTCGGATTGCAATTTGCAAGTCAAACACCTCACTGAATTTGGAACTACAACACAAAGATAAGAGTAAGGCGTTCTGACTGCGCCGGGACAGATTGATGGCTGCTGCTAGAGGCAGCTTCCTCTAGTGATAAGGACAGTAAACAGTGGAAAAGGTTGCCGAGGGAGCTTAGTGGAATATCCATCACTCGATTCCAAAGAGCAAATGTGACAGATGTGAGCGGGGAATCGCTCTGGTAGAGCTGGACATGCCTTTGGGCAAGGACTGTGGACAAGTTCATGCCTCGAGGCACCTTCCAGAGCTGTTTGTTTAAGAGTTGGTGATAACATGCCTCACAGACAGAGAGGGTTAGGTATTGAATGCTCCAAGCAAAACGATCTCAAGTGTGGACAAAGACACCTTGGACACTGCCAAGCTTTGGGGAGCTGGTGGTGTGGTTCAGCCTTTCAAGAGTTGCCTATTCTGCTTGCTTTTTGTTTATTGTAAGTGATGGCTCTGCAGGCAGCATTGAGAAGCCTACTGAGTTACCAGGGATAAGAGGGGTGGTGACTGGATCTCAGTGACTTCTCTTTCACTGATTACTCAGATGCTTTATGCAGGCGGCCGTTGCTATCCCTCAGAATACTCATGTTGCCCTTCTAGTTTCCTCTATGGTTTTTCCTCTGTGCGTTTGGTTTGTGCATCCCCACAGGGACATTTTCCTGTCTCCTCTCGTGCACTTAGTGGACTGACTGTTCGAGGTCTGGCCTGTCTGAAATCCTGCATTTACGTGGGGAGTTGCGCCTTGTCCTCCCGTACAGCTCCAGCTTTTGGAGGCATACTGGGGAATCTTCTAGTTCTTTAAAGTTCTTCTCTGTAAGCCCTGTAAGATTTGGTAATCACAACAATCCTGAGCTGTTCAGAAAACTAATCATCCATTCCAGCCTTCTGGCTGCATGCTCCTTCCGGGTGGAAAAAGTCTTAGGGTTGTTTAGATCTCCACTTGGGCCCCTGCCAGCTCAGTGCTGATGCGTCTGCAGAGCACGCAGCTGTACGTCTGTCTCGGAGAGCAGCGTTGCTGCATTTCAGCTTTTCCCTCTGCCCGGCTTCCCTCCATCCTCCGTTTTCCATTGCAGGCTGTGGAACGCCCGTGTGATGCGCAGGGCCTGTCTGTGTACAGGGAGCTCTGGCGCAGCGCCACGGTTACTCTTTGTTCTTCAGTCAAAGGATCCATCACTTATCCTCGATGTCGGATGCAATTGCAGTTCCCAGGAAAATGAAGTCTCCCGGTTAGAGACGCTACCCTCCAATACCTGGAAGGGACCTGTAAGAAGGCTGGGGAAGAACTGTTCAGCAGCACATGGAACGGTATGAGGAGCGGTCATGGCTTTAGGCTGAAAAGGGTAGGTTAGGCACCAAGAAAGAGTGATCAGTGAAACAGGTTGCCTTGAGGCTCCATCCCTGGAGACAGCCAAGGTCAGGTTGGATGGGGCTCTGGACAATCTGGTCTAGTGAGTGATGTCCCTGCTTGTTGCAGGGGGGTTGAACAAGGCGACCTCTGGAGGTCCCTTCCAACCCTGTGACAAACTGAGCCACTGTGGGCACCTGTTCATTCTGATGTTGTCAACAAACTTGTCAATTAAAAATACTACACGAGGTGAGACCAGGCAAAACAAGAGCAGTGGCACTCGAAGCTGCAGCTCTACAGCAGCAGCCCATGGTGCTTCCATCGTGCTGACAGCCAAGGCAATAGCTGCTTTGTGGGAGCTTCACACTGAATCACATCCCTTGGCAGGTAGCCAGAGCTGGGACACTTTCCGTAACCTTGCTGTAGCCTCCTCGGGTGGACGCAGTAGTTCATCACAGGATCACGGGTGTTTTTTCTTTTAGGAGAATCCTGACTCATGTGGTGACACACAGGATTAAAGAGAAGAGAGAGACATGGCACTCTCTTCTCATTCAGGAGGAGGCCCTGTGCACAAATCCAGCCTCTCGACGGGAACAGAAGTATCACTCGTCTCCTTCAGCAGCTTCTGCAGTGCAGCCTGCCCAGAACATCATTCAGTTCTTCACAAACAGTCATTAACTTTCATCCCGCACAAGCGAGACCACATTCATATCCCTGGTTTATACGCTGGGCACGGAAGCCCCGTAATCAGCCAGTGCAGGGGTAATCCAAGGTACCTTTATTGGCGGAGATATCTCTTGGCACCCACTCACATTTTAAACCTGGACACTGGCGTGTCGCTTCTGCTGCACACTGGGGCTTGGGGACGGACTGTGACAGGCAAGAAACTGCTTACTTCTAGCTTGTGGCATTTGCCTGCAGCTCCTCGGGAAGCCTCTGCTCGCTGGGAATCACAGAACCCTGTGTGGGCCTCGGTTTTGGAAGGCAAAGTATATGCCTGCGAATTATCAGTGCATCTGCTGTGGGGTTGGTCTATGTAAGTAGATTAAGAAAGTGATATTTAAGAACAAGCTCGGGCATTTTGCTCCAGACTTTTTCCACCACAGGAAGCCAGCCTTCCCGGCATCCTCTGACGCTCAGCAGAGAGCCAGCGTTGACAGCAGGAGGAGGGCTGTGATACTTCTTTAAGTGTATTCATTCCTACAGCATTATGCAGCACTCTACACGCTGCACCCTGGACCTTTGAAAGGATGGTGTCTGCTCCTGCCCTCACCCAGAAAAACTGCTTGGCTCTATTACAGAGGCCCTGCAGTCCCTAGTGTTCGTCTCCCACAGGCTCTTGCTGTCCTCTAAAGCATCTTTCTACTGAAAGCCAGTGCATTCCACCAACTATCACACAAGGTTAAAATCTTTGAGTTCTGCAAAATAAGGAAGGTTGGGTTGGGTTGGTTGTTTTACTTTGGTTGGAGGAAACTTTGAGTCTGCCTGGAAATCACTGACTGAACAGTTTCGTGTCATTTCACGACAACCCAGGGTAGCCCCTTGTGTTGTTTATTTCCTGCTGTGCACTGGTAGCCACAGAGAGTGCAAACATCCCGGAGACTATAAGCACAGACAACTTTTAGGAAACTCATGATCCCACTGGAAGTTTTTCTCACAGCTTAGCATCCACTTTACTGGTTTGGGGAAACCTCTGTGCAAGGTCAGAGGAAACACTGCTGCCAGTTAGTGTTTTAGCCAAAAACAGGAGGAGGAACAGGCTGGTGTGAGCATGCCCATTTGAGACTGGATCCTCCAGAGTAGTGAGAAAGCTCTCTGGTGTTTATTCTTTCAGGACATAATTGTGATCAGGTTTCCTCTGCTTACCTGCTCCCACAAACATCTGTGTATTATGCAAACCATCCGGGCCCAACACCCTTCCCTCAGCTTCCGCCTATTGACGTGATTAGCTGAGGAGAAGGATACAGAGCTCAGCTCAAGCCCTTCCCTTTTGCTTTCAGGCTGCTGTTCTTACCTCGAAGACGGCATCCCTGGGGAGGCAGAGCTGCCACCTCAGCATCCCCTGGCAGCAATCATCCGTGAGTCAGCAGGACCCATTTAGCACTTCCCAGCTGAAGCATCTCCTGAAAACACAGTGGGATGTTTCAGGCAAATACTGTCAGCCTCTCAAAATGCTGTAGGCAAGTTCAGATCTTCTCTCTCTCTTTTTTCCCCCCCCAAATAATCTGTGATTGTCATTGCAGCGTGCGCTGTGTGACAGGCCAGAGCTGGTGAAATGCACACGGGCAGAACCAAGTGGAAGCACTGCTGAGTAAACAGGGGGATGGGGGAAGGTGTAAGAGCGGATATAAGAGGGTGAAGCCCATCCGTGATCTATTAGTGGGTGATTGGTGTACCCCTTTGAGTGAAGGGCTTGGACACAACAGCTACCCTTCTGAAAGGCAGTCTCCATCACGGAGTTTATGATTAAGAAACAGAGCTTGTCACCTCGGGGATATTTCAAAGCACAAGTTTCTTGCACTCTCACTTGTGAAAGTGATGCCTCAGAAGAATCCGGCAGGTAGTGCCGGTGGGCTTTTCTGAGGGGTGGGCTAATCCCAACAGTAACAACTGAACTGATGTCCCACCCTGTTCCTCAGAACAGCTGCTTTTACAGCTCCTTGCTATTACAAACTCCAGTGTGTTCTGCTTCTCGGAATGTTACCTGTCAGTGCAAGCTGTGGCTGCTTTCACAGTGCTGCTCTGTGATCTGACTTCTTGCCTGCTGAAAGGTCCAACAGGCAATCACTTCATGATTGCTGCTCTGCGTCCCCAGATGCTAAATCATTAATACAAAGAAATCCTCATCAGCTCCATAATTTTCAGACTGCTCAGCGGCTGGGATGGCTTTTTGCATCTAGGGGAAGACAAGGAAAGAGAGGGGAAGTCTTGACACCGCATCATCCAGCACACATTAGTGTTGGCACAATTAAGACAGTACTTTTCATGTCCTCCATGGGAGCAGACGATGGGGAAGCAGCCTGTCTGTAGACACTATGTCAAGCTTTTCTTGAGCATGTGTTTTAAGGCGAGGTTGGAGAACTAAGGAGAAAGGAGTGGTGCATGAGGAGGAAGGCTGCATAGACAAAGGTGGTAGAAGACAGCTTTACAGACTTCAAAGCCAGGTTGCATGGAGCCTTGAGCAGCCTGGTCTAGTGGAAGGTGTCCCTGCCCGTGCTAGGGGGGTTGGAACTACATGATCTTTAGCCCAAACCATTCTATGATTCTGTGCTTAGAAAAGCCAGGGGACTGAAAGGAGAATGTGAGTCGCTGCTCCTATTATTATGCAAGTACATGTAATTATTGCTGTCAGATTTTCTGGGTGATTCCTAAAGGCAGCTCTCAGGATGGTCAGAGAGCACTGGTAAGAGCCAAAGGACAAGCCTTGCCTTAGGAGGAGCTGCCACAGGTGTGAGTAGGTTCAACTCATGCAATGACAGCACTCCAGCACATCTCATCTGTGCCACGGGGGCTGTGGGAACTCACAGCAGCTCTGCTGGTCTTCATGAACCTAAAGAAATTACAGCTCCTCTAAAATGGAAACCTGAGGCTTCTTCTGATGATTCCGTACAACTACCAGCCTTGCTCTGTGACTCCACACCTCACTCCTCTCCAGCTGTACTAGTTCTGAGCACCAGACCTTCTGTGGCGTGCAGCCAAGCCGGTCTATCTGCCTAGGCTCAGAGCAGCTCTGTGGCTGATGTGTGACATTGTTTTGGTCTGCTTTCATTGATTAGGTGGTTATTTTCTGGTTTGGCTCAAAAAAAAAATGTCAGGGATGGCTTGTTGTTTATTTGTTCTGGTTTTAGGGGTTTTTTAAAGATAGCTCTACCATTCTGTTTTTAATTCACAGCAACAGCATCCGAAGGACACCGATTCTCAGGGTCTTGGTTACAAAACCGAGTGCATTTCTTGCCTACTGTCCTTCCTGGAGGAACACCTGGCCCTTTTATTAATTTCTGGGATGCATAAGGAGTATAAACCCTTGTTGGCTTGTGGGGAGGTGAGGTGGTGCATAAACCCATCAGAAAAGGCAGCTGAGGCTATTCTCTGGCCAGAAGCTTTGTTCCACCAGAGCCAGTGTCTGCAGCCTGAGAGCCTCAATGTCCATAGGGTCAGGATCCCAGCCCTTTCTGCCAAGCGATCTACAGTTCCAGTCCAACAGGACAGAAAACAAAGTTGTTTTGAATTTGATCTGTACGTTTCTACTCTCGTGCTTTTTATACGATCGATAAGGTCAAAGTAATAGATCTTTTTAAATCAATTTGCATGGAAGACTAGGAGGGAAACTAAAACTGAGCTACCTAGGAGCCTTAAAATGGAGTTTATATGGGTATCCTCAGGCTTTGGGTCAGGTGACACGAGTGACATTTTGCTTTGTAATTCCCATCCTTTGCAAATTCTTTATATGAATTAGTGGAACAAACTCTGTAGGGTCCTTTATTTCAATCATCAAGAGTCCCCTACATTCAGCCTACACAGGCACCGGGACAGAAGCACTCACCTATTGTAAAGACATGTCTGCAAACATCCTGAGAGCAAACGAGGTTGCATTTGAACCTGCAAAACAGTGACTTCATCAGGAAACCCAGTCCTCAAGGTTAAATGATTCTCTGGTTAAATAAATTCTCTGGCAGCCAAAAATGAACTCCTGGGTGGAAAAGAGCAAGTGTAAACGTTGTTTATTGAAAATTTGCTTTTTCAGCATGCTTCATTGAATTTCTCTCCTCATGCATCCTGCATGGTTTGGGTTGGAAGGTACCTCAAGGACCATCTCGTCCAACCCACTTCGAACACGCCCCTCCTGTGTTCTTGGGGAAGCATGAACGGAGATTTCTTTAGCGCTAAGGCAGAGCAGCTTTCCAAGCTCAGGAGAGGAGTGACACTGAGATGCCGTGGGCCAGTTCATGCTGGAGCAGGCGATGTGTTCCACGGGTGCTGGAGGTGGACACAAACACCCTAGGCAGTCCCAGGAGGAGTCTGGTTGGTGCTGCTGGTGGCCAGGCAGGGGCAAAGCATGACCTGCCTGCAGATGCAGGTGTCCCAGGGCTGGAGGATGCGGGTGCCGCACAAAAGCCGAGCCCCAGCCCTGAGCTGCGCTGCGCTGTGCGGGCAGCAGGGTCCCGCCCGGCAGACGGACCCAGCGGGGCGGGCTCTGCCGGTAAACGCGAGCAACGGAATAAACCCCCAGCTCTGCCAAAGCTCCCTGCGCTTCAGCGCCGCCGCTGCCTTGGCCCCCGCCAGCCGCCAGGCCCCAGCTCCAGGGCTGACGGCCACCGCCGCGAGCAGAGGCGCCGTCAGTCACAAAGAGGCAGCGTCCGCCCCGGCTGCTTCTCCCGATCAGCGGGACGGGGACGCGTTCAGCCGCCGCCTCCTCGAGAGGCACGGAGCGACGGGAGCTATCGGCCGCGATCCCCCAGCTCGG
>VZRI01012195.1:165698-197224 GCA_013397515.1 Upupa epops | reverse complement strand
TGGGGAGGGGAGGCGGCCGCACCGCTGCCGCTGCGGACATCCCCCGCGCACGCACAGTCCTGCCCTCCCCGCCGCCTCCCCCTGCCGTATCCGTGTCCCTCAGCCCCGCCGATCGCGGAGGGGGCACCGCGGGCACGGCACAGGGCTCTGTTTGTTACCGCCGAGCTGCGAAAAAGGGGAGGGGGAAGGATGCGGGGCAGTAAATGAAAAGCCCTTCTCTGCCTCCGCAATAAATCGCGTGGGGTTTGCGCGGCTGTGACAAAGGCCCCTTTCAGGGACGCACAAAATGCTCGAGGGCGGTAGGGTATGAAAAGAGGTTTGTTCGCGCTCCTTCCCCTGGAGCCTCTCTATTCCGCCTCCCCCCCGCCACCCCGACGAGGCCGCTGAAGCTGTGCCAGGTCCTCTCCAGCCGCATTTGAGACCGGCGGTACCGGCCGCCAGAGTCCCGATGCCAGCGCTTTGCTGCGGTGCCTGTGACACCCAGCCGCCCCGGCATCGCTCCCTTCCGTCGGCGCTGCCTCGGGGTCTCACGGATTTCTGCTCCCGGTGGATTCTGCTGTGCGTGAGCACCGGGAGAGGGCCGGGGAGAGGAGGAGAGGGGAGGGGAGGGGGTCACTTTGTGATTCCGAGACCGTGATGTCTTGGTTCCTTCAGCGCTGACGGGGAGGGCAGGGCCGAGTCGGTGCTGGAGGGGAAGGTTGGGGCGGTGTGAAAAGCAGCCCTCTGCATCAATCCCTGCGAGATGCTGCGGCTCCTCAAGTGCCCCGTAACAAGCGAACCTGGCCAGGCTTTTGACACGAAACTTCCAGGGCTGGGAACGCCTTGGAGACCTTGACGATTTCCTCCTCGCATGCAACCTCCTTTACACCCACATCCTTCCTTCCACTATCCCTGCAGCTGTTACCCTTCGCGGTGTCTGCTCTCCACGCACACTTGTGTGCGTTTCTTTGCCTGTCTGTCCCCACGTCTTCGTAGCTAGCATTCCCTGAGCGAAGCTTAGGACAAGGTGAAGCCTGTTTGTTTGTGCGCTGGTGGGAGAGGTGTTTTCGTTAGGATTGACTTGTCTGAGCTCCCGCGAGGAGGAACAGAGAGCTGAAGGGACACTGTCAACTTGAAATCCGGGGAATGTGCGTGATGAATGGTGAGCTGTGTCCAATATTACACCCACCGTCGAGCTCCCTGCGGGACATCTGTGGTTTTTATAAGCCTGTCTTCTGACTATGTGGGTTTGTCATGCTGCGAAGGAGTAAAAACACACTTCAAACAAAAGTTCTGCTAAGTGAACAAAGGAGGCCAGAAGAAAAATACCAGAGAGGGAAGGGAGGGAAGGAAGCATCTCTGGCTTCTCAGTTAACGGCCATTGCAGGCACTGCCTGGCCCAGTGGGATACAAGAGGGGAGGGAAGTTCGTTTTTACCACTGAACGTTTACTTAGTAGTGCAGAGAGGTTGTTGCCTTCCCTGCAGTGATCCAGGAGTTTCCAGCACCTTGATGAATATGCTCAGCAAACCGGTGACAGCGGCTGATCAGGGCCTTTACACAGTTGTTTTAAGGACAGTTTGGGGAAGGGGGTCTCTTGGCAAAAGCCAGTGGGTTTCTTCTTGAGCCTTTTCCACCCCACAAGCTGTGAGATGGGTGAAAAAGAGGAAGGAATATTGCCTAATGCCTTCAATGTTTGTATTTTGTTGGTGATAGGCTGCGGGGTTCTCTGAGTTTGTTGGGATGTTCAGATGGGTTTCAGGGAGTGCCTGCAAGCCTGCTGCTTCCCCACCTCTAACAAATTACTGCCCGTATGCACTGGCTCAGCTCTGCCGAGAGTAAGAATTTCTGATAGAAGGTTGTGTAATGATGCCAGGTCACTGGCTGTCATCTTCTCTGGTTTATGCTTCAGGCATGTTGTTTCAGCATTCTGTGTTCTCTGACGGAGGAGACTACCAATTAAGTGTAAAACCCTGAGCAGGCTTCTCTGGAAACTGTTCTGACGTTGCGTAAATACCTGTCGTCACGGAGGGCCACAAACCTTGGTGTCTGGCAGTAGCTGTGGACGTAAGGCAGGAGGCAAGCAGGTGACTTGTGTTGCTTAGTAGTAATTTCCTTGAAGCATCTTGAAAAGTTAGGACCCTTTGACACATCCGTGTTTTGTTAGAGTAAGATAAAGCGTTGCTGAAGAACAAGTGATTTTTGAGCAACTACACTAGATTTTACTTTATGTGAAGTGCCTGTGTGGAGTCTGTATGGAGAGGGCCTCTGTGGCTACCGGCCCCATGGCTTAGCTGAATGAAGTAGCATATGCTAATCTGGACACGGTATGGGCTGCTCTGGGTTGACAGTGTAAGGATGCTGTGGGTGAAAGCTCCCAGTGTCTTTGTGATGGCTGAACACTGTAGTGCGGTGCACCTACGCAGCGGGTATTTAGTTGTGTTGAGGAAGACTTAGAGCTCTTGGTCACCTCATGCTCATCTACTTTTATTTAACCAGCATCTTGACTCTGCTGTCTTGCTGCAATCAAGCTCTTCAGGGAGAGAAAGAGCTGCACACATGTGTTTTCCCTTCCTCCTTCGCTCCGGGATGCACATTAATATTTGATTGAAACTTGTTCTGTTTATTTCCGTTTGGGCACTGCTCTGAATGTGTAATCACGGTGCTTGTTTGTCTCGTGGACAGCGCTTTGTAATTTGCTTCATGGGCAGGTCTGCCGCTGCCAACGCGCGCGGTCAAAGTGACCCTCCTTTGAGAGAGGACGCCAGTGACTCCTCTCCCCTTGCTGCTCCCACGGAGCTGTTTAGACCCCTAACTCCAAACCCCGAAATGGAACCAACAGATCGAATCCAGCCAAGTGGTTCCATTGAAATCGGCGATTAAGGACTCGGTTGTTGACAAAGGGCCTGCAGGTCTGTGTTGCGGGAGTCAGCGATTTGCTCTGGTTGAAACCCACAAAGGGTTTGCGTGGTTCGGGGTGGAGCGTCTTGAGGGCTTGCTGTCAGAGCAGCTGCAACCCCTGTGGATCTTGCTGTCTGAGCCAGGCCTGGAGTCGCTTGCTGTGCTGTGATGAGCACACTGCCCGTGTGCTGGGGTGAAATGCTGCTGCCAGGGCCACTCAATGCAGAGTGCCTCAGAAGGAGGTAAATGTGCAGTGCTCCATCTGCCAGCCTCACCTGGCACCAGGGTGGCTTGCTGCTACAGCTGAACACCGTAACGTGCTTGTGACAAGGCAGTAATAACTAGTTAACCCCTCAGAAGGGCTTGCTGTTTGGTGTTGCAGCTGCTGACAAGCACGCAGATGTAGGAGAAAAGGGACCTTTCAGCCTTGGCATCCCCTCCTAGATTTTGCCCTTAGTGTCTGGCTTCTAGACTGAGAAATGACAGCTGGAATGTGAAAGGGTGATGGTGTGTCAGTGCATCCAAGAAGCGTACCATGCTCTTGAAGGAGCACAGTGGCTTTGTCGGTGCTGTGCTGTGGGGCAGTCTCACTTCTTAACATGCTCAGGCACTGGTTTGGTTCCTCACGGGTGAACTGCTCCCAGAGTGGTCAAATCAAACCCGTCTGTGGGACCTGTCCTTGAGCCCTGAAACGGGGCGCTGGTCTGACCTTACGGGAGAAGTGCCCGGTTGTTCTCCTTACCCACAGGAAATCGGTGGCGGTTTGTAAAGGGTTCTCAGAACTTTCTTTCACTTGGAATGCGAACAGAACCAAACATCAGCATTTTTACTGGGGGAAGGGAAAAACAGGAGCACTTCAAGTCAATCAAAACATGCTGCTTCATCTCTGGGCTGAGCTGATTGGTAACTCGCTATGAAAACAAGGATATCAGCTCAAATATTGTCAGAGGTTCTGTGTTGTTCCAGTCAGGTGCCAGCTCCACTGCTTGCTGAAGTATAAAGTCAGCAACATCCTTACAGAGCTTGGAGATACGGCTTAGGACTACATCGTCTTGCAGAACATGTCTGTTGGATTTTTCCTGACCAGCTCTGCTGCCTGTAGGGTGTGAAGGTGAATGCTCATTTTCCGTCTGGAAGAGCCACCAGAAAGCTAGCCTGGAGATGTCAACTGCTTTCACTCAGATGATGTGAGTGAAATGAGTGCTGCTTTTCCAACAGGAGAGAGAAGAGCAAATTAAAGTTGCTGCCCTTCCCAAAATGCAGCTCCTCTTAGCACATCCCAGCTTGAGAGGGTCTGCTGGTGGGGTATGTGGTGAAGTGATATGGAAGAGGTCACCCCATGTTTTCCAGCTCAGCTTTTCTTGATCTGGGGAGTCTTGCACCTCTGAGAGTTCCTTCTTCCAAGCTGGAGTTTTCTAGAGCACCTGTAAGTTGTAGAGCCCCTCAATTTTTAGAGAAGCTGGTTGTTCTCAGGTGTGTCATGGCTTAATCGTATGAATTCTGTAGGCAGCTGCGATGTGAGGGTGGGAACAGAGATCATCAGCCCTCTCTGCTTATGGATTGTATTTATTTTGGTGGGGTTTTAAGGAGACAGCAGTGACTGGATGCCTTTTCTAGCCTAATGGGGTTCTTTGTCCCATCCTCCTTTGGGCACCTGGTGGCTACAACCAGAAGGATGCCAAGGAGCAGCTGTAGTGCTGAATTTGGAGCTAGGAAGCTGAAAATGATGGTGACGGCATCAGCATAACAAGCGAAGAGGCAGGGAAGCAGAGGGGGTGCAGGGGTGTTATCAAGGGAAGATCTGACTGAAGCAGGCAGAGGAAGCTGCTCTCCTGTGTGTGAGGACGTTTGTTGAGCAGAAGTGTCTGGCACCATTTGCACTCACAAATAGCCCTTGGTTTACTGATTTGTGTAGGAAAAAGGAGGATCCGGCCAGTGATTTGCTTTGCTTGGATGAAGCATCTTCTCTGTTTGAAATTGCTGTTTTCCTCTTGGTCCCTGTTTTCCCATGTTAACGGCTTTGTCCAAAATAGTTCCTGAGCCTTTTTGGTGCAGTCCAAGATGGATTGAGTATTGCCAGATCGTTTTTATCTTGCCAGACCTCAGCTTGCTACATGAAACTGCACAGAGAAATCACCAAGGGTGTGAGAGGGAAGAGGGATATTAAATACCCGTCGGGTTTTTGGAAGGAAACCCTTTCTGTTCAGTGCTAACTCCCTAATGACCCTACCTGGTCCTTCCTGCCCTCCTCCTTCTTTCCCATTTTTATCACTGTGGAGTTTTTGAACAAACAAACATCAACAGCCAGTTGAAGGCCCTTTATTGTCTCAGTAAAGACCATCCAACCTCCTTTGTTTTAGAGTAACCTGCCTGGGAAAGAGCACTGTGCGTAACAGCGACCTCTGACCTACAGCTGTGCCCCGAAAAGAAGCAGCTCTCAAGGATTTTCGGATGTGAGCAGTTCCCTGTCTTGGCTGCTTTGTTGGTGTACAGACCAGAGTCCGTAGAAGCATTAGGGATGGGAAGGGACCTCAAGAGACCATCCAGTCCAGTCCCCCTGCCACAGCAGGATCCCCCAGACCCAGTGGCACAGGAACACAGCCAGGCGGGGCTGGAACGTCTGCAGAGGAGGAGACTCCACAGCCCCCCTGGGCAGCCTGGTCCAGTGCTCCAGGACCCTCCCTGGGAAGAAGGTCCTGCTGAGATTGAGAGGGAACCTCCTCTGCTCCAGCTGGCTCTGTGGTTGGTTGCTTGCTTATTTTACAGACGCGTTGGGGCTTTTCCCCTCTTGTAGCTGACCTTGGGAGCTGCAGAATTGCCCTGGGAATTGTAATTAAAGGTGATGCTCCTGCCCAGAATAATCGGGAAGGCTTGTTGTAGGCTAGTTTTGAATTTCTCCAAGCCAGAAGCCACGACAGCTTCCTGGGAATCACTGTGTCAGCCAACATCCAGCAACCGTGAGGTCTGTTAACTGCTCGAAGTAGAAGGCAGGAGAAGCTTTCTAACTTCTGGACTTGTACCACTTCCCCACGGAAGTTGTTCTCCCTTTTTCCAGTGTCATCTAATCCCATACCTGCTATTTCCACCTGTTTGGAGGGTGGCAGTGGTTACGTCCTGCAGCCAGCTGCTTTCCCTCAGAAGGGAGGGGAGCAGGTGTGAGAGAAAGCAGCCCTCAGACCACGAAAAGAAAGGATATATGTCTGTTCCTTGGGCTGGGTTTCCCTCTGTGGACGGCCTCTTGTTCGGAAGAGCTGTTGTATTTTTTCCAGGGGGGGAAAAAGCCATCTCTGAGACTCAGAATGAAAACTGGTGTTGTCTGACTAAGCAGTTAGGAGTGTTCCTGGGCTAAAACACTCGGCTTTCAGGTACGGTTTATTTTCAGTGGTGAGGTTAATGGTGAAGGGCTTCTTTTTCAGGTGAATGCAATCACCCCTTGCATGTCTTCAGACCTCTCTGTGGGCAGATCCTCCTGCCCTCTGTCCCTGTGTGCTAATACAGGGTTGAAGACGGACGGGTGCAGATAGTAAGCTTTCAGAGGGGAGCCCACATCCACTGCGATTTGTGCCTGAAAACCTGCCAGCTTTGTTGCCTGCCTGCCTTTCTGGGAAGGAACTAAAAATTCCTGAGTGCCTTTCTGGGGTTCCTCTGTGAGACAGCCAACAGACGATGAAATGTTTCGTTGTTATCACTTCAGGCAGCGTTTGAGTCGGTGATTTCGGCAGCAGGCATTCTAGGCTCCCTTTCCAAAATCATCAGTGGGGTTTTTGCTGCTTTCACTCTTCAGGAAGGAATAAAACTACTTGAAGCTAATCCTTTGAGCAGCACAGTATCCGAGGTCACTCATAATTCCTATTAAAAGCCCTTAGCCAAACACACGGGCCTTTTGTTCCGAATATCAAGTTCTCCAGGTGTCTTTGAGTGGTCAGGGATCTCATAAGAGCTCGTGCTTTGGGCGGGTGAGGAGGAATAGCAAGTAGATTCCAGTTTCATCTTTCAGACTCTGCTGTTCCATTCTGAAGGATGGAGGCGTGTTGCTTCACCTGAAAACCCCTCACATTTGTGTCTGGCTGTGCAAACCCCTTTATCAGCTGCAGTCACCGCTGAGAAACTTTGTAAGCACCACATGACCACGTGCTGGCACCCCCTTCCCAGTGCCCCCCGGTGGGGTGGGGGGAGAACTGGATTGAGACAGTTGATAGCATAGAAGATAGCATAGCAGAATGTACTAGAGGAGTGGTGCACAGTACAGGTGGTAGCTCCTCACTAGATGGATGCCCAGCCATCCCTGAGACACGGTGCCCTTGGCTCATACGTCCTTGAGTTATACACTGGACGTGATGCCATATGGTATGGGATGCATCTTGGGCTTGTTTGGGTCAGCTGTCTGGCTGTGCACCCTCACAGCTCGCCATGCAGTCACAGAAGGGTTTGGGTTCTGAGGGACCTTTAATATCATCCATAGTCCATGGGCGAGGACACCTCTCACCAGACCAGGTTGCCCAGAGCCCCATCCAGCGTGGCCTTGAACAATTCCAGGGAGGGGACATCCACAGCTTGTTGGGGCCACCTGTTCCAGTGTCTCAACCACCCTCCTAGTGAGTGATTTCTTCTGAAGAAATCAGGAGACTGATCAGAGTAGACTAATCTACGTCTGCTTTCTCTTAACTTGAAATGTCCCCCCTTGTCCCACCTGCTCTGAGTTGGGTTTGATGGATGGACCCTTCGGTGGGACGGTCACCTCCGGAGAGTACTAGTTAATGGCTTGGACACTGGAGTCAAGTGGGGTCAAGTGGCTGCCCGAGGCCTCTCCAGAGCTTCGTGTGCATTCCCAGCCCCTCTGGCAGGGCACTGCGAGAAGCTGGACAGTCCTTGACTTAGCATCGGCGCTGCTCAGCAACAGCTGAAACATCAGCACGGTACCAACATCGTTCTACCCCTAAATCCAAACCAGCACTGTACCAGCTGCTAGGAGGAAAACTGACTTCATTCCATCCCAAGCAGGACCGCTCGTCAGCCTGCAGCTGGCACGAGGTCAGAGGCCAGCAAGCTGAAGAGACAGATTTAACTCTCAGCGTAGCAGGCTGCGTGCTCTCCCGAAAGCACACGTGGGCTTGGCTTCCCTTCTTTTGGCCACCTTTCCAGGAGGCTCCCTCTTGTACAACATGCAATAAGCCCCCACTGTCTGCTAAGAGAGCTGCTAAATGACCTGGTGGGAGAAACATCCCTTCCACGGGCAGGTCAGGAATGACCTTGTGTGCACTGGGGACGTAGAAGACTGACACCGAGTGCCTTTCTTGCTTAGGAAGCGTTACCGACGGGCTCGAGAACTGCAGAACTCCTTGTCCTAATGTTCAGTCGATGCTGCCAAGAAGGAACAAACAGGCCTGCTGCAAAATGCACGGGGAGGACTGTGGCCCTCGTCCTCCTCCCAGGCAGGGTGGGGAGGACGTCGGTTTGCGCTGACTGTGAGCAGTTTGCTGCCAGTCCTGTACAAGGTCAAAATCTTCTGTCGTTTCTAGGCCCCCTTTTGGTTTCTTTTAAGTTGTGGGCTTCCTCTGGCGTCGGGGTGATTCAGTGTGAGGTGACCACATCTCTGTTCTTCCGAACTTTTCAGCAGGTTCCCATTTGAACTGCTGCAAGATTACCTCGTTCAGCGTCGGTCTTGTTCCCCCGCCACGGGTGCAAGAGTGCCTTCTGCGCTAGGAAGCCAAGTGAACAGCACAGACGTTCAGCGGGGCAGTCAGATTCGCCACGTGAGGTGGTGTCTTACAAAAGACAGTCCCTGACCCTTGTTGTGCAGTAGGACTGTGCTCAGAATGATCTGGACGCTGGGTCAAGACCCCAGTGCTTCAGTTTTTACTTCCTTGAATTGAGAAGGCTTCAGGCGTGAGCTGTGCCTGCACGGCACTGGCTGAGGTGGGCTTAGGGAGCCTGTGCCTACCCTGGCCAGCATGTGGCTTCGGGCTCTTTCACGGGCATCAGGCTTGCCACCCAGGTGTGTTCGAAGGATTTATGACCTACAATTCTGTAGGGTTTTTCCTTCTCCCAGTCATGTTGGATTTATCTTCTGTGGTGGAGCTGGCTCTGGAGCTAACAGCCTTCTCTTCTGAGAGCACTTCTTTTTAGGAGTTCTTCTGTTGACCTCCTCGTTAATAGTCCTGACTTCTGTGAGATGAGCTGTTCCTCCTTTAGACATTCAAACACAGAATCCAGATTGGAAGGGACCTTTGGAAACCATCTCCCTGCGCAGAGTAAGGCTAACCTCAAAGCTGGAGGCAACTTCAAAGCCAGAGCCTCCTCCACGCAGGTTTTGATTGTCTCCCAGGACAAACTGAACAACCCCAGCTCTGTCGGCCTCTCCTTTGTACGTCAGCCGCTGCCGCATCTCGGTGGCCATCCTCTGGACTCACTCCAGTCTGTCAGTCTCTCTTTTCCCAGGACTCTCCAAACCAAAGCAAGCGCTCCAGATGTGTCCTCACACACGCTGCAGAGAGAGGAGTAATTACTTCCCTCCACCTGCCAGCTAATTAAATTGCTTAGCTGGTGCCAGATCTCCAGTTGCCCTGGGTTGTCTTCGCTCAGGCTGGAGCGGTGGAAACTCTTCCTTGTGGGGAGTACTTGCAGGCTTCTCTGTCCCCTTCCAGAAGGGCTGGAGCGGAGGTGCCTCAGTTACAGGAAGCGGATGACCAAAGCAGTGTTTTCACCCACAGAACCGCACGGGGTTTCATTTTCCAGGTAGGGAGTTGTTGCAGCAGGCCTCCCCGCTGCACACGGCGATGGAGCCCCAAGCGAAGAGCTTGACTCGCAGGGATTGTTTTGGCAAAGCAGAGAGAAAAACGCGTCGTAAACAGCATGTGCAAGGAGACACATCGTGAGCGTCCTGCTTGCTTTCCTGGCAGCACACTAGCTGTTAGCTAGGCTTGAAAGTGAGGGTTTGGGAGCAGATACAAGGACTGAAATAATAGGGTGACACCTGGATGAGCCTCTGGGGAGCTGTGAGCAGCAACCCGTGCTGGAGGTTCTATGGCAAGAAGGTGTTTCTTCTCCACTAGCTTTCTGGGACTGTCACAGAATCTCATGGAATCATTAAGGAAGGGACCTGGAAAGATCACCCAGTCCAGTCCCCCTGCTGCAGCAGGGTCACCCAGACCCAGTGGCACAGGAACACAGCCAGGCGGGGCTGGAACTGGCTGTGGCCAGTCTTCTCCACCGCTCACCTTCCTTGCCTCGCCTGCAAATCCCCTTGTCTCCCAGCACACGTGAGCCGTTTATCCTGGAGCTGAGGGGTGTTCCCGATGCTCTGATCATAATGCCGCGGAACTTCTCCCAGTCACGCTGATTACACAGAGAAAGGAAGGATTATGCTTTGCCCTGCCCCAGAGAATTGGCTTTCCTTTTTTCTCTGTACAGCTCTTACTGGAGGTTGAGGTGATCGGGGCTCAGAGGTGGGCAGAAGCTGCTCCTGACAGAACAACACAGCTATGGTCACGCGTCTCATGCAGTTTACCCCGGCATCGTCGTGTAGCAGGTGGACAGTGTTCAAAAGCGAGACCGGAGTGCGGGTCTCCTGAACCGATCCCCGTGTTACATGGAGAAGGCTTGCCTGCTGGCAGCAATAAATGCACCCTATGAACTCTGGGGGCTCAGGCCTTCTGCTGATGCTGTTGGCAGCACTGGTGAGTGGTTCCCACCATCCCTGTTCGGATGAGATTGACCATCTGGGGACGGGGAATGCTTTTCCTTAGTTGCTTTGCTGTTAGGCAGCAGTGAGGGTTGCTTGGTGCTGCTCATGAGCACTTCTGGGGGAGATGGTGAGAATTTTAAGCATTTTACCTGTCTGTTCCAGCTTGCATGAAAAGCTTGGTGGCAGAAGAGTGAAATGGTCTCGGTGGGAAGATGAAAGGGGTGCATATCAGCTCAGACTTCATCTTGGTTTAAACAGGTTACACAGGACACCTCAGGTTGTTGGTAGCAAACGTTTGTTGCAGAAGGTGTCCCTCTCCAACGGGTGTGAGGATATCATTTCGGTAAAACCTCTGGAGAGTGAGGCAACAGCAGATCCAAACAGGTGCCAGACAGTGCCAGCACCCTGAGTCTGCTGCATCCTGCTCCTGCTTTCTCATCTGAATAAAATTTGCACGGTGGCAGGACTGCAAACAAGTGTTCCCAACATCAAACGCTTACCTACTAGGAACATTTTGGAGGAGAGGGAGAAGGGGCTGCAGTGTGACACCCAGATCCAGCCCCATCCGGTGGGAGCTGCTGCTGGAGATCGCCAGGGTTTCTGTTTGCTCCCTCAGAACAAACGCCTGTGCTTGTGAGCGCCTCTTAATTAGATGGAGGATATTCAAATCCTGGTGGAGATGGGTTCTCCCAGTGTGACTCAGGGATTTTTAATGGACGTGTTTTGATTGCCCTGTCTGGAAGACTGCTTGCTGGGGCTGATCTGTGGCTGAGGTGTGCTGGTTTGAAGGCGCTGGTATGCAGGTGGGTGCAGCAGAGGCTGATTCTGAAGATGCTCTCGGGTTTTCCCCTCAGTTGTTGCTGGCAGATGTTTCCAAGCAGGGCACTGACTCTGTCTGTCATTTTTCATCTCTCTGGGGGACAAAAAAGAGTTAGGGCATTGCTCAGTAGAGGAGTTTAAGACCTGATAGCTGAGTTGCCCTAGGTGTACCCAGCACCACCTAGACCACCTAGAGTCGCTCACACAGGAACACATCCCTGCTGACTTTGAATGTCTCCAGAGGAGACTGCACGACCTCTCGGGGCAGCCTGGTCCAGTGCTCTGTCACCAGTCACCTTCACCTGCACTGCCACGCAGAGGTGCCCTGAAGGGGAATATCAGGAGCACAGCAGTTTGGTTTCACTGCCTGCGTTACTCGTGTGCACGCGTTGCCACCTGCCCAGAAGAGACCGATTCGCGGCGAGACAGGGGCTGGCAGTTGCAGTGGCTCTCTGCTGCACTTGGAGACCTGCTGCTCTCCTCGAAGGGCAGTGGAGTGCTGGGAGGTGTCACTCCTACAGTACTGCCATTGCTTCTGTGCTCATAATTGCTGCTCCTGGAAGGGAGGGTGTTTGCAGAGCACTGCTGTGGCCAAGAGCCGTCTCTTATTGCCAGCTCAGTTACTGGAGGCTGCTGCAGCGGGTACCATCGGTGAGATTCAGTAGTGGGTGCTGCTGGGAGGAGTGGCTGCCCGTAATCTCTGCCCAGTATCTCTGCTGGCTTTCTGCAGCCTCTGTACCCAGTACTGCCGTGACACGTGTGTGTTTAAATCAGCGTTGACTCAGGCTGGGTCCGAAACCGCACGGCGCACAGGCGTGTTGAAATCGCAGCAGGCAAGTGCAGGGTGAGGAGGGTTTGTGATTCCTGGGTTTTGGAAAGCAGCACAAAGTGCTGCATTGTAGTAACGTAGGATGGGGAGGAATGGGTGAGGTGCGAGTTAGGACATGGTGAACGCAGCTCATTACTGAATCCCAGAGGGCTCAGGAAAAGACTGCCTTCAACACGCACAGCTGCTCTCTTCTGCACTTCAGTCACCGGGGAGCTTCGTGGTGTCTGGCATGGTCTAGCTGTCAGATGTTGGGGTTATTGGTTGGCTTTAGGCTGGACTGGATGATCTTTAAGGTCTTTTCCAGCCTCATCAGGACTGTGAGACTGTGATCTAGCTAAGATCGGTACTTGTACAGAGCATCTCTCCAGCGTGGGGGAGAAACAGAAGCCTGAAAGGGCGCAGGCCCTCCCTGGCAGCCTGTCTGTTATACCCGCCTGCGTTACCTACGCTGGTAATATATGCTGTCACCTAGTGCCACGTTTGCCTCGTTGGGAGATGGAGAAGGCTTTTACAAGGCTGCTCGTGTGCTCCCTCCCCATTGTCCCTCCTTCTTAACCAACCTGACTGCCTTCTGTACCCTATCTGCATAGATTGCAGCAGGGAAAAGACCTCTAAGGAGGTTGGGGAAGCGGTTGTGAGTGCCAGCAGTTTGTTTGTCTGCTCTGGAGGTAACAGAGCCGAGGATTTGAGGCCTTGGGATCTTTCTTTATCCCTGAAATCTGTTGATAACCGCAGTGTTGTGTAGCGCCCTGCCCTCCCTCTAGGTTCTGGTTGGCACGGAGTTAGAAGCAGCATGATGTTCCCAGCTTTTCCCTGAGCTTAAAAAGGAGCGGCTGTGCAGCAGCCTGCTGATTAATCACAGGCACTCATGCGCTGAACGTTTCTCAGGGGATGGGAAAGGTTAGTTTGCTTTTAGCAGTCTTGCAGTGGCCTCATTTTCAAATAGCATTTCCATGACTGATTTTGTTGCTGAAGTCGAGGGTGCCCCAGTGCTGGCTGTGCTGCTGTGTGCCCTGCGGTCTGGGTTTCAGTTCAGGATGTGATCCTGGGGTTTTCAGCCCAGCAGGTCTGTTTCCTTCTGTGCACCCAAGAAGCAGACCAAGACAGTAACAGGAGAGATGTGCTCTTGCCAGGGCAGCTTCAGGGCTGGGAGGTGCCATGTGAGGGAGGTTGGGAAGTTCAAGGGAATCACAAAATCATAGAGTCATTGACGTTGGCTGAGACCTCCAGGATTATCAAGTGCAACCATTGACCCAAGCCCACCGTGCCCACTAAACTGCGTTCCCTGGGGTTATATCTGCTTGTTTCTTGAACACCTTCAAAGGTGGCAACTCCACCACCTCCCTGGGCAGCCTGTTCCAATCCCTGACCACCCTGTCAATGAAGAACTTCTTCCTGATAGCCCGTCTAAACCTCCCCTGGCACAGCTTGAGGCTGTCCCTCTTGCTGGTGACTTGGGAGAAGACACCAGCACCCACCTCTCTCCACCCTCCTCTCAGGTAGCAATAAAGCCCTCCCTCAGCCTCCTTTTCTCCAGGCTAAACAACCCCAGTTCCTTCAGCTGCTCCTCATAAGACCAGTCCTACAGGACATCGCATCGGGTTTTATGACCAACGTGAAGTCGAAGGCTGCCTGGGTTTTTCTTCCCAGCTGCCCAGCAGATCCTTGCCTTTTCCTTCAAGCACACACAGCCACGAGAAGGGACTTCTCCTGCTGCATCACCGTGCTAGGAGACTAAGGGGTAGCTGAGGAAGGGCTGGTCCGCGGAGGGAGTCACTGGGCTCGTTGCGGCAGGCATACTGAATGGTCAAGCGGCGCTTGTCTCACACCGGGCACTTCCATAAAGGACGCTTTTGGATTCACCCTCTCTTTGTCACAGAGTGCTGAGGATCCTCCTGCTGATTGGGATGCCGTAGAAAAGGCGTGCTCTGTGAGGGGAGCCCTGCGTGTGGAGGGCAGCAGGGAGCCGGGAGCCAACCGGTGGTGTTTCCAGAGCAGACTGGGAAGTGTTTGGTGAAAGGGCACTACAAGTTAGAAAGGAACAAGGGAAGGTATTAGATAGCCACTCCGCACGAGCACCGGCCCTTTTCAGCGCCGAAGGAGACTCTGCTCTTACGGGAAACGCTCGGTGTGATCATGTAATTAAGGACTCCATCACAGTGCAGTCACAGGCAGGCTGGGGGAGGGCAGGCAAATGTGAGTGGCACAACCGGTACCCGCTCGGGCAAGGCCAGTAGGTGTCTGTGTGACTGCAGAACCTCAGGCTTTTCCCGTGCACACAGCTGTCATTGCTCGTTCAGTGCAGGCTGGGAGTGGGATGGTAGGAGCTAAACTGAGGTACGAGGCAGCTCACCTGGTAACTGGAGAGGTCTCTCGGTAACTGGTGCTGCGAGTCAGCACATGTGAGCCACACGCAATTGCTGCTGCCTGCAGTGCTTGTGGCAAAGATGACAAACCAGCCTTCGCAGGAGCGAGAAACCAGAGCGCTGCAGCGCGGAATGGAAAGTCGGTGCTGTCGGGCCGTGGGCGTTCACAGGCTCCTCGGCTCCCGTCTGCGGGTGGGACGGTGTCGTGCACAGAGGGCAGAGCGGGCTGAGCCAAGGTTGGTGCTGTGAGCGAGTTAAAACTGTCTTACAGGGCAAGGGAGCCTGGCACCCCGCAACTCAGACACCTGCTTTTCTAACCGGATGGGTTTGGGTGACCCAAGTGGCTTCCCCCCCCTTTTTTTGGTAAAATACTAGCAGTTTGGGGTCTGGTCTGCAGCAGGCTGAGAGGTCTCGGGTTAAAGGATGAGCAGCAGCTCTTTGGCGGATACCTGTAAACCTTACTGTCCTTAGAGGAGAGTCGGAATGTAAACAAGTGATCTGGTGTCTGTCAGCACTGTGACTGTTTGATTTTAAACCTCGTTACGGGTGGGAGGTGTAGGGGAAATGAGCCTGACTTCTGGCACCAGCGCAATCTTAATTGGCCATCACCGCCCTTTTTCTGTGAAGCCCTCCAGTCCAATGATCTCACTTCCCTCACCTCACCCCACAGTTAATGCTCTCAGGTTCATCCTATCTTCTCTTTAAAAAGAAGGGTGTGAAACGCTTGCTGAACAGTTTGGAGAGACAGTGGGGGGGAAAGCACAAGCTCGTCAGTCCATCATCCTTTCCTGACCCCAGAGAAACACGTACCTGCCCGGGGTGTTTGCCGCGGCGGTGACGGCAGGTGACTCCCTGGTGCTGGCCAGGGAGGTGGGAGGATGCACTGCGGAGTTGGGAGCAAGAGAGCACACCTGACCTTTCCTTGCTGGAGCAGGGATTCTGTAGATGAATCCTTCGTTAAATGGAATGAAAACGCCTCCTGTAGTGACAGCTAAGGAAATAGGAGGCGTCGAGGCAGCCGCTGACCAGCTGGTGATGCGGTGAATGTGAACGGAAAGGAGAAGTTCAGGGCTGTTTGGGGGGTTTTCAGTTCCATTGCTCGGTGTTAGCACGGCTTTTTCAGGGACACTTGGCAGACTTTCTCAATTACCAGGTGATGTTTGCAAAAGAGAGTTTATTTGCCGTGGAGGGGGTAGTGTTTTCCCTCCTTGGGTTCTGTTTGACGCCGCCGCATCCTTTATTGGCAGAGTAGGATTGCGAGAGGGGTCTGGGGAGAAGGGATCTTGTTTGGCAGTTGACCTTTGCTGAAAGGAAGCATCTGATTCATAGAACCAGGGGATCCTTAGGGATGGGAAGGGACCTGGAAAGATCCCCCAGTCCAATCCCCCTGCCACAGCAGGATCACCCAGACCAAGAGGCACAGGAACACAGCCAGGCAGGTCCAGAATGTCTCCAGAGAAGGAGACTCCCTGGTTCTGTATTACAATTTAAAACAGCAGCTCCCCCAAGCCTTTGGTCATTTTGGGGATGCTTGACTGAAAAAGGAGCATCGAGAAGAACCCCCCCAGCACCAACCACTTCCTGGCCCCATTAACAGCAGTGCTTTAATAAAAGCAGGTTTGGTGCCCCGGTGCTGTCCCAACACAATCCTGATGACATTTGGAGAGAGGTGGGCAAACATTTGTACTGTGCTCTGAGAAAAGGTTATGTGAAAGCCTTTGGGTGGAACCTAGGTTTGCAATTTGGGGGTTGCTGCTTTAAACAGGAAGGGGAACCCCCCACACACCCACCCCAGCCCAGGTCAGATGCCTGTGAGAGGTTTTCTGTGCTTTGGGTTTAGTGGAGTGAAGCAGGCGAGGTATTAAGTGCTGGGTGCCTATCACGGAGGGTTTGCATCATTGCTTCTCAATTCCACGGGTGTCTGTCTGTTTGAGAGGACATTCACACTCTGCAGCCGGGAAGGGGGTCTGCAAACTGTGACGCTGCCTGTGTTTACAGCTTTAGAACAAATCCCTGTGTGTTTCAGGATGCCAGTGGCCTGAGAGAGCGCACGCTTAGCTCACTGGGCTGGAAGGGGCACATCCTGTGACCGGTTTCCTGTGCTCCCCAAGGGACAGCGAGCTCTTCCATTGTCATCCTGTCCCTCGGTGTAAAGTTGAGATTATCTGCCCTCTGCCATTTCCTCTTCTCCTTCTCTCTCCTTTCTGGGGAGGAGGTGGGGGTAGAGAAATTCTCCCTCTGGCTGGTGCAGATGTTAGCTCTGCGTGGAGCTTCTTGCTCCACCTGCAGGGTCCTTTGGGCTTACTGTGTCTCTTAGCTTGTTCTTGTTGAAGACTGCTGTGGTGCTGGCATTGCACTGGGTCCCTGCAGCACTGGGTCCCTGCAGCACTGGGTCCCTGCCGCACTGGGTGTGCACGCACTCTGTGCTCGGTTCTGGAGGCCGTTAAAACAGCATGCGAAGAAGGAACAACCCCTCCACGATACCTGCATTAAATAGAGCTCTAGCCCACCAGCTGCAAAGCTCAAGAAAGTTGCTTTTAGGCGAGACTGCATCAACACACAGAGTGTAGCTGCGAGAACAGAGCATCCCTGCCACAAAACCCTGTGACAAGGTGATAGATGCCCTCAGCACTGAGGGTTTCTCTTCAATAGCTGGCATTTTCTGCCATCTGTGGTTTAATTCAGACACTTCCATTCCGCATTCGGAGCTCGAGGAAGCATGGTCTTGTGTCTCAGGGCAAATGAAATCTTGCTTGCCGGAGCCTGCGAGTCCCAAAGGCCACTTCTGCAATTTGCAAGCTCTTTTGAGGAAGGATCAGAAGGATTAAGAGGGATTTTAATTTACCCGTGTACGGTTCTCACCCCCCAGTCCACCGGTCTGTGACACCAGTGTCCAGTTCCATCCCCCGAAATCCCTGCAGCCCAGACTAGCTGCTGCGTCCCACTGCTGCTCTGGTGGAGAGAGGTCGGCGAGCAAAGAGGTGTCAGAATCACCTTGGCTTCCTTTGTGCTCAGGAAAGAAGTGGCGCTAGCAGACAGTCGGGGGGGGGGATTTTGCTTGTGCTCTTCAATGCACAAAAGGAGAGTTCTTGACGCCAGCCTGAGCCATGGAATCGCCGGTACTAGTGGGGTTTTATTCCATCTTATCCTTTCTGTGCTGCTTGCAAGCAGATTGCACTCCTGCCCTGTATCTCCTCATCTTTAGAGCTCAGCAAGCCGCGGTGGTGAGTGGAAAGCTTCATCCTTGTAATGAAGGAGATGGCAAAGGGATTGCGAAGCCGCCTGTGAGCCAGCCCAGGTCAGGAGCTGGAGCTGGGGAAGGTGCCATCCCTCCTCTAAGTGGCTCGGCAGCGTTGGCTTTGCATGGAGTGCAGAATTCAGAGCCACCAACAGGGACCTCCTGGCGGTGATGTGCTTGCAGTCGATTCCTTTCTGTGCCGCCTTCCCTTCGCCCTCGGTGGAGGAGGTTCTTTGTTCGTTTGGAAGCGAAGTCTCTTTCTGTACTCGAGGTGGACTGATGCTGCCTGGGAGAGCAGAGCCCTTCTTTCCCAAGCCAAGTGTGACTCTGGCAGAGTGCTGCTCCTCTCAGGTGAAGGTGGCAGAGCAGCAGGCATGGCTTTTCGTGTTCCCCACCACTGCAGAGTGTGTTCTGCAGAGCCGCGGGGAGCAGAAGCGCTGCCTAGCGCAGTGTGCAGGAGGCAGATCGCAGGCACGCCGGGGAGCTTGAGTGGACACCCCTCTGAGCGTGGGAGAGGGGAAGGCGAGAGTATGGGTGGGCTTTTTCATAAAGGTTGAGAAACTGTTGGAGAAAGGAGGTGGTGGAGACGGAAGACGCAGCCAGGACAGGAAAGAGCTTGCAGAAGGCAGCAGTGCTGAAGCAGAGGTGAGAACCATACCCTGGAAACAGCCCGCAGCACCGTGTAGTGTTGGTGTGAACGGTCTGTACCCAGGCCACCCGGGATGCTGTAAGTGTTGTCTAGGGAGCTGCTTGCTTGGGCTGTAATGAAATGCAGGGTTAGGGGTCTGGCTGTGTCGGTGGGTATGTGCCTGCTTGGGATGGGGCAGCGTGGGACCTTTCTTCCCACTTGGGGTGCCCGTAAGGAGCAGAACAATGATTTTTGTGCTGTCTTAGCTTGAGGATGAGGCTGGCCAGAGAGAGATGACGACTCTGAGATAGGGAAAGACTGAACAAAGACGAGGTCACGATGGCTCAGAGAAAGAAACAAGGAGGTGGGTGCTTGAGCCCCTGTGAAGGGGGCTTGAACTGGGCAGAGGAAGGGAAGCAGGAGGCAGGTTACTGTCGTCTTCAAGTTGTAGATCTGGGGGCTAGCTCCCTCCCAGCCACTGCTTGCTGAGCGGATGTGTCTGCCACACAAATACTCGCGAGCAGCCTGACAAATACACTTGGTTGAGAGGACTAGGAAACGTTGGCAGCAGAAGTTTCCATCGGTGAGAGACCGGATGAGAGGTTTCAGCTGTGAGCTGCTGACTGAACATGGTTCAGAGAGCAGCAGCTGCTGGACAGGAGATGTCCTGAGGTTTGCCCGGGAGAGTAAGATTTGCCTAAAGAAGAAAGGGTGAGGGAAGAGATCTGGCCGGTGAAGCAGAGGCCAGCAGACAGGTGATGCTCAAGCTGCCGTGGTGACTTCTCGAGACAACTTGTTGGAGAGAGGCGGTGACAGGCGGGTAGAGTGGTGCCTGCTGGAGAGGGGTATGGGGGTTCTCTTTCTGCATCACCAGCCTGGGCCTGTGGGGCAGGTGCCTGACTGTTTACACAGGAGCTACTCAGGGTAAGAGATGGCAACGTCTCTGCCTGACGGTCTGTGTGTACACCCGGTGGATTGTCCAAACACTGCTGCGTGTTTAGAAGTAGCTTGGAGCAGGGAATGTACTGGCTAAGGGTTCCTGTGTTTATGCTCTGTTGCTTTAAGGTTGTTTCCCTTTGTTGGATTAATTTTCATGTCTTGGATTAATGTCTGGAGGCAGCAGGGTTTGCAGTTTGGGAGGGAGGGGGTGGAGTTGGCCGGCTGAAGGCTGCATCAGAGGGAAACGAGGAGTGTCAGGGACTGGGAGATGACTGGAGAGGGGTTTAACCACACGAGTACCCGTGCACCCATCTCTGTTAGGAAAGGGGGCGTGAAGGCAGTAAGCACACAGCCATTTCTCCATGCCTTTATCCCCAGATAAACTTTGAAATCCAAGTAGCAAAGGAAGGCGTTGCACAAGGGGCTGGTGTTGCTGTGCCCTGCAGCACGGTGTGCCGCGCGATGGGGAACCTTCCAGCGACCTGGGAATCGCCGCGAAGAAGCAGGACAGCCGTTTCAAACTGCTCCTAATTAACTTGCGTTATCAGTGGCTGCTCAGAGTTAATTTCTCATTTAGATTTTCAATCTAGAGCTCCTTCGGACTCGAGGTTCTCATCAGCGCTGCTGCAATTTGGCCTTTGTGACTGGAACACTTCCAAAGCGATCGGCTTTCCTGTCTGACACGGAGCGGCACCGTGCTCTGGCTTTTCAAGCTTAAAGCTGCTCCTGGTGCAGATGAGCGAAGTGTAGCTTTGCCACGGGTCTTGGTGGTGAGGTGTCCTTATTTATTTAGATAGTTCCGTTCCCAGACTTGCATGCAGCTCTTTGAAACTCCACCTTTTGTGGCTGCTGATGGCATCTTGAGTTCCAGATGGAAAACGAGAAACACTTTTCCAGGAGCCTGGAGCTGCAGGATTAATGTGGTCGGTGTAGTTAAATGTTAAATCTGTTCGAAGGAGAACTACACAGGCTGCAAATGTCCTTGCATGCAAGGAAATCCTCCTGCTGTTGAGTCCGGTTTGCTGAAGACATAGCTGCCCTGCCAGCTCCTTCTGTACAGATAAGTTCCGTGTGCTGCAGGCACTCTGTTTTAGGGTGCAGTCTGGATTTGCTGTCCCCATGAAACGCTGAGTCGAGGTGGCAGTTTAACTCTGCTCTGCGTTGTGTGTTGAGTCTGAGGTGCTGGAGCAGACAGTGTATTTTATGAACAGACTTCGTATCCTTGATGAGTGAATCAAAACTTCCTCAAGAAAATGGCCTGGGCCATGGCAGACGTTTAAATAGTTATCTCATCTCCTTCAGGTAAACATCTCACCAGGCTCTATCCGGTAAGAGTCCTCGATGGGCTTCGGTCGAGAGAGCAAAAGCATTGTGCATCCCACTGCTGGGCTTTGTACCAGTACGTACTGGGGGTACCTGTGCTTATCAAACGGCTGAGAAGGCTGCGTTCTGCCCCCCTGGATTTCTCAGCCTGCCCATCAGCTCCCCCCTACCCTAAAGTGGAAAGTTCTGCCAAGCAGCAGGGGATGATGATTTCACCTTCGGTGATGACTTAGACGGGCCCGAGCTGCCTCGGGTTGGGAGGTTCAGCCACCCCCAAGCTGCAGAGTGAAAAGCATTAATGCTGGGACAAGTTTCAATGCCCTGTGTTCTGCAAATAAAAGGTTCCTTCTTTTTGCCCAGCTACGTTCTTGGAAGCGACTGGGTTGTTTTGGCTGCAGCTCCTCAGAGAACACTCAGCCTGAACCCAGCGTATACAGCTTCAGCACAAAAGGTCTACAGAGCTGCAAACGTTTCCTAAGCAATGAAGAACAAACTGGTGGGAAGCTCCAGGTACCCAGCAGTGCCAGCGCTGCTTTTTCCTTTAAGATCTGGCATTTTCAGTGTACGTGTCAGAATTCAGCCCGGGTCACTGCTTTCTCCTTCATTGGTACCGTCAGACAGCCTTCGTGTTCTGTTTTTCTGCTCCGTGTTAACCAAGAGCCAGAGTTGCTGCTGTGACCCAGGAGCCGGGCTGATTTCACCAGATCCTGGTGCTCTGGGAAAGGTTTTCAATACTGCAGGAAGCAGGGAGGAGCTGGTATCCATCCACAGCTGACACAAGGCGGTCCTACCTGTACCCCACCAGTGACTAACCCGCTTGGGTGGGCCTGCAGCTGGTAGGTGTTGACAAGCACCATCTCTCACAGGGGCTTTAATGAAGGGGGTGCTCCTCTGGGCTTCCTTGACGGTGGGTCTGAAGTCGGTTTTCCAGTCAAACACGCAGGGTATGGATGCGGTCCGTGAGGTCTCTGGTTGCAAAGACAGGACTGAGCAGGTAAACACAGCGTTAGTTCTACAGAGCGACAACTTGAGGGTCCTCTAGAGGCTAAAGGTAGGAAGATGGACAGACAGATAGAGAGATGGGTAGAGAGATGGGTAGAGAGATGGGTGGAGAGATGGGTAGAGAGATGGGTAGAGAGATGGATAGAGAGATGGGTAGAGAGATGGGTAGAGAGATGGGTAGAGAGATGGGTAGAGAGATGGGTAGAGAGATGGGTAGAGAGATGGATAGAGATGGATAGATCAATCTCCATGTGTATGTGAATACAGGAAAAGGAATGAATGTCATTTGAGGTGTTTCCAGTTGCTTCTGCCATGTGATAGTGAAAGAAGGCACTGACTTCTCCCACTGCTGTTTGTGAGGTGGCTAAACTGCAGCCCAGTCATCTAGAAATGGAAACTTGAGCCTGCAGCGGTCTTTGTCTTCCTGACGAGTTCTGAGTGCTGTGAGAGCTGTACAATTACTGTAATTGAATCCGATGGAAAGCCGTCCAAGAGGCAAGCAGGGTGTTTCCAAAAACCACCCTCGTTTGGGATGTAATGAGTTTTAAATCTGTGCTGTTACATACAAGGTTTGTGGCCAGAGACTTGGTAAAAACTTCCAAAAACCTGGTTTCTGCTTCAAAGAGGAGATTTATATAGCTCACGAGTGATCACAAGGCAAACACGACTGCGGTCTGTCATTTTTTATGGGTGCAGTGTAGTATTTTTGGAGGGTCCAGAGCTGTTGATTAAATGACAAACTGCTTGTGCCTCGCGAGCATTTAACCCGCTCGGGGAACTCTAAGTGTTGTAGGTGGTAGCAGAGATAAGGTAGGCACCTCGTCCCTGAATATGGCATGTTGATGTTACCATACTGTGTATTATCCGTCCAGGAATCATTCCACCTCCAGCCTATCGTTGCCTTTGTTGTTTTCTGTTCGTGGTTACTTCTGCCTGCTTGAGAAACAGCTTTCTGCTTTGGGAGAGAAGTCTCCCAAAAGGAGAAAGGACCTTCTTCCCAGGGAGGGACCCAGAGCACTGGACCAGGCTGCCCAGGGGGTTGTGGAGTCTCCTTCTCTGGAGACGTTCCAGCCCCGCCTGGCTGTGTTCCTGTGCCACTGGGTCTGGGTGATCCTGCTGCGGCAGGGGGGTTGGACTGCCTGATCTTTCCAGGTCCCTTCCCATCCCTGATGATTCTATGGTTCTATAAAGATGCACCTTTTAACAGATTTAAATGTGCATGTATTCCTTTGCAAGGGACTGGCGTTGCTCCTCTCGTGTGTTTCCTTCCTTCCACTCTTCCTTTGTTGTATCTTGCCTTTAATTACTCTTGAAATCTCCAGAAGCAGCTGTGCCTGAGCTGTGTCTCACAGGGTTGAGACACAGAGATGTCGTGGAGCTCTCTGAAGTGCTGCAGAGCAAGGTCTGAGGAGTAGAAATGAGGGAGCACAGGCTTCAGCCGAGATGCCTTTCATCAGGATGTTCAGGGTCCCAGACACTGTGGCAAAATCAGGTCACAATTGCCAGGCTCTCATTCTCTGAAAGGAAATGTTGTGTGAACCTGCTGCTTCAAACTCCTCAAAGGGAAGGCTTCATAAACAAACATCATTAGGGTTTCTGATGCAGAAAACAGCAGAGCAAAACCTGCGTGGCCCCAGGCAACGTATTTTGGGTTTTCTTCTCTTGATTTTTGTAGTGTTTGTGCTGCCTGAGCAGCGTGAGTTCTGACACCGCGGCTCCTGATTGCTGGGGAGGCTGCAGTGATGCGCTTGTTAATGCAGCCCTTGGTGCTGGGAGGCTTTCATCCCGAGCTGCAGCCTTTGGTTTTACCCTGTCAAAGCCAGGTGAGTGCTAATGGCTTGGCTCAGCTGCTGCTGAGGCTTGTGGCCAGAGCCACAGAAGAGGCTCCTTCTCTTCCCCTTCCTCTGGAGAAGGTGTGACAAGCTGGAAGGAGGGGAAGACCCTGCTGCGACAGCCCTGGTAAAGCTGAGGCATGAAAAGACACAGATTAGTAAGTCCCCACCACCTCTCTTCTGTCGGTAGTCTTAAATGTCTTCACTCCTGGGAAGCCAGCTGGGCAGAGGAGGCAAGGTTTGTGGTTCAGAGATTCACGTAGTGAGCTTGGGTCGGTGTCTGCCTGGAGGAGCAGCTCGCTCCACCCTGTGAGCATCGCAGACTGCTGCTGGAGCCTGTGGTAGCAGCAGGGTGGATTCGGGTTCTAAACTTGGTAGTTCTGGAAGCAAACTCTCTCGTGCAGCCCTGAAGGCTGGTTTGTGAAACGAGATGAGATGAGGTGAGGTGAGGCTGTCCAGCGTGTAGCCTGGTGTTGGAGAAGGTACTCCCACTGCCCACTCCTCTTGCCAGGCTTTCATTGCTGTCCTGGGCTCATCAGCCTGGTTTGTCCAAGGTGCCTTGGGACTCTCCCTGGGAAACGGAATTGAGGGCTGAATTCCAGAGTTTGCCTCTTTGACGGAATTGGCTCCTTCTATCTGGTGGTTCACATTAGGACAGCGGGCAGCAGGACAGGGAGCTCAGCTTCCAGTCTGCCCCCAGTCAGCACTGGCCTCCTCCGCCCCTCCTCCCGCAGATGCGTTCAGAACAAATCGGTGGGGCTTTGCTAGAAGGGAGACGGCGATTTCCTCCAGACCCGGGATTTGCTGTGAGCTGTGTTTGAGCAGCGCTAACCAGAGCTGCGTGTGGCCAAATCAGGCTCCAATCCTGCTCGTTTCTCTGGCAGTCAGTCAGCTGTCGTGTGGTGGCTCGGGGAGATCTCTCTGCACAAGCTGGGAGGATTCTTCTCTCTTTACGCTGACCTCCGGCGGTTCCCTGGTTTGGGTTGCTCTTCGAGTCCCTTCTCTAGGCCTGAGACTGCAACCTTGACCTTCTTCAACGGAAGCTGAGCATGGCAGACTGCGTGCACGCGTGTGAAACGCCCCAGCTTCAGAGGCATTTCCTTTGCCAGAGTGACTGCTAGGGTGCCCCGTTTTTCTCTCACGCAGCATTCTTAAGGTGCAAAACCCGTGTCCAGCAGTGGCTGAGCGGATAGATTTCAGAGAGTCATAGAAGAAAATCCTTAGGGATGGGAAGGGACCTCGAGAGACCATCCAGTCCAATCCCCCTGCCACAGCAGGATCCCCCAGACCAAGCCGCAGAGGAACTGCTCCAGGGACAGGGCTGTGCTGCAGGTCACCTTTGTGTTGTGGACACCTAGGCTTTAGTTTAGCAATGTTACCGCTGGTTTTCTTTCTAGAAGTGAGTGCTTTGGGTGTTTCGTTGAAGCCTCGGGGATTATGGTTTAACATTGCTGTAGTTTATCCTTTCCAAGTCTGAAAGCCTCTTGGATGATGCTCAAACCTGCTGTTTCCAAAGGATTTCTAAATGGTTGGCCTGTGAATCTGACATCTAATGTAATTTCAGTTTGAATTGCTCTGTGTCTCTGGTTAGGTGTCAAAGCTGCTGTGGGGCGTGCAGGGCTTGGGGTGACTGCTCTCGCTCTTTCTGTGTATTCCAACAAGCACAGTCCCATCCCCTTCGTGACTTCCAGCTGGGGAATTCACTGCTGCTCTGTGTGCCATCACTGCCCCGTGCAAGCAGAAGAACGCTTGCAGAAGTTTTTTAAAGGTGATTTCAGCATCGCCCCGTCCAATTAGTCAATTAGTGTCGGGGGCACTGTCCCCTCGAGAGAGAGAGAAGGCATTACCAGCAAACGAGTCAGTACGGAGTGAGTCAGGGTGCTCCTGGGTGTCTGAGCAGCAGCTGCTTATGAAGGTGCTCCTTCCTTTGCACTCCTGCAGCCATATCACAGGATGGAGCATGCTCGTGGGCAGCTAACACACAGCACGCACCCTCTGCTAGAAGTCCCTGAGCGACCGCACTTTATCATGTGGTGGTTTGGGGACCGTGAAATGCTACTCCTGGCCCAGGGCTGCTGAAATCTGGGCTGCACGGAGTGTGTTCCGTCCGCAAAGGAGTCTGCGTTAACATCTTCCTTGTAGTCATGTTAGTGCAATCTGCGTTTGGGGAGAGAGGGTTGGCTCGAAGGAGGCCAGAGCCTCCCCGCAGAGCAGACAGCGTTTCCTGAGTAATCTGGGCAGGGGTTGTGGTTGCCTTTGTACGCGTGTGCACTTCAAGCCCGGATGGGCACGGCATTGGGAACCTGCTTCTATCACTGTTTACTGTATGTTGCTTCGAGAGCTGGCCTCTCGCGGCTCCCGAGCTGCTCCAGTTTGGTCCCCAGCCATATCAGACATGCATATAACTTTAATTCTGAGTCCACTTCAAACCCTGGAGTGACTAGGTGTGCAGTTCCGTTTGGGCTGCTTTGCAGCAGCAGCAGCAATCTACAATCAACGCCCAGTTGTGTTTCCTTTCCGAATGCAACCAGATAGCGCAGGGCCTGCTCCTCGCTCACGTGTCGAGCTGACATTTAGCCTGGTGAACACACAGAGCAGTCTCGGCTTCGCTGTGCTGAGGAAGCCAAAAAATTCGCACTGCTTTGCTGTGGAGTGGTGAGAGAGAGGGTGGAAAGGAGAATGAAACCTTCTTCTCCCCCCAGAATATTCTGCTGCCCTGTCAAGTGACCGTTGATGACCAATGGTTTCGCTAGCATGTTCTGAAATAATTTCTAAGTTGGGTCATTTGGCCAGAAGATCTTCCCTCACTGAAGCAGGATACCTAGAGAGGTGGTGGAGGCCCCATCCCTCCCTGGAGATACTCAAGATCAGGCTGGATGGGGCTCTCTGTTCTAGTTGGAGATGCCCCTGCTTGGTGTGTGGGGTTGGACTGGGTACTTTGGAGATCCCTTCCATCCCAACACAGTCTTGCTGGGTAACAGGACCTGCGTGATGCTTGTACGTGTGATGAACTTCTCTGCCTCTGTGACCGCAGGAGCTGGGAATGAAAGCAGCACCGTTAACAACTGCCTTGTGTCCAGTTAAGAGCTGGTGAAGCTGCCCTCCTGTGTGGAGCTTTCCTTGCAGCGCTGAGCACTATGAACCCTTCTGTGGTGACGGAAGAGTTGGTGCAGGCAGTTAGGTGTTTCAGGGTGATGAACTGTAAGCTGAGCTTAGACTTGACACCCTGTCTGAATAACAAACAGCTGGAGGTCGATGGGAGCTCGCTGGGGTTAATTGCTAGGTGTTGGAAGCGGGCAGCAGAGGGACTCGAAAGGGATGGTGTCTTTGGCCAGAGGGCCCTTCTGTGGGATCCTTCCGTAGAAGCAGTGCTCCTGTGGCTGCGTGTACTGCTTTCAGTCCCTTTTCACGTGCTGGTGTTGCCCTAGAGGTGGGGTCATTCACCCCCTGTGTGAGACCCCACTGCTCACCTCACCTATTCTCACCTCTAACGTCTTGGTGAACACGGGTGTGCTGTTACGGGTCCTCGTTCCTCCGAGTCCTTCCGCTGCATCGAGGCCTTGTGTTTTGCTGAGGTAGCGCAGTCGCTGCTCTGTACCCGCAGCAGCTCGCGGCTCTTTGTGTGCCAGGCTGTCGCTGGCTGCCTGCGGCGCTTCGCAGCGCAGCCTTTGGGTGTGGACCCGCGGATGGGGAGCGCCTCTCCTGTGGAACTGGGATGGCAGTCGCCACGCGTGGCATGCCGCGCTGCGTTAGGGGTGTAACTGATGGGGGGGGTGGTAACACAGGTGTGGAAACCCTCCATGTGTGGCGTTTTGGGGTTGTATCTGTCTTCCATAACCTCAGTGCCGCTTATATTGAACAGACTTAACGATGGGGAGGGAAATGAAGCTGTGCTTTGACCACTGGAGACAAGACCGGGCTTGAATTATTACTGCAAATTAGTTCCTTTAAGATCTCATCATTTATGCATGCGCAGCGCTCTGTTTCTGAAGCAGGGGTGTATCGCTGGGTGCCTCATCCATCGTGCTGAAAATGAATAGGCTTTTAGAACATGTATAGCCTCGTGTGGCTGATTAAATGTGTGGATGCTCTCTGGAGGTCCCTTCCAAGGGTCCATCATCCCTTCTCTGGTTCCAGTCCTACAGTGGTTAATCTGGCTAACTCCCGTTGGAACTAACAGCCGTTTGAGGGAGGAAGGGTGGATAAAATCTCCTGTGAGGTCTCCAGGGGGTGCATGTCCAAGGGAACTCTTTGCTCCCGATTCCACGCGGTGTTGGAGCAGTGTGCAAGCTTTGGGGTGTTTCCTGGCTAAAGGGTTTCCTCCCGTTTTGATGGCAAATTGCTCTCTCTGTTGAATTTCTCTTGGATCATTTCCTGTCCACAAAAGATTCTGTCTTAGTTCCCAGCCTTTCTAGTAAACACTCCATCGATAGGAAGTTATAGCTGCATAATAGGCCACATCCATGTGGAATTCTGTAAACATCCTTCCACATCCCTCTTTTTTCCTGAGGTTTGGCCATTACTCACTAGTGCTGCTCTGCCTGCTTTGTGTGACAGCCTGGCCAGGCAGTGCCTGTGAGCAGGAACCGTCTCATCCTGTCAGCACGCCAAAGCACAGCTGTACAGAGGCGCTGTAGCAGCCCAAACGTTGAGGTACTGTGTGCAGCCTGAAAGCAGAGTAGCAGGCCTTTTTGATGCCTTTTTTTAAGCAGGAATGACCTACTGCCCTGGAAATACTGTATTCCTCCTTAGAACTGTGGGAAGGGTGGTACCAGGAATAGAACAAGCGGATGACTGTAGGTCGAGTACTTCTCTGAGGCAACCTGAAGCACAGTGAGCCTCGTGCTCAGCTGCACACTGTGCATTATCCGATGGATCCTGCCATCTGTTTACGTGGAAAACATCATCTCGTGACCATGCAGTGTTCTCTCTCGGACATAGGGGCATGGAGTTGAAGGAGCACATGGTTACTCGGTGGTGTTGGCTTCCTCAGTGCAGTACTCCAAGGTGCAGTTGTTCTCACTCGTTGCTCAGAGGCCTGGGGTGAGGGGAGGTGCTGTGAAAGAGGAGGTGAGACCAAACTCCCTCCTCAGCAGCACAAACCTCTCAGAGGCTCAAGCAGTGACCTGCTTCTGCAGAGCAATGAGGTGAGAGGCGGTGCTCGCACTGGGCACTCGTGTTTTCAGAGGGACCTGCAGCTGACGCAGCCTGCACCGGCGCTCACCCCTCCAGAGGGATGTCACCCAGGGTGGGTGCCGGCTGCTTGCTCCTCTGAAGAAGTGAGGAGCAGTTTCATACTTACCTGGAAGAAAATAGAGGCACGAAGTGGGTGATGCTGCAAGTTCATCTTCAAGCTTGTCAAAGCACTCTGACCAGCTTAAGGGGGCTGTGCCTTCCCCCATGGCCTGACCAGGGCTGGGGGGTTTCTCGCTGGCTGTGGTTCTGCCTTGTAACACTTAGGGCTTGTGCACATCGATACCCTAAGACACAGGTACTGGAGTCCGAGTTCTCAGGAGTGGGGACTCTGTAAGAAGGACTGACCCGCCTCCCAGAGAAGAAACTGGTTTCAGTATTTCCAGAACCCGCGATGGGGTTTTGACACGGGGGAGCACTGTGCCCAGCTCTGCTGAAGCACTTGCAGAGTAGACCCTGCCAGTGGGTAAACTGCTCGTGTCCCCGTGAAGCGAGGCGTGTCGCTGGGGGATTTTGCGTGGGGTGCTTCATCGCCCACCGTACTCACTGCTGTGGAAATTCCCTCCAGTCACTGGTGGCATCACACGGCACTGACTTTACATTTCCTTCCCCTTCTCTCTGGCACTTCCTTCTGCTCCTGGTAGGCTTTTACCTCGTGTCTCTTTCTTTGAGGTTCCTCCGCAGGGCTGACGGTCTGACCCACTACCAGCCTGCTTTGCAGGGTGTGCCCTCTAGTTCCTCTCCCGCTGCCCGGCTTTTGGTGGCTGAAATTTCTGCTGAAGTGTCGAAAGAGGAAGGGGAGCACACGAAAGCAGTGATCCCGTTTGGTTTTTTAATGGCATCTCCTTCACCATTTAAAGTGTTCTGGCTCACAAGGGCCCAGGGACTTCTGTCGCAGCGTTGTCTGTGGTGAAAATCAGTCACTCACGACCGAGACTGAGTTGGGGCTCGGCGTGCGTTTTCAGAGCGCTCCCGGCACGCTGGGATCCCTGAAGATCACCCAGAGAGCTGCCAGGTGGACAGAAGAGGCTGAGGCTGGGCTGCCTGTCCACAGTCCCCAGGGAGAGTGTGGAACCACGGGCCCTGCTCTTACCTTACATCAGCTGTGCTCCGAGCACTGGTGCTGCTGAACAAGGGGTACTGGGCATGGCTGGGCATGGACCTGTGCTCTCTAGCCTCGCAGAGTCTGCCAGGGGATCATCTGGGTTAATTTTAAGGACGAGTGCTGGGCTCTGCTGTTGTCAGGGTATTGGACTCGTTGTCTGTCTGTCTCTAGCGCTTGCTTGGCCTCGGGGTGCCGCCTGCTGTGATAACGGAAAGGTGAAGGGCGGGTGCCACTCATGTCTGAGGCTTTCAGAGGCGAGACCGAGCGGTGTGTTCATCCCTCACAGCTTTTCAGAGCCCTGCTCTACACCCTTCCAGTGAGATCTTCTGTTAGAAGAGAATACTTGTGATTTTCCGGGGTGCAGCCTTGCTGAGGGACTCTGCTGCGCCCTGCGAAGGAGCCCCTTCCCTTTGCTTTCAGTACGTGCCCTGGTGGTTGTTTTCCCCTGCCTGGGGAGCCTGCTCCTGAAGAACTGAGTGGGAGTTTTCCCTTGATGTTGAAGGAAGGACGGTCAGCCCAGCGCGAGGTTCCCACGCTGGCAGTCCTTCGGGGTGTTGGGTCATTTGATGCAGAGCACCTGGCTTTGCCCCGGTCTCCCTAGCCTGAGAGTGGCAGTTTGTGGCTCAGAGCAGTGGCAGCAGGCACATTTCTCCGCTGGGGCAGAGGCTTTGACGTTGCTGGCACCGACATTATCGTTAGAAACTCTAGACAGAGGTGGTGAAAACCTGCAAGAGAGGAAAACCACACGTAGCTGGTGACTGCCTGGTGTGAGCACAGCATGAAGCAGGCTTAGCAGGAGCAAGACCCCATGAGGAGCCCTGAAGCGTTGGCTGAGGGTGGGGATGGCACTCGGTCCAAAGGTTTAAGACCGGCTCATCTCACCCGAGTCTGGAGCTGCAGGGGCTGTATGTGCTGTGGAGGATCTTGTTTTAGGTTTAAAACCCAAAAGGAGTAGAAAAGCTATGATTTGACCTCTGGAACTCGTGTCAGGACACTCGGGGTTGTGCCGGGGGGGGTGCGTCCGATAAAATTCTGCATCTGCTAGAGGAAAAGAAGAGCACTTGTCCGAGTTCTTCTCTGAAGGCGTTTTACCGTGCCCTCCTGCGTGTGAGGGGCTGGTGGATAAACTCAGCCATGCGCAGCCCGAAGAGGCTAATATTTCAGTTTGCCTGGAAATCCCTCTCTTCCCAGCCCGAGGCATCAAGAGGGGTTGCTTGCTGTGCTCCTCCTCCGATACAGCCAAGTGTAGGAGGCCCGGTAGGACTGTCTGTGCGAGGTATGTCAGCTGGGGCTTTGCTGCATTCATCCTCGGTGCCAAGCAACTCCGGTTACTCTTTGGTCAAACAAACTTCTTATTCACTGAGGTGCAGTTGTTTGCCAGAGCTATTTGCAGTCACGAGGCAGAGGGGGCACAGTTAATGCACTGTAAAAATGGGTTTCTGTCTTTTCATGGTGTCTGCTACCGAGCTGTAACAGAGCCCTGCTGGCAGTGATCCGAGGAGCGGGGCAGGGCCAGGGGGAGGATCTGCCACATCACAGTGGAGCATCTGGAGTGCTGGGTCCAGTCCTGGGCCCCTCAGCTCCAGAAGGACACAGAGCTGCTGGAAGGTGTCCAGTGTAGAGCAACCAAGATGATGAAGGAAGGAGAGCAGCTCCCTGATGAGGAAAGGCTGAGGGAGCTGGGGCTCT
>VZRI01012195.1:130693-160670 GCA_013397515.1 Upupa epops | reverse complement strand
TTCCAGCCCCGCCTGGCTGTGTTCCTGTGTGACTTGGTCTGGGGGATCCTGCTGTGGCTGGGGCATTGCAGTGGGTGATCTCTGGAGGTCCCTTCCCATCCCTGATGATTCTCTAACACAGAACATCCTCATTAAGGACCTGCTTGGAGGCTGTGGGGGTGCTATGCTGTCCTTTGAGGAGGCTGGCTTGGTGCAGCAGTGAAACATGAATATTAAGCAGGAAGCCCCTGACTCTGGAACACCTGAGACAGCCAGATGCCGTCGGGGATGCAGTGCAGGCTTTAACCCTTCGCTGCCTTTCTCTCTTTCATGCACAGCATCTGCAGGCCGGGGGTGGGGAGCAGGGTCACAGCAAGAGAAAACCCCGAGTTTCACTGTTGTAGCTGGTTTCCTGAGGATGTGGGGGTTCGGCTGGGCGCTCGGCGCATCTGCGCACCACTCCTCTTACTTAGGACTCTGCAGACCGTCTCCATGTAGGGAGGGGGCTTCAGGGGCAGCACCCGTGGGCCTTTCCTGCCGTGAGGAGAGAGACTGGGTGTGGGGTAGCAGGGGCAGGGTGCCATGAGCACCCCGGGCACGGGGGAGCCAGGAGGATTGGGATGCGGCTGGGGAGGGACTCGTGTTGCCAGTGTAGCATCCTAAGAGAGCTGGGGCTGTTCAGGCTGGAGAAGAGGAGGCTCCCAGGTGACCTTAGTGTGGCCTCCAGGATCTGAAGGGGGCTACAAAATAACCTGGGGAGGGGCTTTTGAGGATCTCAGGGAGCGACAGGACCAGGGGGAATGGAGCAGAGCTGGAGATGGGGAGACTGAGACTGGATGGGAGGAGATNTGGGGGGGGGAGTTTGTGGGGTCTCCTTCTCTGGAGACATCTGAACCCTGCCTGGACCTGGTCTGGGTGATCCTGCTGTGGTGGAGGGATCAGACTGGGTGATCCTTCGAGATCCCTTCCAATCCCTGATGGTTCTAGGTCCAGACAAGTGGAAATCCCGTTCCGTGAGTGCCACTGCTCGGGCATTTGCTCCATCTTGGGAACAAATGGGCAAAAACGGGGGGCAGGGAGGGGGTCCCACTGTGCTGAGTAGCGAGGAAGTTTGGAACCCATGCAGTACTTCCGCAGCATCAGTGTGCTCGGGGAGCTTTTCCATCGCCAAGAGGTCTGTGCTGATGCCGTGGATCCTGGAACGACACAAGCCCTGTGTCTGTTCTGGCTCAGGCGGCGGCAGCTGCTTTCTAGGCAGAGTCCCGGTGGACGTCGGGGCAGCCTGACAGAACACAGGCAGGATCCTGCGCTCGAGGCCGGGGCGCCGTGTCACTGCCAGGTCTGTTCGTCTGGGCTGTGCATGTGCCCGGGTTTCTGTTGTGGAAGGGTCTCTCTTGGAAGCCACTGGAGAGCAGGGGGGGTCCTTTTGGCAAGCAGGCTGTCCAAACGCAGCCTCTTGGGTTGCCCTCGGTTCTGGGGGGTGGTTTTCTTTCCTGGATGTAGAACTCAGCAGTGTGAAACCTCACCACGAGCAGATGTAAACAGGAGCTCGGGGAAGTGTCCTCCTTTTTTTCTGGGTACCCCACCCTCCGCCCTTCAGATTCTTCTTTTCCTAGGTTTTGCAATGATGCTTCTGAGCGTTCAAGCCCTTCCTCCCTTCCTCTGTGCCTTGTGTGGCAACCAAGGACCTTATTTATTTGCTCTACTGGTGTCGCTGTAAACCCCCCCTGCGAGCCGGAACGTCCCCTGGTCCTGTTAGTCCCTTTCCAGTGCTCTGGGTTCTTTGGAAACCGCCAGGAAAAGGTGAAAACAGCTTGGGAGAAACTCTCGGCAGGGCCAGCCACGCAGGAGCAGCGAACGCACATCGCGGGTGGCTCCTAGAGGCTGCCCTGGCTTCCTGGGGAGGGAGGATGGTGGGAGGAGAGGGTGTTTTCTTCATAGCTTCGCTCTAATCATCCGAGCTGTCTCCAGCCACCATGTCCCTGCCTCTCCAGCTGCCTGTGCCTCAGCTGCAGCAGTGCCCAGGCGCATTCCCAGGAGCCAGCTCAGAGTGCTGGAGGGCTGCAGTGTATTTTTAGGACTGTGGGCTCCATTCATTTATTCCTTTTAAAAAAATCTTGTTTGGGGCACAGACCTTCTCTTCTGTTCTGCCCAGAGCAGTGTGGGCACTCTTCCCGCAGTTCAGGAAGGCATTTCTCTGCTCTTTCAACAGCCAGCCCGTGCTGCGGCCGTCACACGCTCCTCATATGTGAGTGACTCTCTCAGCCTGAGTGGATGTTCAGCTCTGAGCTTGCTAAGAGCTTCCCCTGTAGATGGCCCAGCCCTGGCGATCGCCCACGGCTATCAGACACGGGGGCAGCGGTAGGCAGCACACAAGCTGGCTTTCAGCTCACAGACACACACGCTTGCTTCGCCCCAGGCAGCTGGCTGGCAGGGCTGGGGAACCCTCCCAGGATGATTTTCAGAGTCAGGGATTGGGAATGGACCACAGGAGCCATCCCGTTTGCCCTCTGTCACTGGTGCCTCCCAGTGCTGTGTTCCACTTGCTCCCCAGGGCTGCTGCCCGTGGCACAGAGTGCTGTCAGAGCTCTGAGCATCTTCTGAGTCTCAGTGCCTCCTGTGGCATCTGCCTCTGCTTCACGTCTGCGTGCTCTGCCCGTGTTGCACTCTGCAAGCAGGAGGGCTTGGGTGGGTGGTGCCCTGATGGATCTCGGATCCCAGGTCCTTTCTGCTTTGCTGTGGCACCAGACAAGGCAGCGCAGACGGCGGAGCACATCTCCAGCCTTGGGAGAGCTTCTGAACTTCGTGGGCAGCAGGTCAAGCCTCTGTGCTTTGGAAAACCTGGAGATGGACATCTGAGTGCTCAGTGAGAGGTGCCCTTTACTCAACAAAGTCTCTTTTTGGAACAGAGGAGGTTCCTCTCAATCTCAGCAGGACCTTCTTCCCAGGGAGGGTCCCGGAGCACTGGCACAGACTGCCCAGGGGGGCTGTGGAGTCTCCTTCTCTGGAGCCGTTCCAGCCCCGCCTGGCTGTGTTCCTGTGCCACTTGGTCTGGGTGATCCTGCTGTGGCAGCGGGACTGGACTGGATGGTCTCTCGAGGTCCCTTCCGATCCCTAAGGATTCTCTGATTCGTAATGATTCTTTCTTTCCTCTTCTCCCGTGACTGAACTCTGCACCCAACGCGATGTCTCAGCCTTGTGAGACCAGAGGTCTGCTCGCTGATCGGGACTCAGAGCTGTGCAGTCCTGTTGCCTGAATCAAACTGTCTTTTCTGTGCTGCTCTTTGGGTAACATTGGCCAGCAAAAGCCATTTGGCCTAGGAAAGAGCCGCTCCCCCTTCCTCTTGTGCAGATGCCCACAGCATCCTCCAGCAGAGCTGCTGCTGCACAGATCTGCCGCTTGTGCTGCGGAGCCAGGTTTTCCACGATCAGTAATGCAGGGCTCCAGGTCTCCTGTGAGGAGCTGTAGAGTTACTCATCCAGCACTAATTCCACAGAAGCCCCTCTCGTGAAAAGTCCAGACGTGTCCTCAGAGGAGCGTGAGTTTATAGCAGTCCAGATCCAGCTTGGCTTCCCTGGTGTGGACTCCCGAGCACGGGAACGTGTGCCTCTCCCCATGTGCTCTGCAGTTCCTGTTCCCTGAGCTGAACACCAGCAGAACCAGAGCTCCTCCACTCTCTTGCAGCTTACAGACTATGCGGTTTCACGTCGTTGTTAGCTGTGCTCCCCGAGCTGGCCTTCCAAAGATCTTGCCTCAAGGTAAAATGAGGAGTAGCTGTCGTTTCAGATTTACTCAGGGCTGGCAGGAGGATGGCATTTGTCCCTCGCGCTCTCCATCTCCCTCAGACTGGTCCCAGGGACTGTCACGCTGCATGTGCCGTTGACTTCTCTCTTTGTTCTGCTAGAGGACGCAGGGGGTTGGACTGGGTGATCTTTCGTGATCCCTTCCGAGGTCCCTTCCGACCCCTGATGATTCTACGGTTGTCCTACAGCGTCACCGTGTAGTGTGGCACTAACCCCCTTCTTGGTGTAGCTCCCAAATGAGGAGGCTGTAGAGAGCCCCGTGCGTGTCGTGTCTCAGAGCAGCTTGTTCAGCTCCGCTAGTACCCTCAGGCTCGACCCCTATTTTTAGGGCTGGCTCCGAAGCGCTTGGCACCCTCGCGGTGCTGGCCTCGCCGCCGAGCAGCCCGAGGAGCCGCGGGGTCAGCGACAGCGATGCGTTCAGGCAGGGCGTCCTGCAGTCGTTCTGATCCTTGGCATAACCCCGGTGGAATTGGGTAACCCCTTGGGAGGGTTCAAATCCAGTTCCCTCCCTCCCCGAAACAGGAAAGAGGGGGGCAGTTCGTGTGGGGTCCACGCTAGCAGGGTGGGAAGGAAGCGTAGGGTAGCGGGTGGTGCCGCAGTCACTGATGGCTCTCTTTCCCTTTCTCTCTCGTCTGGCAGGGCATGGTTTGGAGCCGCTGGTGAGGAGATGTGGTGAAGGTGACCGTGCTCTGCCTGGGGGACATCGCGGTAAGCCGTGCTCTCCTGATCTTCCCAGTTTCAGAAGGACTGCCCCAGCTTTTCCGGTTGCAGTTTCTGTAGCTGATGGAGGCAGCCCTGGTTAAAGGTGGTTTTCTTCCCTGGATGGGGAGCAGTGACAGAAAACAGCGTGCTAGGCCCCGGGGCAAGGAGTGCTCCTTCCTTTGCTCTGGTGGCATCGACTTTCTGTGTTTGTAGCCCTTCGGTTCCGCTGAGGAGCAGCTGAGCTGAAACCCAAAGGCCAATTTACAAACCAGAGGCACAAAGAAACACGTTAGTGATAGAAAAGATGGGGGAAAACATCATGCAGGGGGAGCACACACCTCCCAGAGCAGCGCCGTGTCCTGTCACTCTGCTTCCCAGCCATTCCCGGCGCCTCTGGTGGGTACCTTGCCACGCTGAGCCAGGATGCACTGCGTCCAGGGCACTGGGTGCCAGCTGGAACAGGCTGCCCAGGGGGTTGTGGAGTCTCCTTCTCTGCAGACGTTCCAGCCCCGCCTGGCTGTGTTCCTGTGCCACTGGGTCTGGGTGATCCTGCTGTGGCAGGGGGGTTGGACTGGATGCTCTTTCCAGGTCCCCTCCCATCCCTAAGGATTCTGAGTCAGGTTGGCACCCTCAGGCTTTTCGTGCGGTGTCTGTGTCTGTGGCTGCTATTTCTCTGCACAAATTACCGGGTCATTTATACCGTGAGGCATGAGTGCCATCCTGAAGTGATGCCCGGTGGGAAGCAGCTGGCAAAAGGCAGCTGAGCGGGCCTGGTACCTACCCCACCGAACGGCTGGGCTCGGGTTTGTGTCCTCCCCTTTTCTCACGCTTCAATGTAAAATAAGCTTTGTGCTGCGGAGCCGGGCTGAGTTGCCTCATTAGAATGTGAAAAGGAGCCCACATCCTTCCTGTGCCCTGCGAAGAATGCAAAGAGACTCCCCTGAGAAAACAGAGGTACTAATTAATATCTATCCCTGCCTGGGGGCTGGGGGGTCCGGGGGGCTGCTGTTCAGCGCAAGAGAACGCAAGGACCAGCGTACTAAACGGAGCGCTGGGGGGCTGAGGGAGCTGGGACTGCTCCCCTCTGCTGACAGTCATGCTCCTGGCATCTGTGTGTGAGGACCCAACAGCCCAGGTACCCTGGTTTTTGATGCCCAGAGACGTCTTGGGGAAGATGGGTAAAGGGGCAGATGCGAACCACGTGTAGAACCCCAGCCCAGCCCTAGGGAGGTCCTCTCCGCTTCACGGTCAGGGTCCCCTTGCTGGATGAGTACTCTGCTGACTCTGGGAACAGAAGAAAGGGGACTTCAGGTCTTTCCCTTCACTGCCTGTCTACCGTGTGACACCGAGAGCGTTAGTCCTGTCCTCTGGCCAGAGCTGCAGATGCAGTGGAGACGGCGCAGGGCAGCGTGGACGCTAGAGAACAGATGAACTCTGGGCGTTACTGCTGCAGCCCTGCAGCCCCGTCCCGAGAGCTGTCCTTTCCTGTTCCACCTGTTCATCCCTTCCCAAGACCTTTGGTCATGAGCAGTCGGCACTGAGCAGTCAGCTTGCAAGTCCATCCGTGCTCAGACCTGCAGAACAGCTGGGGAGGGGCTTTTGAGGATCTCAGGGAGCGACAGGACTAGGGGGACCAGAGCAAAGCTGGAGATGGGGAGATTGAGACTGGATGGGAGGAGGGAGTTCTTCACCGGGAGAGTGGGAAGAGCCTGGAACAGGCTGCCCAGGGAGGTTGTTGGGGCCCCATCCCTGGAGGTGTTTAAGGCCGGGCTGGATGAGGCTCTGGCCAGCCTGATCCAGGGTGGGGTGTCCGTGCCCATGGCAGGGGGGTTGGAACTGGGTGATCCTGGGGTCCCTTCCAACCCTGAATTCTGTGATTCTAGAACTTCTTCCCAGTGAGGGTGACCGGGCACTGGAGGGGGCTGCCCAGAGAGGTTGTGGAGTCTCCTTCTCTGGAGATGTTCCCAACCCACCTGGGCTTGGTCTGGGTGATCCTGCTGTTCAGGGGGGTTGGACTGGATGGTCTTTCCAGGTGCCTTGCGATCCCTGATGATTCTATCATTCCATGAACTTGCCTGATGCCAGTTGGCTCTGTAGTGGTGGAGAGTCCCTCGCCAGGGGTTTGTAGCAGGCAGAGGGCGGCTGCTCACACCCAAGTGTAGTTTATTATGTACACGTGTTGTCAGTCACTGACACAAGGAGGCTGGCTGTAAGAAAACACAAGCTGCCATAGTGAGGCATGGGACCACCATAAAGACCCCTCAGGGGTGATGCTTCCCCTTCAACCTGCCCCTTTTCCCGTCTGGAAGCGTGCTTTACTCCCAGGAGCTTTAAAACAGTGTTGTTGACATGGAAATACCCAGCCGTGGCTACCAGAGCCAGGACTGAGGTCCCCCCTCAGCCTCCTCTTCTCCAGGCTCAAGAGACCCAGCTCCTTCACCATTTTCTCCAGAGAGGAGATTGAATAAAGCGCTTTCCTGCTCTCTGTTGACATCAGCACCTTCGATCTGCCGGCATCCGCAGGAACGATGTCAAAGCCATCGCTGCATTTGTGTCCTGGTGTGTTCCCCAGCAGCGCTGTCGCTCGGGGGTCGAACTGGAAAACATTAGGCTGGAACTGGGGCAGAAACTGCAGCCGGCCGCGGGTCAGGGCTGCTCCCGAGGTTGGTGAAAGCGACACTTGTGGGCTTGGCGGCATCAGCTGCCGCCGCGTTGCCGGGTCTGGTCTGAATGACTCGCAGACGCAGCTGGAGCGGGTAGTCTCGCGTGCTTGATGTAGTTGTTCTTTGTTTTGGAGTACAAGGACAAGCCTCGCGTCTGGCTGGCTTCGTCCTGTTTCGCAGAGCTGGTGTGTAAGTTCAGGCGTTGAAGCCGTCTGCTTCAGTGTGGCCTCTGTCACTGGCACTGAGCAAGGAGGGCGCAGTTCTTCCCTCTGTGGACATAGCCGTCTCACCTGTGTGCTCCTCAGGATGCTCTCTCTTTTGGCACAGGTGAGCCTTTACGAGGCTGAGAAACGCAGCTGCAGCTGTGTGTAACGGAGCATCCAGTCCTGCTGGATGCAGCGAGGGCTGTGCCGGGGGAACAGAGAGAGAACTGCATCCGGGAGGACAGAGTAGAGAGATGCAGGAGCGCACCATCCTCGCTGCGCGGAGGCAGACTCCGGTTGTGTTTTCATAGTAGCTCTGGCCCCACGCTCGCACAGGGCTCCTGGCCTCCCTAACGTTTTCACAAACCATCTCGTTGTAGTTGATGCTGCAGGAGTTCTGTACTGAGACACTTGGTCTCAGGTGGGGCGTTGCTTGGGTGGTTTATGTTTGTATTGGAAGGGGATGTGTTCAGTAAGTCAAGAGAGGTTCTCCTCACCCTCCGCTCTGCCCTGGTGAGATGACATCGGGAATATTTGGTCTCCAGAGAAGGAGACTCCACAGCCCCCCTGGGCAGCCTGGTCCAGTGCTCCGGGACCCTCCCTGGGAAGAAGGTCCTGCTGAGATTGAGAGGGAACCTCCTCTGTTCCAGCTGGCACCCAGGGCCCCTTGTCCTGGCACCAGATGCCCTTGAGAAGAGCCTGGCTCCATCCTCCTGACACCCACCCCTCACATAGTTATAGACAGGAATGAGGTCCCCGCTCAGCCAGGCTGCACAGGTGCCCATCCTTTCCCCCAAGTACGCAGCATTGCAGAGAAGGGCAGTACAGGGTGACCTCTGGTGTAAAAGGTTAATTAGTGGTTAATTGGCCATAACAGCTCACTGCTGAAAAAGCAAGAGCAGATCACGGGTGCGCAGACGGGATTGGATCCGTTTCCAGTCTTCCACCTTTGCCTGTGAAACGGGTCCCTCTGAGGAGCACTCCTGTGCCCTGAGCAGACTTCCCTCGAAGCCTTTCACCCGTGAGGAAGCCTTCTGCCGCCCGGCGCTTTGGGTTCTCTAACCTCTCCCCTCTGAATACTCTTGCACCTTCTCCACCACTTTCTCTGCCAGACCCTGGTGCAGGGTTCGGGGAGCAGAGCGAGCCAAGCGCAGCACCCCTCTAACCTCCCTCCTCATCTCTTGCTTTTCCTTTGCACAGCAGCCGCTTTGGCCACAGTCTTGCCTGGGGAATACATGTCGAGCTGATTGCCTGCCAGGACCCGCCGTCTCCTGTTCAGTCTCTGCTTCCGAGGATAGAGTCCTCTCTCTCCCCCTCATCCTGTAAGTATGGCCTTTGCAGCGGGTGCTCTCGTGGCGCAGGTTTTCTAACCCCTGTAGCTCAAGGCAGTTTGCAGTGCAGGCACGTGAGCCCAAAGTGCTTGTGCAGGCCGTGCACCCCCTCCTTTGTGCCCCCACAGGGCTGCAGACCCTCCTGTGGAATTCACAGGGCTGTTCGGAACCAGGGGTGGACCCGTTCCCCAGGGGTTGTGCCTGTGGAGGAAGCGGTGTGGTTGCTCTGCCTTCAGCTGGCCATTCAAATGTCCTTCAGCTGGTTTTGAGCACCGAGAGTGTTGAAAGGCATCCCGAGTGCGTGTCTTCGGCCTGGCTGGCTCTTGGGTTCCTGGGCATAAATCCTGTTGGGCTTCCTTCTCACGCTAGCTCGTGTCCCTCAGGAGAGCCCTACCATGGACATGGCTAGTGCTCCTCCTGCCCAGCTGGAACAGTAGCTTCTTTCTCCCTCTCTAGGAAATGGATTGCACAGACACAGAGATAAGAAATAGATTGTCCAGCTTGTGATAAATCTCTCCCAGCGAGGGACCGTGCCCCACCAGCAGGACAAAGCACCCAGTTATCAAGACTCTCTTGATGTCTGGCCTTCAGTGCCCGCTTGCCCTGCCCCGTGGACAGCTGAGGCCAAGGCTCTGGTTGTAGTTCAGTGAAATCCTCAGCATGCACCTTCCCTCCTCTGGTTCTGGCCTTCAAGGCTGCCTGAAATCAAATAGACAAGAAGTTCAGGTCCCAGAGAGCAAAGAGAGGGAAGGTGAGCACAGCGCTGTGCTTTGCAGACCTCTGTTACAACTGAAGCTTCACCTGTGGTGTCAAAACGCTGTCGTTTCCAGGGCTGCGTCCCCAGGCTCTCAGAAGCAGGGAGGAACAGAGGGTCAGACGTGGAGCTTCAAAGCTCCTTGCAGGGTCTGCTCTCTGCCACCACAAGAGAAGACTTCCAAAGCAACTTTGTGCTGACAAGGAACAGTAGTAAGAGCACTCCAGCACTGTAAAAGCTGTTTGCTTGAGGCCAGAGCAGCATCACTTCAAGGACAGAGCTGCTGGAGGGTGTCCAGTGTAGGGCAACGAAGATGAGGAAGGAAGGAGAGCAGCTCCCTGCTGAGGAAAGGCTGAGGGAGCTGGGGCTCTTGAGCTTGGAGAAGAGTAGNAGCACTGGACCAGGCTGCCCAGGGGGGCTGTGGAGTCTCCTTCTCTGCAGACGTTCCAGCCCCGCCTGGCTGTGTTCCTGTGCCACTGGGTCTGGGTGACCCTGCTGTGGCAGGGGGACTGGACTGGATGCTCTTTCCAGGTCCCTTCCCATCCCTAAGGATTCTATGATCAACATTCCTTTAGGTTTCTTCCTTTGTTTAGTGCAGAAACCAGAGCAAGGACAGGCTGAGCAGTGCCTGTGCTTCCCAAACACCGTGTGCTGGAGCCTTTACTTTTCAGATAGAAGCATGAAGAGTTGTCCTGTCCTGGTACTCCTGCCTTTTCACAGAATCCTTAGGGATCAGAGGGACTTGGATTGATCACCTAGGCTCTAGGCTTTGGCTGGCTACAAGAGGACCTCTCTGGCTTCTGTTAGTGGGGAGGTGTCTGGCTTTGGCAGGTGTTTCTCCCTTGCCTTCTAGAAGAACCAACGGAGAGATGAAAGGAGAGTGTTTCCTGATCGCAGTAGCCTTAGTGGTGTTTCTGAGCAGCGTTCATGAAGCGCTGTGACTGGATAAATACGTAAAGGAGTGAGTTTTCTCTCTGTCAAATCACGTCTCCACTGCGTGGGAGGGGATTGCTGCTCTGGTTGGGCTGGTGTTGGATCGCTCGCCACGTAAGTACTGCAGCCCAAGAACGGCAGCGAGGACAGGAAGGGAGACAAATAACACACGGGCTCTTTTGGTTTGTCTCGAAGGAGCCAGCTGAACCGGGCAGAGGGCTTGTGTTGTCATGAAAGCCAAACAAACACCACAGACGCAGCCTGCTCGCACTGGAGGAGTGGGCTTTCCTTAGGCTACGAGACGCCTGGCTGTGGCAACCTAGGAGAGCGCTGCGGGACCCGGGAGGGACCTACACGGCTGAGAAGTGCTGCCTGTCCCAGTGGAAACGGAGAGAACCCAGTTCCTTTACTGTAAGTTGCGCAGCCTGTTGGCTGAACAACCCCGCACGCTCCTCTCTAGGGAGCTGGGTGTAAAACAGCTCCAGATTTCCTTCGGTGATCTCAGAGCTGGCTGAGGAACGGCCAGCCCTGCGGAGCTCCAAACTCTGACATAGAATCATAGGATCACTAGGGATTGCAAGGGACCTGGAAAGATCCTCCAGTCCAGTCCCCCTGCCACAGCAGGGTCACCCAGACCCAGTGGCACAGGAACACAGCCAGGCGGGGCTGGAACATCTGCAGAGCAGGAGACTCCACAGCCCCCCTGAACTGTTCCAGGGATCTGTGACTCTCTGAAGGGAGGGCATGGGCTCTCTTGTCAGCACTCGTGAGCTGGCATGTGAACTCTTCCCAGATTTCCATGGAGATTTTTTTTCCACGCTCAGCTGAGCGGTTGTGAAGGAGCAAGGGAACCCCTCTCCCCCCCCCATAGTTCAAGTTTCCCATCTGTCCTGTTTTTTGCTTTCCTTTCAGTCTTTCATCTTCTTTTCTGCCTTTTCCTGGGAAAGCACAGGGGGAGGAATCAGAGCAGAGACAGAGCTGGGAGGGGAAAGGGAAGAGGTGACAGTTTCACAGGGGGGCGAGTTTGCCAGCCGACAGAGAGGCCACTGGGGTTCTTCTCTAACGGGTGACGGCTGCATACATCACTTGGCTGTTTTGAGGGGAATAAGCCTGTGTTCCAGCTCTTGCACCTTTTCACCAGGGTGCTTGAATGGCTCGCTCTGCCCCGTCCAGACAGCCGGCGCCTGTCTCTGCTGTGAGCCTCTCAGTCCCGTGACATCTCCCATGCAGTGTCTGCTCCCTGTGCATCAGAGACTCTGTCACAGAGCTGTAGCAGGGACCAAGCAGTGACTCCCAGACTCAGCCCTCTCACCCAAAGCACCCCTGAGCTTTGCTCGTGCTGACAGTAAGGAGAAGAGCTGTGGCCCCAAGGGACCATCATCCTCCCTGCAGTCCTGCTTCACTCCCTTGGGTTGCTCTGGGAGGAGCTGGGAATAGCTCACCTCTGGGTGGCATCTCCAGGCAGAGCCAGACTGTCCTTCCCGCTGTTGAAACACAGAGAAGCAGCAGAGTTCCTCCACCCGCAGTTTTCCACAGCTGGTGCAGAGCTGGCTGGGACACCTGCAGCCCTGGAGGTCTCTGTGGGATCACCTGGAGTCACTGCTCGGCCCTGGGATTGAAAACTTCCCGCTCTGTGCCAGCCCTGTTACCGGGCAGAGCAGAGACCCAAGGCCGTGTGGCTGCCACAGCAGCAGTGTCTGTTGCAGCCCCACGACTCCCACCCCCTTCTTGCCACCTTAGTACCTGGGGGGTGACAGCAGAGGGCTTGGACTGGTGGTTTCAGTGGTCCCGTGCTGATTCGCTGAGCTCCGGCCGTACGGTTCTGTCCGGTTGCCAGGTCTGCTCCTCTGGTGAGGGGTGATCGAGAGGGCTCTCACCCTCTGCTGTCTCTGTGCGGGCCATTGCCTGGCAGGGCTGGGCAGGGGGCTGCCGCTACCGTAAGAGCCGGGAGGGCCTTGTTCCGCAGCCCTCAGAGGGAAAGCCCTGCGGAGAAGGGTTGGAGTGAGCGTTCCCCGACGCCGATGCCGTTCGTCCTCAAAGGATTTGGCTTTGCAGTGGGGCGGTGTGAATTCCATCCTCCTCCTAGATGGGTTTGGGGGAGATGTGGTGAGTATCGCCCTACCAACGCCTGTCCTTCCTTCCCCTCCTAGGATTTTAGATAATGGGCTGTGTGCAATGTAAGGATAAAGAAGCAACAAAACTGACTGACGAGAGGGATGGCAGCTTAACTCAGAGCTCAGGCTACCGCTATGGGACAGACCCCACCCCTCAGCACTACCCCAGCTTTGGTGTGACCTCAATACCCAACTACAACAACTTCCACGCCACAGGAGGCCAAGGACTGACCGTGTTCGGTGGAGTGAACTCCTCCTCTCACACGGGGACGCTGCGTACAAGGGGAGGAACAGGTGAGTTTCAGACTGGATGCCTGTGCGAGCACGCTGCTTGGGGAAGGAGCGTGGCCGTGAAGTAGCACAAGGAGCAAAAGCAGAGGCAGAGCTGGGCCTTCAGCCCCACTTCGCTAACTCGCAGGGGCTAGTTCAGAAGGGGGTGAGCCCAGGTTGGCTGGCTGGCTGCCTCCTCCCTCCACAGCCAACGGACGGTGATCCAAGCCTGGTGAGGTGGTTCACAGGAGCGGGGTGGCTGTGTCTAAGCTCTCTGCCAGTCCTCTCTGCCCACTTTTGTGCCTTTTGAGTGTGGGCACTACACCAAGAGCACCGCTGGCTCCACGGAGCCGAGGAGGTGGCGTGCTTGCTGACTGCCTAACACGGGCTGGTTGTCCAGACAGTGAGAGGTTTCATTTTCTTCTCAGCAGCCAGAGCACTCCTTTTCAGCTCGGCCACCTCAGCTCGAGGCTCCTTTCCCTCCTGTCTCCCCACCATGGAGCATAACCTGCGTGTCTTCTTCCCCAGGCGTAACTCTGTTTGTGGCGCTCTACGACTATGAAGCGAGGACGGAAGACGACTTGAGCTTCCACAAGGGAGAGAAGTTTCAGATACTCAACAGCTCGTAAGTCGTGGGCTTGGGAATTCGCTGCTCCGCTGCCTTGAACTCGGGGCACTGCCCATGGCGACAGGGAGCTCTGCTTAACTGGTTCTCTTCACATCCAGCATGAGTCTGCAAGGGGGGGAAGCCCTTTAAACACCGGGCACTGTGGGGGAAGAGGTGGCTGCAGGGGTGCTCCTGACCAGCGCCCTGACGCCAGGGCTCAGAAGCTCTCGCCCATCTCCCGTTGGCACTGCCACTGGCACGCACCCCCTGACTGGTTTCTCCTGCCTCAGCTGGGTGTCTGGAACTAGGAGCTGTGGAAAGGCAGCGCCGTGAGAGGTTAAAGCTGCTCTGTGAAAGCAGGGAGGGTCGTTCTGCTCCGTAAGCTCCCCTGGCACGATAAAACACCTCCATCTAGTGGGCTCTGTGTACAGCGGGGAGGAGCGGGACAGTCCATCCACCACTGCTCTCAGAACTGTTCCATGGTGCCATGTGGGGACGGGCAGCACTTCAGGCGCTAGAGTTAGGGACACGTCGAGATGAGGCCGCTTGCCTGACACACGAGGGCATCTTCATACCCCAGAGGGTGTCAGCAGCCAGCCTTTCCCAAGAGCTGCTGGTTCTTCACTCGGCGGAGCTGTGCAGTCAGCACTGCTGTCTTGGTGTCTGCTCACCGCTGGTCTCTACTTGGTTTTCCACTGAGCTTCTACTCCTGCAAACTGTTGGAGGTGGGAATGGCTAGAGCTCGCCCTGACACGGCCTCTCCTGCCTGGAACCAAGTGGTTTCTGTACCCGCTTGCTTGCGGAAGAGGCTGAGTCCTGCGGCCTCCTTGAATAGCAGTGAACGCATCTCAGCTCTACAGAGAGGGGAACTGAGAGCTTCTCAGCAGCCCAGAAATAGAAGACGGGGTATTAGTAGCAACAGGAGTCGAGCACTGGTGAGCCTGGCACTGAGCATGAAGACCGCGTCGCTGCGTCCTGAATCACTGCAGCGGGAAGGTTGGAAGGGACCTCCAAGATCATCGAATCCTGCCCCACCAGGCCCACTAAGCCAGGTTTTCAAGGGCCACATCTCCACCATTTCTGAACACCCCCAGGGACAGCAGCTGCACCCCCTCCCTGGGCAGCCTGTTCCGATCCCTGGCTGCTCTGTCAGCGAAGAAATCTTTCCTGCTGCCCGATCTAACCCTCCCCTGGCACAGTCTGAGGCCATTTTCTCTTGTGTCTTGAGAGAAGGGAAGCGTAGACAGTGCTAAGGTCTCCCTTCAGCATCCTTTTCTCCAGGCTAAACAACCCCAATTCCCTTAGCTGCTTGCTGTAGGGCTTTGTCCTGGAGGCTCTTCCTCAGCTTCATCGCCCCTCTTCAGCCCCACTGCAGTATCCAGTCCACTCCATATCCTTCCTGCACGTCCCGAGGTGCCCAAAACGGAACCAGGTGCTCGAGCTGTGGCCTCTCCAGTGCTGAGTACAGGGGGTGATGGCTTCCCTACCTGTGAAGAGCTGAGAAATACCCTGTTCTTCGCTTGGGCGCTGCACAGCAGCTCACGCTGTCTGAAGGGCAGCGCCACGTGCATGCCGCTGCAAGACCAGAAGTGATGCCAGGCCTGTGCAACACTGCCATGCAAGGCCACAGGCTCTCCCATCTTCTTTAAATGTCATATGGGGGGGCTAGTGAGTCTTTGGCACTGCAGCTGTCTCCTTGGCTACTTCAGATATCAACTGTGGGTGGCCAGGAGGGGGGATCTGGGGGATGAAGGGGGGTACTTAGGGGCCATCTGAGCTACTGGTGGGTTTCTGGTAATTGTCCTCACACAAGTTCCAGGTCAGCAGTGGGTGTGACTGTGTCCAGTCCAGCAGCTCTTCCCCGAGCTGTCTCAAGGGACTGTGTTAGATTAATTACCGTGGAGACAGTTTCCGTGCTCTAGTCCAAAGCTGCTTCTCTGGGCTGGGGAGGGGGTTGCGTGCGACTGTGCTGCCTTTGGAAGGCTGTGCTACTCAGCAGCACTGAACGGGCGTGTGGGAGCGTGGTTGTCACCTGGGTTTAGATGCAGACAGCTCTCTCAGAGAACTGCTCTGGTCTCTGTGCCTTCTCTCACTTCTCCTCACCTCTGTTCCTGCAGGGAAGGAGACTGGTGGGAGGCCCGGTCCTTGACAACAGGCGAGACTGGTTACATTCCCAGTAATTATGTGGCTCCAGTCGATTCCATCCAAGCAGAGGAGTATGTTTTCTTTCCATTGTAAAGACTTGTTAGTGCCGTCTTCGGAGGAGGTTTAAGGAGTTGGGCTGGATTCACTGCCGCGGTGTTCCCAGTCGTCTCATGAGTTGTGTTTCAGTTCTCAGTGGCGCTGATAAGGGATTAGATCATCAGTTATGGTGGGAGCGCAGGCTCAGGGCTTTTTTGGTGTCTAAGCAAAGGAAGGAAACCTAAAGGAATGTAGATTATAGATCCTCAGGGATGGGAAGGGACCTGGAACGATCACCCAGTCCAGTCCCCCTGCCAAAGCAGGATCACCCAGACCCAGTGGCACAGGAACACAGCCAGGCGGGGCTGGAACGTCTGCAGAGAAGGAGACTCCACAACCCCCCTGGGCAGCCTGGTCCAGTGCTCCGGGACCCTCCCTGGGAAGAAGGTCCTGCTGAGATGGAGAGGGAACCTCCTCTGCTCCAGCTGGCACCCAGTGCCCCTTGTCCTGTCCCCAGATGCCCTTGAGCAGAGCCTGGCTCCATCCTCCTGACACCCACCCCTCACATAGTTATATCCCGCCGCTCTAAGAGAGACACAGTGAGGCTGCAATGGTGGAGTGTCCTTGGGTCACCACAGCGTCCACGAGTAACCGCCCCGAGCTGAGCTCCCCGACTCGAGCCGCTCATCTTAGGTAGCGCTTCTCTTACTGTGTCTGCTGTTCCCATAAGGTGGTACTTCGGCAAGCTTGGCCGAAAAGATGCGGAGAGGCAGCTGTTGTCGTTTGGAAACCCTAGAGGTACCTTCCTGATCCGGGAGAGCGAAACTACCAAAGGTAGGCTGACCAGACTGTTCTGAGTGAGGAGATGAGTGTGTGTGTGTGAGAGAGAGAAACACTGTGCTGCGTGTGTGGAATACTGCTTTCAGTGACGTGAAGGTCGAGGCAAACGTCACCTCGCCTATGTGTGTGTGCCTGGCAATTAGAAGCCTTCATCCCCTCGGCCAGATTTGAACTGCAGCTCCAGTCCTGCAACTTGATCTGAGGTCAGAGGGGGTGCACAGAGGGCCACCCACACAGCTCTCAGGACAGATCTGGAGCCACAGATTGTTTGCATTTCCCTGAAGAATCCCAACCAGGGACCAGATAGGCGGGAGCGTGACTAAAGAAAACACAGCTGCTGCCGCTGGGTCACAGCTCACGGGCGCGGGGAGCGCTGGCTGCACGGTTCTGGAAGCAGTGTGCCGCGGTGCCACCCCGAGTGCCGGCACAGAGGATGCGCAGGATGTGCCTGCCAGTGTGCTGCAAGCTTTGACCTCCCAGCTGAGAGCGTCGTACTCGCTCGGCGGGGGAACCTCCTCAGAGCGAGGTGCCTCAGGACATCCTGCTGGGCACCCCCTACGCGAGCGATTCTTCAGCACTTAGAAATAACCCCCCCTGTCCCGTCGCTCCGCTCAGGGTGTCTCCCAGTCTCAAAACCAGAGTCATCTGTGAGTGCTGGCTCTGTTCCTCCCATTTAGAGGGCAAACAGCAGGGAGTTTGAGAAGCCCTTGGAGTCAGGGTGGGGAGTGGTTTATCCGAGGCTCCCCCAGCACTAGGCTACCCACCAGAGAGACCTGTTGGTTGGGGAAGCTGCTACCTGGGGTGGCATCGAGGGAAGACATGCAACACCAGGAATCTCAACCACGTAGCTGGGGGGCTTCTTTAAACCGTTCAGCTCAGCTGGAGGTGATTCTGGAGCCTGGGAACCTGCCTGGAGCACTGGGGAAGAGCAGCCACCGGTGGTGTTTGCTGTTGGACCTGTTCAAAATCACCTTGCAAGCTGTCCAGCATTTGCTGCTGGGGGTTTGCTGGCATGGCTAGCAGTGAAAGCAGCCCAGGATCCGGAGGACCATCGCTTGCCTGGGTTGATTTTACCCCCTGATGCCTGAATTCCCCTTGAGTGAGCACAGCTTTCATCTGAGCAGCGAGGGCAGTCTGCTCCTCCCTGCCTTGGAAATGGCCATGCTTTCACTCCCCAACCCTGCCCCTCCCCAGCTCTCCTGGAGCCCCCTTCAGGGACTGGAAGGCTGCACTGAGGTCTCCCTGGAGTCTCCTCTTCTCCAGGCTGAACAGCCCCTGTTCACTCTCTCAGCTTGTCCCTGCAGGAGAGGTGCTCCAGCCCTCCTTCNCAGATGGGGTCTCGTGAGAGCAGACTAGAGGGGGAAGATCCCCTCCCTCAACCTGCTGGTCTCGCTTCTCTCGATGCAGCCCAGGATGGGGTTGGCTTTCTAGGTCCCAAGCAAACACTGCCAGCTCACGTTGAGTTCTTCATGGACCAACACCCCCGGGTCCTTCTCCTCAGGGCTGCTCTCACTCTGTTCCCCACCCAGCCTGTCTCTGTGCCTGGGATTGCCTCGGCCCAGGGGCAGGACCTGGGGCGTAGAGTCAGACCATTCGCCCGACCCTACCGGGCGCACCGCTGAGCAGTGTCCTCACACGCCCAAAGCCTTCAGACACGTGCAGACGTGGTGCAGAGACCGCCAGAGTTCCCTGTTCCTTCTCCTCGTCGCTTTGCGGGGCCCGACCAGCATCCCTTCTCTTCCTGACAGCTGGCCAGCAAACGGCAGCCTTTGTGTGGGGAAGCCGCTTAACCGAGCTGCCGTTGTGTTTGCCCTTCGCTTCCAACAGGTGCCTACTCCCTGTCCATTCGAGACTGGGACGATATGAAGGGAGATCACGTCAAACACTATAAGATCCGTAAGCTCGACAACGGCGGCTATTATATCACAACCCGGGCTCAGTTTGAAACTCTCCAGCAGCTGGTCCAGCATTACTCAGGTAATTTTTCAGGTGACAGATAGCTCTCCCTAGTAGTTTAGATCCAAAGCGTTGCCCGCGGGGCTGACGTGCGCGGTTGGGGATGTCTCTTGCTTGCAGTAACGCATGGTCCGTTACCCCCGTCCCGGTGCAGTTACCGGTGGCTTTGGGTGCTGCTCACAGCAGAGAGCTTTGAAAAGCCATCACCCTGCTGAGGTAAAGGTTTTGCCTGCTCTCCCTCTTCAATTCCTGAGCTGGACCTGCCCACCTCAGGGCATGAGTTCCCGGTGCATGGGCCAGCGCTCAGCGGCACCGCTTCCCGGCGTGCTGCGGCTAATAGAGCGAGCAGGGCAATCACGCTGCGGAATCCAGTCCCCCAGAGCACCCCCTGGCAGCTGTGCCTGCGGAGCCTGGCGAGCTGGTCCCAAGGGCTTTGCATCCGATGGGCAAAGCCTTGGCGTCCTCATCAGTGAGGAGGGGGGATGCTGCTTTGTGAGCACCCACCGGGCCCTTGGGTAAAGAGGAGTACTAATGGCTGGGATTGAAGCACGGAGAGCGTTCACCCCACAGCGCATCCTGCCGTCGCTGGCGACCGTTGTGCCATGAAACAGCTTTAAACAGCTCGGCGCTGCGCGGCAGGCACAGGCTTCTCTTTAAGCACCAATTGGTGATGGAAACGATTTGCCCCCCTCGCTTGAGCTTCTCAGAGCAGTGCAGATGACCCCGAACGCCCGCTGCTCCCAATGTTCCCCTCGTTTTGTCACTTGGGAGAGCAGTTTCCCTGCGGGGTGGGTTTGCTGTGTTCTCTGTGTTCTCTCCGCTGTATTCTGATGCTATTCACACTGGACATCTGGCTGTCTTCTCCACCCAGTTTCTGACGGTTGTACGCTCCCCGGCAGAATGTCTGGTTGTTTCTGGTGATTCTGCATGAAGCTAGGCTGAGAGGGACACAGAGACCCATCCGAGGAAGAGAATCCCAACCCCGCTCTACCAGCCGGTGTTCGTTAACTTCTAGTTGTCCCTGGTGGAGTTTTCAGGGCCCTGAGTTTCCCAGTGGGTCTATGACACACAGAGGCATCACTGGTAGGACCCAGGGAGGGTAGCTCAGGAAGGCACGGTACAGACCTGTGCCTGCATAGGCATTTCATCTGCAGTCTCCCAGCCCCAGGTGAATGCCAGAAGCCTCATTCCATGCCAGCTCCAGCTGACTGGAGACATACCTGCTGCCTCTAACTGTGTGCCCTGCACTCGGGGTGTGGAGGCAGCCTGGCACCGTGTGAGCACCCAGGTTTATGTCTAGGGAGAGCTCAGAGATGCCCCAACAGCTCTGAAACAAAGAGCAGGGCTCATGCAGCTGTTCTCACACGAGGTGCTGCATGGCCTATCCATTGCAGTCTGCTCGTGCAGCACAGTACTCTGCACCACAGCGTGGGGCTGTAGATCGACTTAGAGATCACTGGGTCTACCCCTGCTAAGATCTCCCGTGACTTTGGTCCCTGCTTAGTGTCCCATGAGGAGAGGTGAAGGAGACAAATCCACCCCACTGGACTGGCTGCACGCGCTGATAAAGGAAGAGCAGGAAAAGCCCTTTACAGGTCACCCACTGAGCAGGGTGGGATGTAGGAAGGTACCTTTGTCCCAGGAGAACTCGAAAATCTCCAGTGCTGTGATTTTCAGGAGGAGCGAGTCCCCCCCCCCGTGACTCCGCTCCCTACAGGAGCAGCCCAGTTTGTGATTCACAGACTAGCTTTTAACGATTACACCGAGCTAAAGCAAACCGGTCCCTCCAGAAGCCCCCTCAGTGGGAAGCCCTGTGGGAGGAGGAAAACCCCGAGGAGACACCGCTGGCTGTCGCCTTCCCTCTCAATGGGAGAGTGAATATTTCCCGTTCTGCCCGGAGCCGACGCGTTTGGGCTCTCGATTCCTGACCTGTCGGGGTGCTCTGTGGTAGCCGCTAACAGCCGCTGCGAGTAGCGTCGGTTTGATGCTTACTGGTTTTGTTTCATGTCACCCTGTTTTTTCTTTCCTCTCCTTTGCTGTCGGCTTCACTTCTGGCTCCATCAGAGAGAGCTGCAGGTCTTTGCTGCCGCTTAGTAGTCCCCTGTCATAAAGGAATGCCAAGGCTTACTGATCTGTCTGTCAAAACCAAAGATGTCTGGGAAATCCCACGAGAATCCCTACAGTTGATCAAGAGACTGGGAAATGGGCAGTTTGGGGAAGTATGGATGGGTATGGAGCAACACCATTCTACTCAAATAGCTCGCTGTGTGGGGATTGCAAGATGGAAGGTGACGACGGAGGACGCCGCCACGCGCAGCTGGGGTTCATACCGAGCTAAAACGCTCCTTGGAATCACATCGCTGCCTTCGAAATTCCTGGGGCCTCAGCGCCGGCTGTGATTGATGGCAAACGAGAGCCGAGGTTGCCCCTTTCCTTGGACAGCTTTGATGTTGACAAATCACTGCTGTCTTCGTAAGAAAGGAGGGCTGGCACGGGAATCTGTTAATTAGACCGAAGGGCTCTCTGTGCAAGCCGATGGAGAAAGGCCCNGAGGGCTGGCACGGGAATCTGTTAATTAGACCGAGGGGCCTCTCTGTGTGAGCCCACGGAGAAAGGCCTTTCCCTTGGGGATCCTAACCCCGCTGTCCCCAAACGGGCTCTAACGGGGCCTCGAAGCGAGCGGCGGCGTCACCTTCCATCTTGGGCGATGCATGCTTACTGTCGGATTATAAGTGTGTTTTTTTATGAATTTCCTCTCCCCTAGAGAAAGCTGATGGTTTGTGTTTTAACTTAACTGTGATTGCTACGAATAATACCCCACAAACTGTTGGATTGGCTAAAGATGCCTGGGAAGTTGCCCGTGATTCATTATTTCTGGAGCAGAAGCTCGGTCAGGGCTGTTTCGCTGAAGTGTGGCGTGGTAAGGCAGAGAATATATTTTGCTTGGGATGGATCTTTTAAGGCAGAAATAAACCTTTCGAGTAGAGATCTTAAAGCTGGAAAGGTCAGAGTAGGGCGCAGAGTTAGTCTCTATCACCCGAAGCAGTCAGACTCCGGTACGGGAACCCGCGGGGGAGCTTCCTTTCGCTCGCACACGCTGCTCTCAGAGCCTGGGGCGTTGAACTGCCTGCACTGCTTTTGGGTGACCACACAAGGGCTAGGTAGCCAAGTAGGAGTGATGCTAACTAGCACAGCAGGATGGCTAACCAGACATGGATCTGGTAAGTAGACGGCTTCCTCTGCTCGTGCGCGATAGCGCTGTGGGGATCAGCCCCTGAAAACCCTCCCATCTGCTCGGGCGAGAGTCGGCGAGCGGAGAGAGCCGAGCCAGCTTCCCCATATGGCCGCTTCGTTAAGGCTGGGTTGACTTCTCCGGCTGCAGCAGAGCCCCGCAACGCAGTGCAGAGAGCAGGGACAATAGAGACAAGGCTCGCCCTGCCCGGCTCACCCTCCGCCTCTGAAGACCAGCAGCACTGGCATTGCCCAAGTGCACTGGCATTGTTTCCTGCACACATGCCAGCTTTCCCCGTTATGGTCCTCATTCTTTTCATGGCTATAAAATCATACCCATAAATCCCCGTATGGCCACAGCATCAGAACACCCTATAGTCACCATGCGGCGAGAGACGGGCTCGGGTTTTGTGCCAAATTGCGTTCTGGGTGGCCGCCTTGAAATCACCAACCCCAGGAGAACGAGTTGTTTCTCCAGAAGAAGCTGGGGAGCGAGGCAGCCGCTCGTCTGTGACAGCAGCACAAAGCTGTGCGCAACCAGAAGAGCCAGCAGCCTCCCCTGGCCTCCTGCAGCCGTTCCCCATCACAGGACTACAGCCAGGAACACACGGTGGCAAGTTAGTGACTTAGAGAGGCTTTCTAGGCTAGAAATGCAGGCATGCGTAGGATTTCACAGCGGGAGAGCTGCGTGGGCATGCCCGGGTAGCTCGGTTTCCATGCCACAGCTTCCAGTTGACGTTGGCACTCCATGGTCAGCGTGCTGAGCCGTGGAGCCCTGGCAGATTCGATAAGCTGAAGAAGCACACGCCGTTTAAAACCCAACCCAGAGCCATCGACGGGCAGTAAAGGGCCGAGTCCCGGGCCCACATAACCCCTCAGAAGTGCCCGAGTGGTTGCTGTTCCAGTGACATCGCGTTCCTCACAGCCATGGGTAGAGAGCGTTAATGGCCCCGAAGGCTTCAGAAATTGGAAGGAATTAACCCTGCAAAAATGAATGAGAATGCATCAGATAGAGGATGGGGAGAGCTGGGGGGGGAGGCTGGCTGCATCTCTTTGTTAGAGAGGAGCACAGCGAGGGGATTTAACAGCTTCAGGTGAAATCTGGGGTGGGAGGATAAGTTAACCTTTCTGTTTTCTTAACTCTCTGGGTGTTAACTGGAGGAATTAGTGAAGCATTTAGAAATACAGCTGCTGGAAACACCACAGGGTGAGACTGTGACTGCTGGGCTTTCCTTAACGCTGTGCAGACAGAGAACAGACAGCTAGCGTGCCCTGCCAGTGACGCCCCGGTGCCGATGAGCCCGGGCTTCGTGCCTGGTTCCTCTCACTTGTGGCCCCTCTGCACTGTGGGCTTCACTGACTGCACTTGGCAGCCTGGAGCCTGGTTGGTGGGATCATAGGATGTGTTGGCTGGAAGGCACCTCTAAAGGTCATCTAGTCCAACCCCCTGCAGTGAGCAGGGGCATCTCTAACTAGAGCCCCTCTTAACCAGGGTGTGAAAACACCCGTGTGTTAACCCATCAGAGTCAAAACCGCATCCCCTCCAGCTTAGATGGGATGGCATCAGAGGGAGTTCCTCCTGGGCTCAGATTGGAAGGGCTGAGTGACAGTAAGACCTCGGGGTACTCCTCGAGTTGACTGAGGTGGCAGTAGCAGTAACGTCAGCAGCGCTGAGCTGGTACAAGGCAAAAGAAGGCAGAGGAAAAGCCAGACCTGCCCTGCCCTGCGCTCCTTTGGCTAACGTGAGCCCCAGCTCCCCTCAGCATTGCTCTGTGCTGCAGCAGGGATTGCCCAGGGAGTGAAGGATGCTAACAGCAGCGACTCCCTCGCCTCTCCTTCCCCGTCCTGGGTGAAGCGAGCTGGCAGCTGGCAGCCTGACCACTCGCAGCCCAGCTCACACAAGCTCACAGGACGTTATTACAGCTTAACCTGTTCCCACGCAGCAGCTGAGCCCGGTCACTGCTGATGTGGTGTTCGCAGGCCAGCCAGCCTTGTTGACACGGTGCCTGTTCTGCTGACACAGTGTGAGTCTCAGTCTCAGCAGTCACGTACTCTGCAGGCTTTTTGCTCTCCCCCTACTGCAGGGCAGAGGGCTAGTGTTTAACTGATGTGGTAGTCCCTAAAGTCACCTAACGTCACGCAGCAGCTCCCTACCAACGCAGCGCAGGCTCCAGTGAAAGCCGTTTCAGCCCTGGCTCTGGAGCAGGGTGCAGGCAGGTCTGAGCGAGGGGCGACCAGAAGGCACTGAGAGCACGGTATTCCTACCCAGTCTCTCCTTCCCTTGTGCAGGGCCCGGCCCAAGGAGCTGTTGATGGGTGCAGGCAGTCCGATGTCTTTGTTCTTTCATCCCCCCCCTTGCAAACAGCGGAGGGAAGCTCTGCCTCTCGGGGGGGACTCCAGGAGCCTCCTCGATTGGAGTCGGCAGCTGCTGGACTCCTGGGGGTGGGGGGAAGGAACAAAGACTCGTTCCAGTCTGCAGACAGGCTGTGTTCCTGGGATAAAATTGATCACAATTCCTTTCTTGGGAATTTTTCTCAGTAGGTTTTTCCCCCCTGACTCAGAACAACACCCCAGCCTTCAAACGTCTTGCAGATGGGTCTGACCAGCTGGGGTGTGCGAATGGGTGACTGGAGCCATGCCGTTGCCCCTAGCCATTCCTTGTTAGCAAGGGAATGCACGAGGATGGGTTTCAGCAAGCCTTCGTTTCTTATCCTAGAGGAGGGTTCTGTGGGCATCTGAGTAGCATTGTCTGAGCAGGACAGCAGCAGCTGTGCCCCAGAGCCAGTGGGAAAACTCAGTGGAATAGAGCTCAGTAGAATAGAGCTCAGTAGAACAGAACAAGACTGAGCTGTGAGGGAGGGTGCGGGAGGAACCCAGCGCCAGGGCAGCGTGGGGAACCACCCCTGCTTACGTTTAGCTCCTGTCTAGTTTATGCCTTGTTGACACTGCGCATCGAGCAGAGAAAGGAGGAGGAGGTGTTTAATGCAGCTGTCTGTGCTTGTAGGTACGTGGAATGGAAATACTAAAGTGGCTATCAAGACCCTCAAGCCTGGCACCATGTCTCCAGAATCCTTCCTGGAGGAAGCCCAAATCATGAAGAAGCTGAAGCATGACAAACTGGTCCAGCTTTACGCGGTGGTATCTGAAGAGCCCATCTACATCGTCACGGAGTACATGAGCAAAGGTGAAGCCCTCGATAAGGTTGTGTTTCCTCTGCGGGTGCTCCTTGGGCATCCCGAGTGAGGGGCAGTGTGATGTGTGCACAGCGTTTCAGGGAGGAGGGAGGGGACAGGAACCTCTGGCTTCGATAGAATTACACATTCAAGTCTAAACCTGGCCCAAACCTGAAAGCCACGTGGATGTGCAAAGGATGTTTGCACTGGGGGAGGAGGGAGAAGGTGGTGCCGCCCAGGTTCTTCCATCTTCTAAACCGACCTGGCAAGCAGAGGCTGGCATTTCCAGGTCTATATGAACACTGCTTCCCAGAGTGCTGGCATTGCCTGGCACCAGAGAGCTCCTGTGGCATCGCCCTTCAGCGTCTGCTTTTCGGTCTGAGGTTGCTGTCTGTTCCCTCAGCAGCGCCGAGTTCGGTCACATGCACCTCACTTAGAGACCACAGCTGCGTTTCCAGTCATTCTCATGGGATCCTTAGGGATGGAAGGCACCTCGAGAGATCACCCAGTGCAATCCCCCTGCCACAGCAGGATCCCCCAGACCGAGTCTTTTCCCTTCTTTATTAAGCCAGTTCAGTTGTCTCAGCTGAAGGAGCCTGCCACACTGTCTGAGTACAGGATGGAGAAGGAGATAGAGCTACGGGCGTGAAAAGCTGCTTCCTTGCTGTCCCTTGCACAGGGGAGCCACCTCCTTGATGCTTTTGCTCAGGTTGCTCTCATTCGATCTCTGCTTTGTCTTCTCTGTTGTTGCCTGGCTTCTGAAATGAATATTCCGTGGTGTGCTTGGTTGCTCCTAGAGAAGGAGCACTGCTCATGGCTAGGGAAATCAGTCCTTGCTAATGCCAGCCCCTTTGCCCTGGCCGGGCTCCAGGCTGACCTTGCGTTTGGAGCAGGTTGAGCTGGGATCTGCTCCAGGCTGACCTTGCGTTTGGAGCAGGTTGAGCTGGGATCTGATCCCTCCTGTGGCTTGTGTGGCTCGGACCCCAGCTGAGGCCCTTGGTCAGCAGCAGGTACCCTGCTTCCAAGAGCCCTGGAAAAGCTAAGAGGAGCCGTTTCCTCCGTGAGGCTCAGGAAAGCTGAGAACAGCATCCGTCCCTTTGGACTAGTGACTTCTTCTTCTACAAGCCAACCTTACAGAAGAGCGAGACAGCTCTAGGAGCGGGGCTTTGAACCGCAGACGTTAAGCCTGCGCGTCGTGCCGCGCCAGCGCTGCTGCCCTAACGCCTTTCTGTCCTGTCGGTCTGCGTTTGCAGGGAGTTTGCTGGACTTCTTGAAAGACGGAGAAGGAAGAGCGTTGAAGTTGCCCAATCTGGTGGACATGGCAGCCCAGGTCTGTTCTCACACTGCTGACCGGTCAGGCGCCGCGTTCCGGTAGCCCGCGGGAGGGGGATCCGGTTTGGCAGTGACTGGGGTCTGTGGCTCGCAGGTGGCGGCGGGGATGGCCTACATCGAGCGGATGAACTACATACACCGGGACCTGCGCTCCGCTAACATCCTGGTGGGCAACGGCCTCATCTGCAAGATCGCTGACTTCGGACTGGCAAGGCTGATTGAGGACAACGAGTACACGGCCAGGCAAGGTAGGCACGGCGAGGGACGTGTGTCAGCACGCGCCGCGTGTCCTCCTTGTGACTTCTTGAGCTGCCTGCTCGCCCTTGCCCTGCGCGGAAGCCGCAGAGTTTTCCCTGCAGAAGGCAGCGCGACGCGGCGTGCAGGACGGCTTGGAACGAGCGCCCTGTTACCTCCGTTAGTGTCTGCTCTGGGCCGTGTGTTTGTTGCCTCTGGAACCCCCCCAGCACGCAGCTTGACGCAGTGAGCGATGAGTTGTTTGAATAGCCAAGTATGTGACCTGTTTCTGCCCAGAGCTCTTCAGGCTCCCGATGCCTAGGAAGTCTTTGCTTCCTGGTTTCAGACTCTCGGGAGAGGTTTGCCCTGCTGCTGAGGAGGCCTTTGGATCGGTGTACAGGGGGCTGGTGAGGAAACCCGGAGCTCAGGAGGCTGTAACGGCAGATCGGGCAGGGAGAGGCAGCGCAGTCCTGGGTGTCTCCTGCCTTGTCCCGTGGCAGGAGGCAGTCGCTTGCACTGTGGGAAAAGTGTCTGGGAAGGGAGAAGTCGTTTGGTGATCCGGAGGTCTGAGTCACGGTTGCCCGGCTGCCGCTGGTGGGGCACTGTGGAGAAGTCACCCATCCTTCCCGTACGCCAGGGCAGCGGGCGGTGTGTGACTTCACCCGAGCTCAGGGTCAGGCTGAGGTCCTGCAGAGGTACAGAACTCCTTCAGAGATACACCAGGGTAACTGGTACAGGAGTTCTCCTTTCACTGATGCCCTAGGGAGGGGTGGTTTTGACGAAGCAGTGCTCATGATTTGCCTTTCGGGTCAGGTACCCTGGCTTCCCAGCCCACCGGGCAGCCGGAGTGACCCTAGGACCCTTAGTTTATAGTGGTCCCTATTGCAGCACCGGAGTTCTTCTCCGAGTGGGCTCAGATGTCAGGTGTTAGGGCTACTCGGTTGGGTTTAGGTTGGACTGGATGATCTTGAAGGTCTTTTCCAGCCTCCTCATGACTGTGAGACTGTGAGAGGTCCTGGTTTGCTTGGTTCCACTGCAGTTGGAGCTGACTTGGTGGAGACCACGTGTCAGCAGGAAATGGTTGCTGCCTCGGCTTCTTTCCCATGACCCGTTACCTCAGCTTCCACGGGGAGCATCTGGGGACCGCTCTGTTTATCGGGCTGGCTACTGCCTCAGTGGGAATTTTGACAGGAGGAGAGCCCGGCCAGCGGACGGGAGGGGACGGGAGGGGGAGAGCTGCAGGCTGGCAGCTCCCGTGGGAGAAAGGAAACGGTTTGCCTTCCAGAATCTGAAGATTAAAGCCTGCGGCCGCTCTCTCCTCAGTAGCCTCTCAGCTTAAAGGCACAGAGTGGGGAAGGGGTGCTCTACCCCAGCCTCGCTGGATCCCCTGCTCCGTCCCCCTCTGTGGCTTGTGTGCGCTGAAGGGTTTGGAAAGGAACCAGATGGGGATGCTTCGGGTCCCAGCAGGCTCAGCACAGGGTTCCGGGACCTGCCAGGGTGTTCTGGGCCCGCTGGTAACGCGTGGCTGCGCGCTCTGGTTTCTGTTTGACTGGAACAAGGGGGGCCCGACGGCTCCTGATTCATGAGGGGCTCGCTGGCCGCACGGCTGTCCCTCAGCAGGGGTCAGGGGGAAGGAGCCGACGGTGCTCCCTCTCTGCAGGGCTGCTGCCCGTGGCTCCGACCGCCTGCGCCTCTTGCAGAGCCACAGCCCCTGCGGGCTGGCGCTGTGAGCCCACCTCCCTTCTGATCTCAGCTCGTTCCTTCCCCCTCAGGAGCCAAGTTTCCCATTAAATGGACTGCGCCAGAGGCGGCTCTGTACGGGAGGTTCACGATAAAGTCGGACGTGTGGTCCTTTGGGATCCTCCTGACGGAGCTGGTCACGAAAGGGAGAGTGCCCTACCCAGGTAAGCAAGCAGCCCGGGCCCTGCTTCGCCCTGGCAGAGGAGCAGGAAGGAGCCCTAAGCCTCAGTCGGGATGTGTGTTGGCTGTCTCTGGGCTCAGAGGGGAAGGCTGGCTGTGCTCTGCAATGGTCTGGCTGGGGCTCTGGAGCTGGGAGAAGAGGAGGCTGAGGGGGGACCTCATTGCTGTCTCTCAATCTGTGAGGGGTGGGTGTCAGGAGGATGGAGCCAGGCTCTGCTCAAGGGCATCTGGGGACAGGTCAAGGGGCACTGGGTGCCAGCTGGAGCAGAGGAGGGTCCCTCTCAATCTCAGCAGGACTTTCTGCCCAGAGCTGCCCAGCGCTTCCCCACGCCGTTGCGGAGCAGTGGGTGTTGCCCCCCCAGGGGGCGGTTGTGTCAGCAGCTGGCACAGAGCTCTTCCTGCCGTGAGGATTACTGGCAGCTGCGTGGGAAAGCTGTGACTCCTGTGGGCTGCTTGAGGGTTAAATGCTGACGCAGCACATTGTGCAAGGACTGGAGAGCGTTTCCAGCCTGCTTTGGCTTGGGCTGGGGGCAGCGCTGAGCACAGTGCTGGCCATGGCAGCAGAATCACTGAATCACAGGGCCGTTTGGGTTGGAGTCATCAGGGCCACCTCCCAAGTGTCCCTTTGCCTGGAGAAAGGGGCCAGGGGATGACGAGCTGAGGCAGGACGCCGAGCTGGGTCTGTTTAGCTCGTCTGAGCCGGGACGCGTCCGTGGGGTTGAGGAGGCCGCGGGAGTTGCAGAGGCGGTTGTTCGCCGTGGCGTAACCCTCTGGCTTTGTCTGCCTTTTCCAGGCATGAACAACCGGGAGGTCCTGGAGCAGGTGGAGCGAGGCTACCGGATGCCGTGCCCTCAGGACTGCCCCATCTCTTTGCACGAGCTGATGATCCACTGCTGGAAAAAGGACCCGGAGGAGCGTCCCACTTTTGAGTACTTGCAGGGTTTCCTTGAAGACTACTTCACCGCCACAGAACCCCAGTACCAGCCAGGTGACAACCTGTAACCCCTGGGCTTGCGGACGCTGTCACCCACGACCAGGTTGTTCCTCAGCCCTGCCCCGCCTGCCCTTCGGCTTCCGACTCCGCCAGCGGCTTCTCTGGAGCGCAGCATCTTCCAGCAGCACCGTGCACGGGAGGGGCTGAAGCTGGGACCTCGCGCAGCCCCTGCCTGTGACCACTGAAGAACCTGAATGTCCTGGATGAGGAGGAGGATCAAACGAAACCACTCGTTGTTTTTTTTTCTTAAGCAAAGACTCGGGAACCGCGTTGTCTTGGTGTGATGTAAACTGCGAACCCTCTGCCCTTGTACATAGTCACTCGGTGCCAATAACTGACCCCAGTGCTTTCCTTTTTTTAAACGCAGCCCCCCGTGTGATTTTAACCAGGCTCCTCCCGGTCCAACTCCCAGTCTTCTTTTCCACCAGTGGCCTCTTTGTCTAAACCATCCTTTTTCTTTTCTCTTCTCTTTTTTTTCATCTTTTAACAAATAAAAGTTCAGCCCCCCCCCCCAAGGGAATCGGGACAGCTGTTTGGGGTTCTGCTTCTTTTGTCCTGTGTGAAATATACAGAGTCTCTCTCTGCATCCCCCCTCCGTGCCTGCGCCACACGGGCGCTACCGCAGGGGAGGCGCGTGGCGCGAGGGAGCACAGCCCGCTGCAGCCGGCCCCGCTGAGCGCTGCTGCGGACGCGAGAGCACCGGTGGGACTCGGGGAGCCAGCGGGGGAACCTTTGGCGTTTGCCAAGCATGGACTT
>VZRI01012195.1:93527-120980 GCA_013397515.1 Upupa epops | reverse complement strand
TTCCAGCCCGGCCTGGCTGTGTTCCTGTGCCACTGGGTCTGGGTGACCCTGGATGATCTTTCCAGGTCCCTCCCCATCCCTGAGGATTCTAGGATTCTATGAACCTGCTTCTGGCTGCAGGCTGGCACCACGGTGCCCGTTCCAAAGATGCCCCAATCGATCAGTAGACCCGACAAGCAGGGCAGTTGTACACGAGTTTTCCTAGAACACACAGCAGCTGCAGTTCCGACTGCGTGGCTGAAAGGGAAGAAAACCCCTCTGCAAGAAATCCTTTTCACGTCTCCGCTTGCTCTTCCCCCCAGGAACCAGCTGTACAACCAGCTCCCCAGCGGCCAGCTGCCCCCCAAGCCCTGTGGCCCAGACGAAGCGTGCTGCTGTCCGTCCGACAATTTTCCATCTCCAGCTGCCGTCCCAAGACCTCTCGGTAACCCCGCAGCCAAGGGAACTCTGAGAACCAGCAATCTGCCAGAGGAGTTGCGTAAGTGCTCGGCGAGTTTGTTCTCCAAGAGACTTCAGAGCGCAGCCCCGACAGACAGCCCGAGGAGGGGGGAGAGGGCTGGGGAAGCGAGGTTAAGGCAAAGCCAACGAGGAAATACCGAGCGCCACCACCTCTGTAGGGTGTGAGGGTTTGTGTCTGGAGGGATGGAGTCATCCCCCTTGAATCCCGAAAGCCTCCTTAGCAGGCATCGCTCGGGATGGTGTCTGGGGAGAAGTAAGCCGTGGGTAGATTGCTCTTGCTAAACAGGATGACCCTGCGAGGCGGGAGGGAGGCACTGGAGCTTCCAGTAAGAGGTGACTAACAAACAAAGCCCGAGGGGTAGAGCTTTCCCACACCAGACACATAAATACTGCCGGTCCCAGCCTCAGTGTCTCCCTGAACTGCTGAGTGGAGAGGGCTTTGGACCAGGAGCCCATGCTGAGGGCTGCAAAGACTCCAGCTGAGGGCTGCACAGACGACACCGGCTGAGGGGCTTCCCCTAGCAGCAGCCCCTGAAATGCTTTTGCCCTTCAACTGCGATGCCAAGGCTGGTTTCAGCAAGCTGGCTGGCTGGCTGTGTGGGCTAGGGGGTGGGAGACCCTCCACATCACTCCTCTGCTGAGGATTTGGGTTTCCCTTTGTTCTTCCCCTGGCACCTCACCTTTCCAGTCCAGAGAACTGCATCTCCTTGCCCTGTAGGGGTAGATTCTGATGCCAGCTACACTCCTGCCCAGACCCTGTTCCCCCAGCCAGTGTGTCCTAGGCACAGAAGGACAGTGATGCATGCACGGCTGAGTTAGATCAGCCAGCTGCTTCACTGGATCTGCACATCCACTGCTCTTTACTCAGTGAGAGAGCATCTTCCATGCCACTGCTGCAAGGACAGCTGCAGACGCTAGTGGACCCCAACACAGGGACCCCCGGGTGACTCTGTGCAGGTGTGAGCAGGGGGAGTTAAAGGCAGGGTGTGCGCTGACGATGCTCCAACCCTCCAATGCATCCGTGCGGCTACGTGAGCTTTACGCATGAGAGTCTGTAATACAGACCCAGAGAGCTCAGACCCTGGGGCACACGTTAGGCAGAGACATCCCCCGTGTGCCCAGCGCTGCATGGACCCACCTGCCTCTACCTCTGTGAGCTGGAGGTTTGCATCTGCGTGGCTTGGGTGGAAGTCTTCCCCTCCCAAGGGGGTGTTGCTCACCCCGTGTACTCATACGGACTCCTCCTCTCCCAGGCAAGGTCTTCATCACCTACTCAGTGGACACAGCCGTGGAGGTTATGAAGTTTGTGAACTTCCTGCTTGTGAATGGATTCCAGACGGCGGTACGTGCCCCCTCCCGAGGTGACGGGCTCCCAGAGGGACCGGGTCTGAATAGGGTGGGCTCGCCTGGGCTTTCCAAGTCCTTGGCATTTCTGTTTGAAATCAATCATGAGGGGGCAGAAGGGACCTGGAAAGATCATCCAGTCCAGTCCCCCTGCCACAGCAGGATCCCCCAGACCCAGTGGCACAGGAACACAGCCAGGCGGGGCTGGAACGTCTGCAGAGAAGGAGACTCCACAGCCCCCCTGGGCAGCCTGGTCCAGTGCTCCGGGACCCTCCCTGGGAAGAAGGTCCTGCTGATACTGATAGGGAACCTCCTATTTCAAGCGCATTGCTGGCCAACCCCTCCACCTTCCCTCCTTGCTCCTTGGCTTCAGTTCAGGGAAGCGCTAAGCAAGCAGCTGTGGTTAGATGGACTGAGAGCCAGAGGGGGGGAGGTGGCAGATGCTTGGTTAGCTCCTGAGTCAAAGGTCTCCTCCAGAGGCGGCAGCTACTCCTCTCTCCTGTACTATGACCGACCCACAAGAAAGCCTCGGGCGCTGTCAAAGTCCCGAGTGAGCAGCTGCCTGGCAGTTGTGGAGTTTGCTGGTTGTGCAGGGAAGGGGGTGGTGATTGTCCTGGTCAGACATAGACTGTGGAGTCATGGAATGGCTTGGAAAAGACCTTTAAGGTCCCTGACCCCAACCATTAACTCTATCACCCCCCCTGCTAGACCGTGTCTCGTGAAGTGCTGCAGCACTGCTGTTGAGGAAGCCTGGGTCACAGCATTGCTGCCCTGCCTGACTTCCCACCTCACACCCCCAAAATGCCCTTCAGGGCGAAGCTGAACCTTGATTCTCGGTACAGAGCATCCCAGGCAGCACAGAGAGGGGCTCTGCAGCTGAACAGAACACCCCGGGCAGGGTCTGTGCAGCTGTACAGAGCAGGGTGAGCCCAGGGGTGAAACAGGAACAGAGCAAGTGTGTATGTCAGTGCTGCGTTCCCATCCAAGGGGGGTGGAAAGCGCAGGGATGCTCATCACAGGCTCTCCTTCCCTCACAGATTGATTTGTTTGAGGACACGGTACGCGGCATTGACATCATTAAGTGGATGGAGCGCTACCTAGGTGATGTATGTAAAAGCACTCGAACCTTGTTCCTGGCAGAGGTGACCCGAGGGAGATGGGTGGATTGTTCTGAGGGCAACAGGAGCAGAGTCAAAACGCAAGATGCTCCTACCAGCTTCTGTGCCCCTATGGAACTGACAGAGGCCTTGTGGAGAAAGCACGGGCAGACCTTGCTCTCTTCTGTACCTTACGGTGCCAAAGCTCCCTCTTCAAGGGGTGAAGAGCTAATCCTGGCTTTGCAGCCAGGCTGCGGTGCTGGAGCCACCACTGGACCAGCTCTTCCTCTGTCTCGTAGCATCATTTAGGTTGGAAAAGATCTTCAGGGCCATCATGTCCAACCATCAGGCCAGCTTTGTGCCAGCAGCAGACTTGCTGCCAGTGCCCCCTGATCCCTCATCCCAGTCAGAAATTAATAGATTGAAGAGGACTGGTCCCAGTACCGATCCTTGGGGGACCCCACTAGATCCAGCCCTCCCACCTGGGCTGGGAGCCCTCCACCTGGACTGGGAGCCCTCGATGTGGCTTCCACAGGCCACTGCCTTCAGTGGCTTCACGTAGCAACCTCTGTGAATGGTTAACAAGACACCCTTGTACCCGAGCAGTTGGGAACTCTGAGCTCTGGATGTGGCGCTAGGCTTTGCTGCGTGTGCACGCGGGCGCTCCGCTATGAGCACAGCTCCTCGTTACAGGGATTCCGAGTGCAAACGGGTAGCTCCTGACACTCGGATTCTCTGTGCTTTGAGAGCTCGAGAAGTAACGAGGAGAAGGAGCGTATGAGCTCGGCTGCGTTTCCTGCCGGGATGAATGAGCTCCTGGGGCTCCTGCCAAGAACAGAAAGATGGCTTGCGAGGCGCGCTGGCAGCTTTCCGCTCTGCCTCCGCCGCGCTGCCCCGTCTCATCAAAGTGCTTCTCTCCCCAACAGAAGACGGTGATGATAATCATAGCAATCAGTCCGAAATACAAACAGGATGTGGAAGGGGCTGAATCCCAGCTGGACAGGGACGAGCACGGCTTACATACTAAATACATCCACCGGATGGTGAGCAAGGACGGGCGTTCGCTGCTTGACAGGGACTCTGTCTCTTTTCCTCCGAGGAGAGAGCTGGCTCCAAAAGGGAGGTTCTCTGCTTTGTTTTCTCTGATCCCTATAGTTACCCCCCCACAGGCACTCTGGAATGCATGGATCCTCCCTCTCAGCAGCTCCCTGTGCTCGTTAGCATCTGCTGAGGGGTTAAAGGAGGGACCATCCTACTGCACACGCTTGTCTTGCTTCTCCGTGCTCTTTCTCGTTCGGTGCTTTTATACCCTCCTCTAACGCCCCGAGCCCTCGTTGCCCCATCCTAGGGCCCTGAGCACAATCCTAGCTAACAGTGCCTGACCCCCCCGTCCCTATTAGCTGCCCCCATCGCTTTGGCCGTCCTGCAGCTGAGAGCCTTTTGCAGCCAGGTGAACAGAGGGGTTGCAAAGCGGAGGCCAGAGCGGCACAGGGAGGGCTCCTGTGGGACACAGGGTGGCAGGGGACCAGCTAGGGTCACAGCTGCCCATCTCGGCCATCTATCCCAGGATGGATGTTTAGCCCAGAAGTACCCACAGAGCCACGAAACCCATCCCTTCTCCCTCAGTTCACTGCCCTTCCCACCCCATAGCCCATCCAGTCACCCAGTCTGGTCCTGCGCCTCAGGAGCTGTCACCAGCGGATGAGCCAGCTCTTTGCTCTCCTTTCCACCCCGGTGGTGCCTGTGTTCAGAGTCACAGGGGACAGACTGGGTCCCAGATGGGCTGTGAGAAACGGACACAGAACCTCCAGCTGAAATCCTTCAGTGCTGGAGGCTGCACAGGGACCTCGGTCACATCTCATGGCTTCTGGATGGATGGATCCCGTGGGATCGCAGTGCAGCTAAACCCACAGTCCTTTCCCACCACAGAGCTACAGGCTCACGGAGCGTTGGCAGATCTTTCCTGAATCCTTTCTGTAGTAACAAAGAGTCAGAATGAGTGGCCAAACAAAGCAGTACCAAGCCCCCCAGCCACAGATCAGCTCCAGAAGAGCAGCTTAGGAAAGCAACTACTGTCTTCTGGCCAAGGGTTCCGACGCGCAGAGGGAAAGGAGCCTGGCGTTGCAGTGACTCTGGCAATCTCTTCTGTCCTAGATGCAGATCGAGTTTATACAGCAAGGAAGCATGAACTTCAGGTTTATCCCCGTGCTGTTTCCGAACGCCAGAAAGGTAGGGTGCACAGCTGCTGGTGGCGGGTCTGAGCGCAGCTCTTTGATCACAGTTTATTGTCACAAGCCCCTCAGTGCCCGTCGCTGAGACGGGGCTCCCTTTGAAACACGGCGCGCCGCGATGGCAGCAAAGACAGAGCGGCAGGCAAGCTGTGGGATCGCCCAGAGTTCACTTATTTGGGATCCCGAAGCCAAAATGAGATCTCTTGTTGTCACGGGAAGTGTCTAGAACAGGCACGAGGAAACCTCTCTTGGCAGGGGCTGGTGGAATCCCCAGGGCTCGGAGGGCTTTACGGAAGCCTGCTTTCTCTTCCCCTTGTTTGGCAGGAGCACGTGCCGACCTGGCTGCAGAACACCCACATCTACAAGTGGCCCAAGAATAAGAAGAACATCCTGCTGCGCTTGCTGAGGGAGGAGGAGTACGTCGCTCCTCCAGTAGGACCTTTACCAACGCTGCAGGTTGTGCCGCTGTGATTCCCCCCAGCGCCTGACGAGCAGTTGTTGCGGGGCTGTTCCTGGCAGGGAGACGCCGCTTCTCCAGATGGCTCTTTTTGATGACACAAGACGCTCTCTCTGCTGCAGGAACGGGTTGTCTCGGCGAACAGGCTCCGCTTGTAATCTCTACCACGTCCCACATCTACTGCTGAAGCTGCCAGGGCAGGACTCCCTTCTCCGATTGTTCTAACAAGCAGCAAATAGAAGGAGTGCCCGGTTCTAACGGCGGGAGGGAACGGGCTCCCTTCGCGCTCCATCGGGCAAACAAATAGCAGCCAGAACGCCGCAGTAAAACAATCACATCCCCCCTTCTGCTGAGGGTTTCTCTGCAAGCGTTCCTGCCCTGGGTAGCTCACTCGTGTAGGCACTAGGAGATGGATTTGTGCTTCTGTACTGCATCAGCTTTTACTGCTGCTGGAGACGGCGGTCACGGCTGTGGAACAGGGGCTTTCCTCAGCCTGTCCCACGTAACGACGCTGGCTGCAATTAGAGAGGGCTCTGAGATCTAGAATCTCTGGAGTCCCCTTCCCTTACACCTCAGCCCCTGACGCGAAAGCAGAGCTGAACGCGTGGCTACGTGCGCTGTCAGCACCGAGGCACCCCGCAGTCCTTGGCGCAGCGGTGCCTTAGCCTCGCGGCTGCTCTCCAGCCCTTGTTGAAAGCAGAGCTTGTCCAAGGGCCACCCGCACGGGGAAACCAGCAGCTGACAGAGAGAGAACGGAGTCCCACGACTTGTGTGCATTATGGAAGGGTAGAACAGCCAGAGCTGCCGGAGACCCACGGTGCCCTGGCATCCTGGGAGGCTCAATGCCACCACGGTCACCAAACGGTGGATGCTACTTCCGAAGAGACTTTGAGGGGGGTCTTTGTTAAACAGCTGCGTTAACCTTACGGGGTACCAGCTGGCTTAAACCTCAACAGTCTTGGTTCTTCAGAGCTCCGGCACAGGAGGGTCCTGCTCTGACACGGAGCGCTTTGTGCCAGCCCAGGGCAGGCTCTTTCCAAGGTGCAGCTCAGCGTTGCTGTGTGTTATACAACGACCCAAGCACGGCTTCACACAGCTTGGTAGCCCAAGACCTAAACTAGCTCGGAGGCTCCTTGCCCCCCCAGTATGTTACCCACATCATTGATTAGCTTTCCTTGAAGGTGGTGCCAGTCTGGTCTGGTAACTCGGGCCAACTCGTGAGGAACAGCTGAGCAACCACAGAGCAGATGCACTCAGCTTTCCTTTCAGCAGGCTCTTGCGTAGCAGTGGCAGCCTCTTAAGAGTGGGAAAAGGGGTCATCCAGTGTCTCCAGTGGGAGTGCTGGGAACACAAGCTGGCACACGGGTGAATCTCACAGCCAGGTGACAGGACCAGGGCTGCCCTGGCACCTCCTAGCACAGCCACCAAGAACCTTGAGCTCTGCTGCTGCCTGCAGCCCAGAAGGCACTGAGCAGTGAGGATGCAGGCCAGACCAGACCTTGATGTGCGGGATAGTCCTCTCTGTTGTCAGAGAGCCACCCAGGAGGAAAGGTTGAGCTCACCAGAAGCTCTGGAGGGGCCCTACCAGCCCTGAGCGGCTGCACTCTGTGCCCTCTCAGTGTAAAAGCAGGGCCTGTGGGCAGAGAGCTGGCAGTCTGTGAGTGGAAGCACCTTGCAGGGTTCCTGTGATGTTGGAAGGACCCTGACCATCTCTTTGGGGTTCAGAACTGGAGTGGCAGCAGGACGGGGTGGGCTGGACCAGAGTGAGGAGCCGGGTCGTGCATTTCTCAGGTACTTGCTGTGGTTGTCCCCGTGTGGCTGGGGCAGGACTGGGCTGTGATCTCCCTGTTGTTGAATTTGTGGGTCAGGCTGCTTTCTGTTGCCCCTGCAGCGGGTGACTCTGTTTCTGTCGCTTCCTCTGCTGCTGCTCTGTAGAGATAGACAATAAAATCTACCTGTTTTCTGCTGGTGGCTGCATCCCTTGGGGCAGGCGATGTAACTCACAGCTCAGATCACGGTGTTTGCTCTGCTCCCTACAACTCTGACATCTAAAGGGAGGCTCAACAATGGACAAGAGGCCAGTGCCTCTTCCTGACAAGATGCCACACAGTCGTGTTAGCTCAGGGTGCTTCTGGTTACCTCCTTGCATGTGAGGAGGGGGTTCCACAAGGGTCCCGGAGCACTGGCACAGGCTGCCCAGGGGGCTGTGGAGTCTCCTTCTCTGGAGACGTTCCAGCCCCGCCTGGCTGTGTCCCTGTGCCACTGGGTCTGGGTGATCCTGCTGTGGCAGGGGGATTGGGTATCTAAACACTGACAGCTGGGTCACCTGGGGAGTCCTACAGCGCAGAGTTCAGCCTGCAGGTTGAGCAACCCTCTGGAAATCATAGAGTCATCAGGGATCGGCAGGGACCTCGAATGATCACGCAGTCCAATCCCCCTGCCACCGCAGGATCACCCCGACCGATGCTGCAGCGTACCCCAAAGGGGCTGTCCCTGGTGTTATGATACCCTGAGAGTCTGAAGAGGCTTCTCAGCCCTTTAGGCAGCTTCTGCTGCATTCAGCAGGAGAAGCTCAGACGAGTGCCTACGTGTTTCATGGAAACAACTACCCGGGCAAAGAGCTGCTTCCAGAGCTGCGTGCCCTGGTGTTGGAGGTCGGGGAACAGGGAGGGTGGCGGGGGGTGATGTTCAGGCCACAGAGCTCTCTCCCCAGTGGTGGGCAGCTGGCCAGCCAGTGTGCACAGGAGTCACAGCTGGCCACCCTGCCCCAGGCCGGGGCTGCCAGGGGGCTGGGGGAGAACAATCTGTGAAGAGTCCAATCTGGGTCAGCTTTGCCGCTTGGAAATCAGCACACGAGGGAGCCCAGCTAGGCATTCCAAATGATCAGTGCGGCTGGGCAGTAAATCCCTTTCATCGTTCTGGCTGTCACCCTGAAGTTCACGCTCTAGATTCACCCCGGATTTGCTTGGCTGAGGCCGGGGGATTTCATTGAGGAGCCCCTGCCCCAGGTGACGCTCGGGGGGGGCAGGAAAGGCTCCAGCGATCCTCTCTGCTCCTCTGTGCCAGTGACTCTGAAAACCGAGGCGAGGGAGGGAGGAAGCAGAACTGAGCGCTGCTGTTTGGGAGGTCTCAGGGCAGGCTCTGCTCTGTTATTATTTGGGTTTAGTTGAATAACAACTGCCCGGCTTCGCTGAGCTTTACCTTAGTTAGAGCATCCTGCGAGGGCAGGAACCGTGATGGGGAGAGCGTGAGGAATGAGCTAGCAGCGCGGTGAATCACTCCCCTAACGCTCTGGATTTGCAGAGAGACAGATGGTGGGAGCTGTGGAGAGGGAGAGCGAGGAGAAAGCCCATCTTTTGCCAACAAAAGTAGAGAGAGAGGACAGTGGGGGTGAAAAAGACAGCAGCAGCAGGTAAGGAAGAGGAGGCTGTAACTACAGCAGCTCTTGCCAAGCTGCCACGCTGATGTTAGGAAGGATGAGAGTTAAGGGAAAACAAGTGAAATCACAGAAGAGGAGAGCTTTGTGGTTCTTTTCACCGACAGGCAGCCCCCAGATCAATCTGCAGCTGAACTCTTGAGTTAATCATTGACTCTGGCTGCATAGTGGAGATGGAGTCTCCCTCCTGCAGGCTGGCAGGTGCCCACAGAGGCTAAAGGCATCACCTGACTGGCGGTGCTGGTGCCAGGCGTTTCTCCCACAGCAGCTGTACACGTGTGAGGGCTGTGTGGGAGAGGACATAGGCTGAATCTAGCACAGGGAATAAGAAGCCAAGCAAGAGGTGCTGGAGCACGTCCAGAGGGCAGCAATGAAGTTAGTGAAGGGCCTGGGGGACAGATCTTACAAGAAGCAGCTGAGGGAACTGGGGTGCTTTAATCACACAGAATTATTGAGGCTGGCAAAGCCCTCCGAGCTCATCCAGCCCCAGACCTGACATCACCCCATCAGCCAGACCAGGGCACTAAGGGCCACAGCCTTAAACACCAGGTTGTGTCAGCTTGAGCTGACCCAGCAGCTCCTCACACAACTCCCTGCAGCCAGCACAACCACAGTGGCACCCCGAGTCACAGAACCATAGGGGCTGAAAGATCCAGTCCACCACCCCCTGCTAGAGCAGGTCCTGCTGCAGTGAATCGTGGAGCAGTTTAGGTGCTGCTGCCCAGCCAGAAGCAGTCTCAGGGCAGGTTTCTTTCTCCTCACACGCTTCCCTTAGCTAACCTCTACCCAACAGGAGCAGTTTCTCCTGTCTCATGCGGATCCGGAGGCCCCCGCTCTGTGCCTGCTGCTGAAAACCAGACTGTTCTTAGGAGAAGCCTACAATCTGACTGGTAGCTGTGATCTGAGTGGCTAACGAAGGTCCTTTGCAAACGATCTGTCCCTTCTTTGTACGCCAGCCAGCTTCCTTTCTGCCTGCCTGCCTTTGGGCTGGGGATAATGAACTTCCTGTGTCATCTGCTGGGGCACAAGGAAACTCATTGTCCGCTCAGCGAGGCAGAGGGCATCACTGGGGGGCTTACACACAGCTCTGAGGGGGCTTGTTAGGAGCACTTATTCTCCGAGTTGCAGCGGTTTGATTAAGTGGCTCATGTGGTCGACACTCATAATGAACTTCTTCAGACGCTGCCAGGGGAAGCCCGGCAGATGAAACGCTGAATCCCAGGGCACTGCTCTCCGCATAACAGAACGATGACAAGGATGGAAAAACCATGCAATCCACTGGCTTCTCCTCCTACTCAGGACAGCACAACCGTGTTATACAACCCCCTCTCTGCTGCTCCAAGGGAAAAGATCCTTGCTACTAAATCCAGCTCAAACCAGAGCAGTTTTCTTCCTGCTGCTCCCCTGGCCAGATTACTGCTACCTGACACCATCCCTGAGCAAGTCCCATCAGGCTCCTGAGTAGGAAACTAAACCAACAGCAACCAAGCTGCAACCAAACAAAAACTGACCAGGGGCTGTGATTTGTATGGCAAACGAGAGGCAACTGGAGTAGCCACAGAGTAAACCTCACCTCATTGCCGAGGGAGGGGGAGGCCGGGGAGCAGGGCACCTTCCAGAGCATCTCTTGCGGTTTGATACCCAAGGCAAGGTGGATAACCAGGGCAAAACGGGCTGTCCTCGCCCTTGTTATCTCAGTGCTTCTACTCAGCAGCCTTTCATCTTTATCCTGCTCTCCCAGACTGTCTCCATGTAGGAAGCTGCAGTGCCCCTGCAAAGCAGCCCTGGGTCGGGGTGCAGTGTGGGATGAACTGGTTCCTGCCCCACCAGCTGGCATTATTGTGGTGCTGCTCACTCAGGGGCAGTCCCTGCCTCAGCTGTCACCTGCAGCACTTGTAGGGGATTGAGTGTCTTTAAGAGGGTCATCAGGCCCTGGGACTAGGTCAAGGGAAAGGCCACAGAGCCGGTTGGAGCCCATCAACTCCCAGTGCTGGGAACTCAAAAGAACCTCTAGCTCCACGGCTGGCTGAGCAGCAGGGGCACAGGCCAGACCCTGATGTGAGGGGTGGTACCCTGTGTTGTCAGAGGGCCATCTAGGAGAGAAGGCTGGGCTCTTGAGGGGCCTTATCAGCCCCAATGGACTGCACCTGGGCCCTGAGTAACACCTCCCTCCACGCTCCTCTAAGCATTAAAGCAGGGCCCATGTGTAGAGAGAGCTGTGGGTGGAGGCATCATGCAGGATTTCTCTGCTGGAGAGACCCCTGAGCATCACTTATTGATTAGAGCAGCGCAAGGTGGAGCGGACCAAAGTGCAGGACTGGGTAGGTGTTTCTCTATTTTCTGGGGGGGGGGGACACTGGCTGTGCTCGCTTCCTCTGGGTCGGATTGCTTTCTGTCGCAGCCGCAGTGAGCAGGTCTGGCACTTCATTTGCTTCCTCTGCTGCTGCCTGTGCTGCTCTGGTTTTGCACCCTGTAGATTTCATTGTGGGCACTTGTTTTCTGCTGATGGCTGCATCCCTTTTGTTAGACAACGTCCCTGGCACTACACTGCCATCGGTTATCTGCTCCCCGTGTGGTTCACTAATGCCAACCCCAGATACACCTTTCCCTCAGCAGTCACAGTGCACAGACCTATGCAGGAGGAGTGTTAAAGCCTAGTGGAGAGTGAAAGAGTCTTGTTTTCCTGTAATGGTGTGGATGGACGGGCCCTTCCCTCCCATCTGTGCTTTACTCTCTTATTTTGTCTTGAAAGCGGGCTGTAACCCTTACTGGCTCTGACTCTTTCATCACCTCTTATGCCATTGCTCCCCCCCTGCTCCGCTCTCGTCTTCATGGTACAGTATCACCGCCCATCTCCCTAGCAGGCTTTGCACTAGCTGATCCCCTGGTTTGTTTACTGCTGTCTTTTGTGAGACACGGAGAGGCTCAGGCTGCTGTGTCTGATGTATGACAGTGCTATGAGGGCACAGAAGCGCGTGCTATTCAAGGTGGGAACTGGCAGGAGTCCTGCAGCTACACAGATTGTAGGCAGCTGTCTGCCTCTGGTTTGTTGGCTGCAACCTGGCAATGTGCAGAGTCCTTCGGTCGCGAGTGTGGTGCTGTCTTGTTGGCTTTTATTTTGTTGTGATGTGGTCCATGTAGCTTGGAGACGAGGAGGCTGAGGGGGGGACCTCATCCCTGTCTCTCAATCTGTGAGGGGTGGGTGTCAGGAGGATGGAGCCAGGCTCTGCTCAAGGTCAGCTGGTGACAGGACAAGGGGCACTGGGTGCCAGCTGGAGGTCCCTTTTGAGGACCCTACTGATTCTAGGATTCTGTGGAATAGCTAGCAGCACAAAGCCAGGGGGTGTGTGGCTGCTATTGAAAACACTGCTGTGTTCTGCACGTCCTGATAAGGATTTAGCTCCGGTGAAATCAGGTCAAGTCTTGAATGTGACCAAACCACAACAAGGCCCATATTTCACAGAAGTTACCCACTACCATCCTTCCTCTTTGCCTCTTGGACTGCACACAGCCCTCTTTTCCCCCCAGAAAGTACAGCTCTTCATATCCAGCCATGAGTAATGAGAACACAGCAACAAAACGATAGAAAAAGTCTTCTGAACTCAGCTGGAGAAGGAGGCTGCTGCCTCCCCATCAGCGCGACGGTACTGATCAGCTTGCCTTTCTGCAAGGCAGCTGCTGGCAGCTCCCGCTTGGCTGCACGCTCCGTATGGGACACGGAAGGAGGAGATGGGGTGCTGTGACAGGCGTCTGGAAATATGAGTTGTTATATCATGGTGGGGAGGAAGGTAAGGAAGGAAAAGGGAGCAGACAACTGATTTGCGAGTCGCTGACAGTCTAGATTGTATTTGCCTTGTTCCCGTTTGGACCGTGCGAGTCTGACAATCCCCGCCCTCTGGTCTTCCTCCACACATCCCACTGCTGAGCTTTCCGACGTGCCAAACGGCCCAGATGTTTCTCCTCCCCTACTAACTCAACCAAGCGACTCCTGTGTTCGACAGTCAAGAGCTGCAGGAACAGCATGCCTTTTCAGGAACACACTCTGCAGCAAACTGAACACCAGAAAGAAGTAGAGCAGCTCCCTGATGAGGAAAGGCTGAGGGGGCTGGGGCTCTGGAGCTGGGAGAAGAGGAGGCTGGAGGGGACCTCATTCAGGTCTATAAAGATGTGAGGGGTGGGTGTCAGGAGGATGGAGCCAGGCTCTTCTCAAGGTCATCTGGTGAAAGGACAAGGGGCACTGGGTGCCAGCTGGAACAGAGGAGGGTCCCTCTCAATCTCAGCAGGACCTTCTTCCCAGGGAGGGTCCCGGAGCACTGGACCAGGCTGCCCAGGGGGGCTCTGGAGTCTCCTTCTCTGCAGACGTTCCAGCCCCGCCTGGCTGTGTTCCTGTGTGACTTGGTCTGGGTGACCCTGCTGTGGCAGGGGGATTGGACTGGATGATCTTTCGAGGTCCCTTCCCTCAGGATTCCATGGTTTTGAACACTGAGGTTACAGGAGCGTTTGATTTGGTGCCTGCTAACGTCGTTAATTTTCGTATGCAATCATAATGTGAAGAACCTGAAGTGGTGCGATGGATTACACAAGTCAGTTACAGCATTTCCCCTCCTTAAGACTGGAGTAACCCCACATGCTGTAGCATTGCCTGGAGAAAGGAACAGGCAACGAAAGCAAAGCAGGACATAGCTGTAGCTGGCTCTGCTCACAGAGTATTTGGAGTTGGGAGGCATCTGGGAGATCATCAAATCCACCCCCCAAGTGCAAATATTTAATAGCCCAATGTTCCTAACAATAAATAAGTCATCTATCCTGTGTCTCAGGATACACTGAACTCCCAGGGCAAGCTCTGGCTTTAAGCTTATGAGGTGTGTGCTAATACACAAAGGAAAGATAAAGGGGTTCTGAGTGCTTTTCCCAACAAAGGGGAGAGGGTGGGAATGGCCTACCCAGCGAACAGTGCTCTCGCAAGGTGCCAGCCTGCCCAGATTCCCCAGTCAGCTCAGTGTGCCCACCAGCAGCCACGTAATGCCAGTGGGCACACCAGCTCAACGCTCGGGAGCGGGAAGAGTGCCTTTCTGCAGCCATGAGAACGCGCAGTAAATGTGTGTCATCTTCCCCTGTGTTCTTCAGACTCGGTTACGTAAACCCAGCCCACATCCCCTCCTCACTAGGAGGCAAATATCCTCCTCTTTCTAACAGAGAAAACCTCTGCATCTGGAAGAACACCCTAAATAATTTGCAGGCATGACTAATAATCGTGCTGACTGGTCAGAGACGCTAGGGTACCTGCGGTGGCTTCTTAGGAGGAGGAGAAAGCTTAGTTGAGCTCTGTAACGGAGTGTCCTCGTTTGAACCCAGCGGCCCTTTGCTGCGCGAGGATTATAACTCGCGCTGCAGTTGGATCGGCCTCGGTTGCTATTTTTAGTGCAGCTCTTGCTCCTTATTTAGTTCTGATTGCATAGCCAGAGCTGCACTCGCAGCAGCTCGCTGAAAAGCCTGCCTGTTCCATTTGATAACTATTCCAGACAAAAAGATGGGAAGCCTGTAGCTTTCCAAACAGCTTTATTTTAGGAGCTTGCAATACGATGCAGTCTAAAGCCCGAGGGCCGCATGAATCCCTGCTGAAATACTAGTGACTTGCCCGGGGTTTTACGCAGCAAGAATTTGGCTGCTTCTCAGTTAACCAGGATGCTCTTAAAAAACGAACTCAAAGGCGCAAACTGCTCCACCCGACCCTTGTTTACCCTAACGACTTCAAACAAATACTGGCTGAAATGTGCAGCAATACGGATCTGGATCGAAGGCTCCAGGAAACCCTTTTTATCCTCCTTAGATGGATTAAATCCAACTCATGGAGGCAACCACTAGCCAAAAAACCCGAACAGGCAAAACAGGGGGTGTTGCCTGTACAGAAGCTCCTCGGAGGGATGGCCACGCAGCAGTGTTTCTCTGCCTCTCCGTTCAGACAGTCATGGTTTTGAATAGAGTTTTCTCACTACTGCGAGCAGTTGTAGTTCTGTCAGAGGCAGACACAGTGCTTCAGCTCCACTTCTTGGATTCGTTCCTGGAAACTCCCTTCAGTCAGAGACACTTCCTACGTTGTATTTCCACGTGTAGTGTGTGAGTGTGTGGTTAGAAGCAAAGATTAAGAGGAGTAAGGTTGTTACGAGGCTGTAAACACAAAATGTAAGAAAACCTACACTGGTAGCACACAGGATCATAGAGTCATCAGGGATCAGAAGGGACCTTGAAAGATCATCCAGTCCAATCCCCCTGACACAGCAGGATCACCCAGACCAGGTCCAGGCAGGTTTCAGATGTCTCCAGAGAAGGAGACTCCACAAACCCCCCTGGGCAGCCCCCTCCAGTGCCCCGTCACCCTCATTGGGAAGAAGTTCTAGAATCACAGGATCAGTCAGGGCTGGAAGGGAATTACACATCCCTCCCAACAGTCTCTCATGCCTAACTGGAGGCAGCCATCTCTCTGCACGCACAGATCTCTTCTGAGATCTGAAGCCCTTGCTCTCCCAGCCGGCCATAAATCACTAAGGAATTGTCCTGCTGCTCAGGCAGTGATAACTGAGTTCAGCCATCCTTATCGTGCGTGTAAGGATACCCAGCACCCCTCCTGCAGCGGGAAGGCTGCTGGCAGATGGAAATTTCCCTCAGCCACCCCTGCATTCAGGCTATTGATGAGACCTTTCATGCCACACTGAGGACTGGAAGGCAGAATTAAAAGATGAAATGGAAGAGTAAGGAATTAAACTCAGGGAAGGATGGGCTAACATATTATCATTGCAAATGCAGTAATTGAATTAGCTCTCAGTCACTGGACTCGTTACAAAGCAGAAGGGCAATAAACGCTGTGTATTCAGCAGGTCTGACTTGGTGCACTCTGTGTTCCCCAAATACCCCACTTGTTCTGGGAGAGTGCTGGGTATTCCAAGTCCACGAAGTCCTGTATCTCAATTTAAGTGACACGGACGAGAGGGAGAGGTTGAATACCCCAGGAAATGCTTGAGGTCGCTATCACAAAGGCAGGACATTAGAAACTGAAAGGACTGGAAGCAAAGCCTCAAACACATCAACGTGGGTTTTCCTAGCTGTGCCCTTGCACCCTAAAAGGAGACTACTGACCTTTGGGGTACGGAGTGTCACACAGAGTTGAAATATTAATGCAGTTAGAAAAATACAGTACAACAACTGGCCCCGAGGTTCCCACAGCACGATGGAGTGATGTGTGCTCGTAAACCAAGGGCAAAGGCTTCAGAATGACCACTCTGGCACAAAGGTATTTAAGAGCAGATCACCAAGTGGAATGTTTCCAATGCTGAAAGAGCCTGAGCTGCACACGAAATCCTCCTGAAAACGCCACACCAGTGTAACATGGCCAAACCTCTCGAGGTCTTTTTAAGAAGGGGCTCCTTTGCTGGTGAAGATGATGCTGCTCAGCTGCAGGAGCCAAGGTGTCTCTGCCTGTGTAAGAATATGCCAGGTGCTAGGAACATCTTCCACAGGGACACTGTATAGAAGGATAAAATTCAGAGGAGTATGACGAGACTTTCTCTGTCAAGCCATTGGCAGGGACTCTTCTATGGAAGACCAGAAGAACCACCCCTTTGCCTCCAGCTGCACTCTGGAGGTTGTGTTTAACAGAAGTCATTGCTGAATCCATTTGGAAGACACGCCGATCCAAGTGGATATAGCTTTGTCTGTGACTGAGCACTATAAAGACTGCACCAACAACCGATGGGTTATTTTGCATCTGATGTCATAACTATTTCTGGGTTTTCAGTCAGGAATGGCCAGCTCTGTGTTTTGAATTAGGCAATGTGTGTAACATGACAGTGAATTACTCAAGTGTCACTTAAAATGAAGGAGGGCCCTTTGAAGTCAGTTTTGATGGCAGTTTTGTTGTTAGTTTGGGGGGGTTGCTGTTTTTTTTTTAAATGAGAGCATGAGTCCATTCCCTCTGCACCACTTAATCACTTGTAGCTTTCATGAAGAGCAAACAAAAGGCTTCTTTTATTTATCCATTATGTTCCTAAGAGGTGAGAACAGCTTGCTGCAAATGAAAATCATTAAAGCGTTCTGCACTGCCATTAACTGGCTGAATATCTTTCTATGCAAATGCAGCACATAACCCAGGCAAACTGCAGCCTCATGACCTTCTGCATTGAAAATCTTTGCCTTATGACTCTCTTAACAGCTAAAATACTCTCTCTGATGTGCATCTGTCTAAGTGCTTGGGTATGCATGGAAATGGAGTGCAAGCCATTAGACAACACACTCGGTTTCAGACACCCCTTCACCCCAGATGGGTAACAGGAAGCATCAGAGAGAGTGGATTGGTAACAGTGCTACAGAATGAATGACCTAGCATATGATTGCCCAGATCTGATCCTGCATGCGATGACACCCACAGCTTCCCTCAGATGAGCAGTGCTATGTATGACAGTGAACATATGATGTTGAAACCATAGGTGGTTTGTATGATTAGAGGCCTAATCAGATAAAAACCTATTGACCTGCTACTTCGGAACTCTGTGCAGCCGTTTAGAGCCACCAGAATGGCACGAGGAGCACAGCCACTCTGACCAAGTCACAAGCCACCTGACCAACAGAGATGGATGAATGCATGGAGCTAGGGAGCAGTGTTCAAAGAGCAGTACCTAGCAACAGAACGCACTGAAACTTGTGCGTTCTTTGCAGCCTTAAAGAGACACATGGATCGTCAGGCAGGCTACTGAAGGCTAGTTATAGCTGTTCAGGCAGCCCCTCCTCTTGGGGAAATTTATCAGGAACAAAAGAGCACCTGCTGTGCAAGGGAGTTTTATTGGCAAAGGTTAAGGCTGTCTCCTCCTCCTTGGACACTCACCTTCACTGCATACTGTTAAGCTGCAGCAGGAGTTAGGACGCTGCATTACTCAGCAGATTGGACTCCATTGTATGAAGAATCCCAAACCAGCCTCTCCTGCCTTCTGTGAGAGAGCCCCCACCTGCAGGTGGTTTCACACGAAGCATCTCTTGCCTCCAGCTTGGGGTTTTGCCAATCAGTGCTACGGAAGGGAAGACTTAGAGACGTAAGGAATAAGGAAGCTCTCATCTCTAGGCCTGCTTGTATCTTTTAGTTAATGAGCAATTACACAGCGTGCATACGTACTGCAGAGTGCAGGGACCCTCACTGCTCGTTGGATGTACTGCAAAGTAACCGATGTATTTGAAGCACACAGAAAAGAGAGAAAACAGTGGAACTGAATGTCCCTACAGTTCTTGTTCTGAGTTTGGCAAATTGGAACATTCAGAAAGCTTTATCTGAGACACCGCTGCTTGGCCCGTGATGTTTAGTTCCCAGGAAGAAGCTGGAATGCTGGGCTGCTCATTGTCTATGCTATGACACCGTGAGCATGTGGAGTGGGCAGTTGGGAAACTGATGAAGGAGTAGCATGTGAAACAGTGCTCCCACCCTGCTCAGGGGACAGCACGGGGAGGCAGCATGGTAAAATCACAGGATGGTTCATACTGGAAGGGGCCTCAGAGATCATCTAGTTCCAATCCCCTCGTCACTGGCAGGGATACCTCTCACTGGACCAGACTGCCCACGGCCCCAGACAAACACAGTGCGTGCTCTCTCTAGTCCTTTATTTTGCAGTGTAGACGTACCACGTGGTAAGGAACATTACAAAGAAGCCACAGAAGAAATGATGGATTGTACTGTCAAAGTACAGTATAATTCTGGCATTTTTACAACTTTGAAGTAGAGGTGTTAATATTTTATACATAAATGCAGTAAGTGCTCCACTTTTGTGGTTTTTACCAGGAATAAATTATGCTAACAGCAGTTCAATAGCTACAGAAACACTGTGCCTCTTCACGTGCTCATTCACCTCCTTTTCTGTCAGAACGTAAGGAATAAAGGGTTCTGTTTGCAGGCAGTGCACTGTAGCCCTTATTGATAGACACTGCTGTATTTTTTTTTTTATTTAAGCAACATTTCCTTCTGAACAGAAGAATGTAATTTAAAAAATGCTAATACTTTCAAAGTGTGGTAAAAGATAAGGCTAATCTGGCTAAGCTTGACAAACATGGGTGCTGTTAATTTCTTTTGTTCAAAACAAGCAATTTCTGAAGCACTCCAGGCACAAGGCAGTTCTGTGCCAGTAAGGAAAAGTGAGGGAACAGACTGCTCACGTGTTGGAGAAATAAGAGAGAAACTCAGGTTGCTGGTAGTGAAACCTTTATCAAGTTTAAAAAGTTGCAGCTAGAACATAGAATCAGAGAATGACTTGGGATGGCAAAGACCTCAGACACTGTCTAGTTCCCACTGCCTGACAGCTCTCACTAGATCAGGTTGCCCACAGCCCCCTCCAACCTGGCCTCGAACTGCTTTGCTTCCACGGAGAGGGCGGCCACAACTTGTCCCAGTGCCTCACAACCCTCATAGTAAGAAATTCCTGCCTAGGATCCAATCTAAAACTGCTTTTAACTTGGGACCATTCCCCCTTGTCCTATCGCTAGAGTCCCTCCTAAAACAGTCCACGTGTTCTTTAAAGATGTCTTTTTCTCCAACAACAACACGAAAAGGTGGAGATGTTTTTGGTAAGAAATCCAATTTCCTTTTCAAACATATAGATACTTTTTAAAAAAACTTTGATTTTAAAAGCTGACTCATCACAGCACAAAAACAGTTTGATTTTTAATGTGTACCTAAAGATTAACCCAAAACAGCCACTGTACCCGCTATCTTCAGGAGACGATGAAGAACAACAACCAGGAGAAGCAGGAAATGTGTTTTGTGATGAAAGACATACTAATTGTTTTCAGAGAGCAAGAGGTCTTGGCGTTGGCAGTTCTTGTTTGCAAAGTCCACTCCTAATGCCTTATTTCAGAGGAATACGGTTCTGCAGACAAGCCCTGAACTACACTTGATTTACTGACTGATTCCCTTCTGCTTCCTTTTAAAGATAAAGAATGTGTTTAAAGCTGAGTGTGAGAATGTGATCACTCCTTGGAAAGCTCTCTTCCCTCTCTGAACAATCCGAGCCTCTTTCAAAGTTGCTTTTCAGCAGAATCAATGATCACTGTCTTTGCAAAAAGCACAGTCCTAATGTCAAGGCATCACTCAATTACTGGGGAAAATTAAATAGGTGAAAGGCCTAAGCGCTGCACTCAGAGCCTCAGAAAAGCAGCATAGCAGAAAGGGAGGTGGAGGTGCAGTGGGTGTGGAGACCGGGCTACGGCATTGTACCTAATACTTTACAGATTCTGGGGCAGCTCTGTGTAATCTGATTAGCCAAGTTATCAACTTCCTGCTTTTGGAGGAAAACAAGTATTACCGATTTTGTAACTCAAGCAGCTGCAAGATTACTCAAGAGACAGCAGGAAACATGCACCGTATTATAACAGATTCCAGGCCCAGCCACTTAACTGCAGAGAGAAAGGATCTGATTTCTGTACTCGACTAGCAGTCTACAAGCAACACAAACAGTTTCCCCCATAAGGATCTGGAAACAAGGAGTCATCCCTTTCAATCTGTCCCAAACCTCAACTAACATATCACCTTAGTTTAGCAGATCTACTCCATAAATGTGTTTTCTTCCCAAGTTTGTACCTCTGACTGCACGTATCTCATGCTTTGCCCTATGAAACAACCAAGAGACTGGTATTAAAAATCCTTTCCAGTTGCAAAGTTGTTGAGGTATCTGTGCTGATGGGCTGTGCCTTTTCAGTGCCACCCTTCTGCAGGTGCTGCTAACATTGCCAAATTAATAGCAATACCACCTAAACAAGGTGTGATCCTTGCAATGCTGAGCAAGAACAAACCCTGGCAACAAAAGTGAGCGTTTTGAAACAAGGGTTTGCTAGCAGTAAAAAAAGTTTTAACCATTTAGATAAGAACACTACCTTTGAAATTTTGAACTATGCTAAACTTAACTTCAGACCAAGCAACCTTGAAAACGTCAGCCTTAGAGGACAGCAGAATCCCAGGCAGTATTTAGCTTCCCAAACGACACTGCCTTCCCCAAAAGCCAGAACAAAATACACAGTCCAAAAGAAATCTTCAGATATTGCGTAAGGCAGTTTCAGGAAAGCAGCTGGTACTCTCATGAAACCTCAAAAATCACTCAGAATTTGGGACAGATTACAATGCTGCAAAAATTCTGGAGCTTAAGGAAAACTGCACGTTGTAGGGCTCACTATGAAACTGGCAGGAATGAAACGATCCTGGCTTGAAGGACACGTTGCTGTCTATCGGTACGAGTGGGGCCACTGGAACTGCTGCGAGGCCTTTTTGTATTTGACATCTGAGCAGTCACAATGTGGACAACTTTGCCAACAGGAAGACACCTCGAAGTAACTCAGCCTGGCTAAAATGCAGTCAGAAAACAGTAAAATGAAATGAAGTACAAGAAAAGCCAAGCTACTGCTATGGAAGAGCCAGAAATACTCGGAACAGATTCTGGAATTTCTTCAATAGGATGGAAACAGCCCAACAGCTTAATATTTGTAAAGGATCTAAGAATAACAAGCAAGCAGCAACTGCAAATAGATTTGTAACAGAGTACCAACAAAGCGACTAATTTAGATTTGACTTGCATACTTGGAAGCCTTGTAGCCTGGAACAGGAAGGTAACAGTTTCTCTACAGACAGCTGTAGAGCAGACTGCAGAACATTTTATATGGGGACAGCCAAGAAACTTCTTCAAGACTCTAGGTGAACCAAACATTAATGCACTCGAGTAATTAACTCTGCCCTCCACACAGAGGTCATATGGATGCCTGACACAGAGTAAAGACTCCATCCAGACACAAACCATAAATTCCTCATCTGCACTCTTTACAACCAGGCCTGGAACTCGCCAGTGAGTTGTAGGCATATTACAACAAAGAGCTCTGCAAATTGGATGGAATGCACGTAAAAAATAACACAAATTCTTTGGGAGCTGGAAAGACTCTAAAAGGAAATGTTACAGACTTGAACAAGTGTTACCTTATTTGCTCAAGCAAAGCAAGTAAGAAGTGCAAAATGCTTTTTCTCTCAACATTACATTTGTTCTGCAACCTTATTTCACAGGAACAACCGCCATGAATGAAATCAATTACCTGAGCTGATAAAGGGTTATCCAAACATTCTTAATTAGGAAGGGAAAGATTCAGACGATACAGGAAGCATAAACTGAGTCCTGAACTATAGGAAATTGGCCTAATAGAAAAAAGCAGTAGGCACCCGAAACTGCAGTGCAAGGTAAAAGTCTTGTATGGCAGGGACCAGTACTGGCAGAGACAGACAAAACATTTCATGGAGCTCTGCCACCTCTAATCTTAAAACATTCAAGTTTATTTTTACAGCAAGACTCTGCTCTTCTTTTGACATTTAGCTTACAATAAAACAAGCGCCACTACTTTCCCCAAAAGCCAGAGCAAAGTACACAGACCAAAGAAATCTTTAGATACACAGATGGCCGTGATCTGCATACTGAACTGAGGCTTCTTCCACTCTGCCTAATGCTTGAGGCAGCGATGAGTCTATGGTTCTCCGCAGTTTTTGTTGTCGTACATCCAGTCACTAAACTTCACTTATTAATATACTTACCATCGTTCCACATCAACATGGGTGATCTTGTTATACTAAGCTTAAATCCTTAGGCAATCATATAAATGTGTTGCCCTTGACAACTGGTCATTCTCACCTCGGTCCTCCTCAACGCGTAGAATTCTGTCAGCACAGAACTAATCAGGAATCTCACCTTCAGAATCGCTTCCCGACATTATGCATATACTGCTTCTCAGTTGAGTACACTTGCTCAGTTTATTTTTCAGAGCAGTGGTACAGTTCTACATTGTTATGGAGGCAGTTATCAGTTTTCACATTTCACCTTCTATCCTTTTTCTGGAACACTTATGTTCTCCCGTACACCCATTCTTCTGATACCAAGCAACAGCAAGACCTGAAAGGGTTTAGGAAACAAAATGTTACTCTCAAAACAAACAAAACATTATATAACTTCCAAATGAAGCCTGTGTTTGAAATCTAAGTTGCTAAAGGTAAACACAAGCCAGGAAACAAAAGCAGTCAAGTGTGGCTTGGTGTTTTCATACAAACGTTCTGTAGGTGAATTCATCTGCACAGCTCGTTTACAGACATCAACACAGAGGTAAGGCTACAACAGGTGTAGCAGCAGGGTTGGGTTTGTGCTGTAAGCATAAAGCTCCAGCTTATTCACGATATACAATGTGTTTTGTATAATTATGATGAGAACTCATTTATCCTGATGCCTGAATTACCTGCATCAATTCTTTACTGAAAGGATCACCAGGCCTCGGAACAGGCCGTCCAGGGACGGGGCTGAACTGCCATCCCTGGATGTGTTTATAAGCTGTGTAGATGTGGAGCTTAGTGAGAGGGTTTAGCAGTCAGCTTGGGACAGCTGGGTTAACGGTTGGACTCAATGATCTTAAAGGTCATTTTCAACTGGAAGAATTCTATGCTTAGATGAAACCACGACTGAAACGTCTGTGGAACTGACAAGTAGTTTTTCTAGAACTGTGATAGCCCTGTACACGTGATAACCAGTGAAAATCAGTGAACCCTTTCATAATCTCGTTAACTACATATGAAAATTTAATAAGCATCCTAGAATGCTCTGCCCTGGTACTTCCATGGAGAGGAGAAATCCGTTCCTCCATTGGTTATAAACCTTCTTTCATGGCAAGTTAATGTCCAGTCTATGACTAATCATTCTGCATCAATACTGTTCTTGGGCTGATGCTTCTCTTTCTTCTGGTTTACTCCAAAAATCACAGATACACACACAAAGTCCACTTACAGTCCCTATTTGTTTTGCTAGATTAAGCCAACTGACGTTTATCTTCTTGATAAGCAGGCTTTTCACATCTATCATCATTCCGTATCTCTCGCAGATTAAATTCATCCCTCTTGATTACTTCAATGTAAATAGGGTATGACAAAGACCTTATGTAAGCATACGGATGTATCCCTTGCTTTGACAGAAACACCCCATTTAGTGCCGCTTAGGATTGTTCTCCTCTTTTAGGACCCACCATGGGGGTAGATTCATAGTACTCTGACTCCCAGATCTATTCTTCTGTCATTTCTGACACAGGACTTCAGGGCAGAAAATTCTTAGCAACTTTACAGTGTACAAACTTGCCTTCCAGCAAGCTCTCACACATTTCTGTTACCCTAAACCATGTAATTCTTCCTATATGCCTCTTCTTCTCCGAACTTAGCGGTACTAGCAACTTCTGTTTCTATGCCAGACAGGACTATGCTAAAGATATTAAATGGGTGGACTCTACCTGCAGCCAACCTCCAGATTAGAAGTATCTTTGATGTAGTAAAAGTAGTTTCTGTTAGGTTAGATGGACTTTTTTTGTCATGAAATAACTAATTGATAAAAGCAATTAAGTGGAGCTAATCTGTTCTTCACAAAAAGATTCAGCGTAGGACCATATGAGAAATTAAAAGTAGGATGCGTAGCATAAATAATTGCTTATGGGAAATGACAGTGAACTGATTACTTGGGAAGACAAACACCATCACCCCAAATGTTCCCCCTTCTTTCTTCGCCCAGCTTGACATCATTCGGTCTAGAATATTCCACTGGACAGTTGGGGCCAGCTGTTCTGCCTGTGCCCCCTCCCAGCTTCTTGTGCAACCCCAGCCTCCTCATTCGAGGGGTGGCCTAAGGAACAGGAAAGGCCTTGGCTCTGTAAGCGCTGCTCAGCACTAATGAAAACACCCCTGTGTTATCAACACTCTTTTCAGCACAAATCCAAACCCACAGCTCTCTGCAAGCTACTGCTGATAAAATTAACTCTATCCCAGCCAAAACCAGCACACTCAAGCTGGAGTATTTTCATGCAAATAAAATAGATGATTGTCTAGTGCTACTGCCAAGCAACTGGAGGAACAGAGAAAGGGGGTGACTTGCTTTGCAACAGAAAAGGGAAGGAAACCTCAGGGATAGCAGAGTTTGGAGGTACCAGGGAAAGTGGGCAGGTGTGATCTCTGACCGTGATGTTTCTTTTTGCAATTACTGACATCCCAGGACGGCAGCAATTTGGGAGAAAGGATTCACTACAAGAAAATCAATGTATGGTAGAGGATACACACACACACGAGCAAGAACAACTGAAGCAAGCGCTGCAGGCAAACCCTGACACACAAACTGAAACGTAGGAAATTCAGAAACAGGTTTTGTGTCTGTCACCTCACGTTAGCAGTTACACTGACATTAGACTTCATCAACTGAACTGCTGATTGACTAAAGCTACCACAAGCCAAGACTGCTGGAAGAAGTGTTCTTTTTCTTCCTGCAGCTCAGACTCAGCCCCTGCACTGCCTCCTCCGCTGTGCCAGAACAGGCTTTCACACACCTACACGGAGAGGCAGATCAGGGAACTGATCTAGGTTAGAAAGAATCCACACTCTTTAGTTGGATCGCTTTTACCTGGATCGATTTCCAAACACACTTGGTTGTGCAGCTGTTCAAGTGCTCTTGCACCAACATGAGGAGGGGGGCAGGGGACCTCATGCGACAGTGCTGACTCAAACCTTTCCTGAAAGTGCATTCTTACCTCGGAGTGACCCTGCAGACTAACTTATTGACATGACTGCAGGAATATGAAAGCAGAATTGCGCTCTAAGAAATGAAGTGAAACTGAAAAGGCACAGCTCAGAGAGCAAATGTCTGCATGGCTGTTAGACAACCACTTAGACCAAGCTATTTACATGAAAAGGCTAAGTCACTTAACTTCTTTTTCCTACAAGACTCAAAAAATCAAATGAATACCTCATATGAACAGGAAACCAGCTCTAGGTTAGGTATCAACTGTTCTTGTCTCGGTACTGCTACCTTCCATTTGCAGCAGTTCTTCCTTCAAGGCATGATTCTGATGTAATCAACATTTTTGTAATGAAATATGACTGGATTACATACTCTAGTGAATCCCTCTTCATGCTTCCAAAAGGTTAGCTATTCCAGCTATCCATACTACTCTACTGTGGGCAACTGCTTTCTCTTCAGCAGGAATACAGGCTATGAACCTGTGCCTACACCTCGGCTACTGGACTCATTCAGCAGAAGCCAGAATCCTCCAGTAGCTTGGATTACACCTGAATCCAAGTGAGGTGCAGCTAGACATCATGTTCTGATAGCTGTGTATACGACAACAGAATGCAGTGATGGGCTGGTAACCCCTAGCACAGAAGTGGACTGCTGATGTCGTAGTGTCTTAAACTCTTGCAGGAAGGGGCACAACTGCCAGTTTGCAAACACATTAAGCAGTCAGTGAAACAGTGGGGGAAGGTACAGCGACCAGGAAGTTAAGACAGCCATGTGAAAGACAACAGAGGACAAGAACACAGCAGTGTCCCTACCAAAGTCCGACGGAAACGAAGGAAATGCATTAGTTAAGCAAGAGTACAAAATGTACTCAAACAAAAAGACCTGGAGACGCTATTTGTTAATATTGCTTCACTGGGAACTTCCTAGTAACTTACTAGCCCCTCTTGAAACTTCAGTGTTCATAAAGGTATTCTTGCCGTTCCAAAGGGTTTTCAAACAGAAACAAATGTCAAAAATCGAAGCTGTAGCTCTGTCATTCTTTAGATCCAACACAAATAGGTTGGGTTCCAGTGCTATTTCAACTACTTGTTTCTGTGATGCAAGATTTCTTGATGACTAGGTAGCTGGACTTTTTTTCCTGATTGCGTAAAAATTAAAGGAAGAAAACAGATGTGAACTAGAGAAAATAAAAGCACGCAGAGAAGGAGTAGGAAACCAGTTACCCTTAAGTAAACAGGCAAGCTTCCTGTTCATTACAATGAAAAAATGAAGGGTAGCAACTGCCTGACCTGTCTTTTGTTCAAATCTAAAACTAAACCACATGTAAGCAAAATGCGAAACACATGTTTTACATCTCGGGCTTTTGTCCGATTTTACAGATTCGTACGTTTGTGACATACCAGCCAGCCTTGCACGCACATGAAACAGGATCACCCCAAGCACATGTCAGACTACTTGGCCTGCTTTACAGGCTCATCTTCCACACTGCCAACTCCTTCACTAGCTGGTGTGGCTTGGGGTTTTTTTTTAACCCTTAAATCCTCCTCTCTGAGACAAAGAGATTGGAACGGGAATGCCAACCCAAAGGCTTTTGTTGTTGTTTTCAATGAAAACCCGCACAAGAGCTAGGGCACGCACCCTAAGTTCTCCTAAAGGTCAAGCTATAGCCTCACAACTTTTCCCCGCAATCAGGGCACCAGGCAGGCAGTCACCTAGCTCTGCGGACTTGCTTCCCCACGATTGACACGGTCTCCCACAGATCTGTCTCGCCCATTTCTACTGGGGAGCCTGACCCCAGCCTGGGAGCGCCACTCCACTGCCAGAGAAGGCCCGAGGTTCT